>MU385751.1:0-16843 GCA_022497155.1 Whalleya microplaca | reverse complement strand
CCCAACTCCGCCATACCCACCTGTCAGGGGTTCCACCCCTTCTTAAGAACTAACCCTTTTTTTTTTTTTTTTTTTTTTTTTTCTTTGGGACCGACAATGCCACCAGTCAATAACCAACCGAGGGATGCTTCAGCGTTTGCTGCTAAGGCAAGTGAGTTTCTATATGTTTAGATCATGTTATTAGCATTTCCAGTAACGTTCGATCACTATGTCATCTTCGAATGTCATTAAATATAATATATCCTAGCATATCAGGTCGTTCTTCCTAATGTTCCGATTACATTACACATGGGTGGTCATAGATTGGACATCACGGCGTCGACATGAGCGAATCAAGTTCATAAACCAAGGACTTGCTTGTTACTTGTATTAATCTAGCCTATGTATAGATAGGGGGTAGAGAGGTGAGTGAGGATGTTGAAGGTAGTCAGGATATCGTAGCTATCTAGTTACTGGATTCGTTTCCCAAGTTTCCCTCAACATCAGTCACATAGTACCAACCAGACTCGAGTCCCCTCAGTATGACCAACTTGCGACTGAAGTACCATTGAGAGGTACGCACAAGTTGATGCTGCTCCCTATGACAACGGAGTCGCCGGTACAGTCAGTGCCGGTCCAGCCCGTCAGGCTGAGTTCAGGCCGCTCGGTGTATTGGATCCTGGCAGAGCCATTTCCCGTAATAGCGATATTCTGACACTTTCCAAAGTTATAAAGGAACGGCTTCACGCCGCCCTTGGCGGTGGTGCTACAGTTCGAGCTGGTACTGTAGAGTTGGGCAAAGAAGACCACACGACGGTCAGGTGTTCGGGTTGTCGTTGCTTGCGGAGCTGTAGATTCTGCCGTGGCAAAAGCCGCAAGGCTTGAAATAATGCTCAAGAAGGAGATGCGCATCTTGACGAGAGAAAACAACTGTCGTAGAGTAGACTTGGTATCTCGCCAAAGTTAGTTGTTGGCTAATCAGTAGCGCGGAATAAGGTACTGACCTTAATACTAGATGGTAATTTCTTGTTCGTGTGGTACGGTGAGGTTTTGGTGTATGTTGAAGCCGAGGCAGTCCTCATTTTATATTTCTCTTGGAAGGCATGTCCTTTCGTAAGTAGTACGGCTTGCCTCTACCTGGGTAAGCTGTACGAGGGTAAGAGAGGTTAGGCTCGGCAAATATGCCTCATTTTGTGCAAGTGACTTACAAATCGTTCTATTTCAAGCTGATGAACGAGCACAACGAATCCTCATGTCTCATACTCTCGATGTACGACAGTAAACATTAACTTTTCCTACTCTGTAAGCAAAGCTGCTGCATTCACCATAAGCAGCGAGCCCAACAATTTCGCTAGCTGGATGAGACTTAGCCATCAAGTCTGAACCAATAAACGAAGGTTTACGATCCTTCGTTTAGATTGGTATGAGATAGAAGACGTTGTTCGGGCCTAGGCATCGACCTTGATTCTGCAGAGTGGTTCCACCCAATCCATGAGCACGAGGATTGCGCGGGAGACGGACCACACATAAGTTCACAATAATCAAATAAATCTCATGAAAATTTGAGTCCTTAAGTATAATGCAGTCGTCGAAGCATAACAGTTGATACTTTTTGTTCTATCTGAAGATATATCAACAGAATACTTAGGGCAACGGGTGTGATCGTGAGAATGATTTAACATCCATAATCTGCTTCTAGCTACGGCATAATATTGCAGACAGAACGACCCTCTGATGTCTGAATGATAGCCAAAAGCATGACAATTTGATGCTCATGGTATGATGGGCCATACTCGCTTTGCTGTGGCTGACATTTGACCTCGACAGCTTTACGGGGCTGGAAATTGGGCACTTCTCCACGCCAGCCCTTTACTGTGCTTTGAATGAACAGAGGCATATGGCTGACTGGCCTTATTTGTGATTCAGGCGTACCTGACGGTCTACTGTCAGCTAGCACAAATAATGATCAACATTCGAAACATAATTTTCATTGCCTTGAATAGAGATAGATAGTTAAGATACCAATTTATGTAGTATTAGTGGACCTACTTATGGGGTGGTTACATGAGACATGTCTATACTCCTTAACATTAGCGGCTTGAGTCTAGGCGAGCGGGAACAAAAGGCGAAGAAAAGGTAAGGTGAGATATCATAGCCTTAATGGCTGCACACGACTCTAGCGGCTTATCACATAGGCTGACTGGAAGTGAAGGAGAGGTAGAGAATAATTGAGGACACCTAAGAGGGGATATCAGGTACAACCAGCTACAAGATGGCCACCAAGTATACAAATACAAGACCAGCTAGTACAACAACAAACACCAAAGTAAAATTAATAAAGATAGCAACTTTATTTACAGGACTGGAACCCGATGAGGGAATTTGGGTTAGGTAACTAAATTACCCCTGAATGGTGCTTAAGGGAGCGACCAACAACGTCTTGAACTAGTAACGCCTCAAAATTTCCATGTTGGAAATTCCTACATGAGTTATAAGATATCTTTATCTGTCATGTGAATTAATTCCTCGCAAATCTTATCGCCCTTGCTTTAGCCTTCTTTCCCCCCATTTCTATATTCTACTAAACTACCCCGGAATTTGGTAACAAAGCCTCCGCAGCCTTGGAGGCAGTGACACCAGGGTTGGTCAGCCACTACGTCATTTTCAAGATATGCATTTACTCTTTGCCTTATCATTTTGTTATCACTACAACTGTTACGCAGCTGTGCCGCCTCATTAATGAGTGCCATCGTATATGGGAAACCCCCATATGTTCTAATGTTAGGTAATGGCACCAATGGTAGCCGCCGTTAAAAATAGAACTGTAGCCACGACCATCAACGCATAACTTGGACTGTGCCTCGGTGTTACTCTAAATGTGACTTTACAGTGACAAAAATAGAGATAATAGAGACGTATTTGAATTGTTATATTAGAACCCTTGTTCTCGACCAGCAGCGGGTTACTCTGCTACCCCACTGGTTAAAGTTATCTACTCTAGAAAGGAAAAAGAAGACAAGGCTTAACATCCAACCTTTATTTGAATGATCGTCTAACGATAGATCAACCTTTACATTTCCACCCGATCAGTTATCTATCTTCTAGGTTGTTCAATTCATTCCGTCGCTCACTCGTTCATATTAGAAGAATGCATCATTACACTACTATAGCACACTTCTGCCTTCTTTTGTTCCCCTCTGCCTCATACGAAGCTCCTATATCCGCCGCTGGTCAAATTCCCACCGTCAAAATCGGCAATGCAGCAAACAAATGGTCCGCCGACACGAGCAAGGTCTCGCAGTTCTTATCAGCTGCCTCTTCTCTTTCCGGTCACCATCTTGTTGAACACGCCACCGTTGCTCTCAGCGCCGAGAAAGATGAACTTATCCACAAGGGTGTCCTTGATCAACAATTCCTCGCGCCATCATCTCCAAATCGAGCTGTAATCGTCGCGAATAATATCCTCGTCGATCAAGGCACCTTTCAGTTCGTTGTTGACGGTCTCACCATTCTTTCCAATCATGGAGCGAGCCTATCGAGGAAGCAAGTAAATAGCATTATCTCACAGATAAATGAGGTGAGATGCGGCCGCGTTCTACCTGCTATCGACACATATTTTCGTGCCAGCAGTGAGCTGCTCCATAATGATCTCACTCTGGTCGCTACTCGTCCAAATAACTGCTTCGCTGCCAGGGAATAAGGGAAACCGGGCAACTGTCGGAGTTTATAGAAGTATGCGATCGTTATATCTGCGTATCGGGTTCAGGTTTCAGGGGGCACCCAGTTGACTGGATCAAAGTATTCTAGGTTGTCAATTTAATTTAATGCAATAAATAGACCAAGTTATAGGTTTCGTATGTCATGATACAGAATTTGGTCCTAGAATCCTCATTTTTATGCGTATATAGAATTACATCCGAAGACCTAGTACGGCTGATGCCACAATCTTGTCAGACGTAATGCATCAGACACAGAATATAACTTCTTGCGAGAACATTATTAATTCCACAAGCACACAGAAGACGTAAGTGACCTATGTATATAAGTCTGTATAAATTCCGTCAAAGTTTCTCATGTTTGTTTTTATCGGTGCTGCACGAAGCGACTTCGGGCTCTTCGGGGACAGAATATCTAGGGGAAGCGGCTTGGATATTAGATGTTGGTGATCTTTTGACGGAAAAGGACTCGCTACTGGTCGTTGGACTAGGCTTTTGGATGTTGACTTAGAGACAGGGTGGTTGGTTAACACCCCACGTGTGGCTATGTAAGCCAGGACACTGCCCTAATAACTACTATGATACCTATAATTTCCGTCTCATTCAACATCGACAGTTAGATAGAATTCCCAGAACTAGAGAGACTTAAGTAAGACAACAGTGGTATTGGTGGGTTTGTTTCAAAGTTGCTGACTCGTACGTCGATACCACCTGATCTGTTCTTCAAGGATGAAGCCCACGGTACCAATCGGATTCATGATCCTCCTAAAGTCCATATGTCCATGGCTAGTGAAAAGGTTATGGTCAATAGTAAGAACAAAAAAGTAATCTCATAGATATCACAGCAGTTTTCTGTGTTGCCTTTGTCGTAAATAGCAAAAGTATCCAAAGCTAGCGTGGAGCGAGATTAGGGACTAGATGCCCGATACCTCCAAGTTATATTTTCACGCGAGCAAGAGCATACGAGGAACAGACCACACGTGATATGGATTAATAGCGATTCGGATGTTTCAGTGAACATTTCCCTAGCCTATAATTATCACCGACGTTATTTTCCTAGAATGGTAAACTTTTCAAGGCCCAACTTAGGCTAAATGGTCGGCGAAAGCCTCTTCGGCAGAAATTCCCATATTTCCCTGTCCATATATAGTGGTCAAGGCCATATATGGATGGCGGAATCTAGGTTTATTGTCCTGCTTTCTTGTGGTGAGCCACTAATTATGGAAGTAGAAATATGTCAAGAAAAAGACGTTAGATAAATGTCTCTCGGGTCCAGTGCTTTAATGATGCCACTTATGATCCCTGTCTTTTCCTCTGATTCTTAGTGAACGTCTACTCAAGTATATCTCCATCATTTGTAAAGCTTTTAACGCTAACTCACATAGCCATTGTTGGAAATCGATTCAAGATGTTGTTCGCTAAGCTATTTGTGTCAGTTGGAGTCATAGCATCAACTGCAACGGCTTTTGCAATTTCACGGTCTGAACCTAAGGTACCAAGGCAAGGCTCCTCGGGACCTGGCGACACATTACAGTCGGGCTGGTATTGGGTTCGCGCTGTTGCTGCCCCAAACTTTCACAAGTATCTACAGACTAAGCCAGCCAATACTCCCGGCACGGCGATTCTCGATAGCTACACGACCGCAGGCCAACACAACGTCGTGGATGGCCAGCTCGTCGCCAACACAGGCGAAGGTTCCGAGCCGCTTTACCTGAATGTGGAAAAGCCGACCGACTTGACGCAGAGGACACTGTCTACATGGTTTAATACGACCGAAAACACGTTCGGGACATTCGAATTTCAAGGCGATGCATTGACGTGGAGTACACCAGAGATTCAGCGCCAGAACCTCGCGGCGTGGTTGGTGTGTGCGGATCAGGCTTTGTTCATCAACACAGGAGGTCGGTCTATTGTTTTCCTCTCCATTTTGTCAAAGGCGTGATTTACCTCCGAGGCACGACTTCAAAATCATATTCCTGCCCTTTTACTCTAGACCGGACTCCCGATAACTCCCAGGCATGACAGAAGAGAACATTTACTGACTCCTAAATACGAAATAGCATATGCATATGACACTCCTGCTGGATGTGCCGATCAGACCGTAAGCTGGGTCCTTACGCAGCACCATACTTAGGTACTGGTAATGTTAAGCAATGAGACTAATCGACATCATAGATTCATTACTACAATGATGCCCACGCAAACGAATAATTGCATTGTCGTTCGTGGAATTTCGAGTTGGCGAAATGTCCGTCGGATGAAGATATGGAATAGGAGAGATTCGCATGCTTGATATCTATTAATAGAACTGTACCTAAGAAGCTTTAAGCATTGATAACATTCCTTGCTTCATTTGTAGCTCCTGGGCTGATAGCAGATTCTCGTAACGAAGCCGTTACCACAGGTCTTGATTTCTAATGGTTCTTGGTTCTAGTAATAGCGACAGCCTTTTTATTCCTCTATGTACAGCGTTTTTAGTGCATCACCTCATGTTCTTGGCTGAGTGGATGTTTTTTCTAATTTAGTATAAAATATATAGACTGACAGAATTGGACTTCCGCATTATCTCATATAAGACCCACAACCTTGGCTAAGACATTAACCTAATCAAAGCGTCATGTATACAGTACGTCTCCTTGCTCCCTAATTAGTAATGGCTATGCATAAGCAGCGGCAGCTAAACTGGGTAGCGAAAACGGAACCTAAGCGAAGGGAAGAAGACGGCGAAAACGGCATATAGGGAAGCTCCAGGGAGGTATGCAACAGCCACGAAGGCGTCTATCAAAGATGAAAACTACCAGGAAGGGGAATAGAGAAGTCGGGATAGCTCTCTATAGTCTGGTATTCGAGTTAAGTTAACTCCAAAGTAGTCTAAGTTAGCTATACCATAGATAGTCTAAGGTTTTATTATATTACACCGCTCCTACCCGCCGCAAGCCCTAAGTTGATGGATCTCTTTGCTGTCTTCGATGGGGCCTCTACTTACCCCTCAACAAGCCATCTTGGCGTGATCAAAATGTCAGTATATTTAGTGTAACGCACTTTGCAACCACCCGTCACAGGTTAACCTTTTACACTCGAATACGCTGGATTGCATCATATCACGTTAGCAAAGATCCTATCGTCTTAAGTTACTCTCTTGCCCAAGCGAAACTGAACAGGTCCGCATATTTAATTTTGGAGTTCTTCACAAGCTTTGACACCTCTAGAGACATCGTCGAATCGTCATAGCCATGAGACCAAATGAGAACGGAGGACCCAGGGCCGAAACGATTGAGCTTGAGAACCTAGGAGAATATGAGCATAGAAGCCTTGCTCATGCCTATCCAGAGCCTGATCGTGGCAAACATGCATGGCTTTTTCTCTGGGTTGGTTGCTTTCTTATGATTGCGTTGACTTGGGGTAAGTAAAATAGGGGATATTTTCTTCTGGTGTCAATCTTAGACCAAATCTAAATGATTTACAGGTTTTCCTTTCTCTTATGGAGTATTTCAAAGCTACTACTCCTCAAATCCTCCATTTTCTGACCATCCTACTGGCTTGCCAGCCGTCGGAACTACCGCATTGGTGAGTTGACAGCTCCTTCTATTCATTCTTCAAGCCTGACATTCAGTATTAGGGTATTCTCTACTTATCATCACCTATAGCGTTTATCATATTCCAGCGGTATCAACACTACAGGCGGATAGCTCTCATTATTGGGGCAATCACTACATGCCTAGCTCTGCTTGCTTCAGCATTTGCTTACAAAATATGGCATTTACTCTTGACTCAGGGCGTCCTCTATGGGCTTGGTGCCAGCGTTGTCAACACAATTACTATACAATATTTGAATGAATGGTTTATCGAGCGGAAGGGCCTCGCCTTTGGAATCCAAGAGAGCGGCGCTGGAATGGGTGGGATAATCATTCCGTGGGTGAGCACGCAAGATCTTAGATAATAAGTCTATTAACAGCCGGAGTAGTGTTCTCATGACATGGGGCCTCAATAAATACGGACACCAGACTATGCTGATAGCTTGGTTTATTGCTGTAGCTGTACTCTCTGTGCCAGCGATCTACTTTCTCCGCCCACGCATCCAGTCACACGGCATCAACAACTCAGATCTCGGTACTCTGTCCTTCGTTGCCACGCCAATATTCAGCATCCTTCAAGCCGGCAATATCTTTCAAGCACTTGGAAACTTTTTACCAGGCATCCATCTCCCATGTAAGTAGTCTTCCCCTATACCCCTTTTTAAGCCTGCTAACAATGTCCTAGCCTTTGCTGAGCGATTTGGTGCTTCATCTCTAGATGCAGCTGGCATGCTGTCTCTGTACAACGCGGCGACTGTGATCGGTGCGATTTGCACGGGGTATTTAGTTGATAAATATCACGTCTCGGTGTCGCTGTTGTTTCTGTCTCTAGGTGCTGCCGCTGCAGTCTTCTTTGCCTGGGGATTTGCGGGCAACTTCGGCGCCTTATGCGCCTTTGCATTTCTCTATGGTATGTTTGCTGGAGGCTGGAGTTCAACTTGGGTTGGCATAAGTCTCGAAATCCAGAAGCGGAGCCCCCACGCTGATTTAGGTGTGGTATGGGGATTTGCAGCGGCCTCAAGAGGCATCGGCAGCATTGCCAGTGGGCCTATAAGTGAGAAATTGATACTTGTTGGAGACGACGGGATGGTTGGGTGGCCGAGGAGTTACGGGACAAGCTATGGTATCTTGATCTTGTTCGCTGGTGCTATGTTGTCATTAGGGGCAATTGGGAGTACTACGCGAGTTCGCGAGTTATTCACTAGAAGGATTCATCGGCACAACCTCTAGTCATATGGATTAACGGTAGGTAATGACCAGATCCCCCTTTTAACAAATCCAGAATTTTTCTACATTTGGGTGTCTGAGAACAAATCCGGCACATCCTAGCCGAGGCAAACCTTTGCTTCCTTTTTCTAAATAGAATGACTTTAAGGTACAAACGAACAAATACTTACACCTAGAAAGTGTCCCACCATACGCAACCATTCCCACAGCATTTTCGGTTGACTCGTATGTTGTAAAGACTACTACAGAATAACAATATTATCAATAGTTTTTGTTTCTTGCATAAGTGCTGTACGGTAGTGCAATATTGTTTGTATAACAGATGCACTTGCGAGTTATTGAGGTTTACGTTCATCAAACATCAACTTTTAAAGTTCATAGTCAGCTTATAAATATATATACTACTCGAAAAGCCCATAATGTGTTTATTTATACTGCAAATATGGGACAAAGTAATGAGGAGTATATATTGGCTTGACTAGTGCAACATGATGCTTCAGTAAGGTGGCAGAGCCCCTTATATAAAGATGTATGGGCGGTAGCCATACGTAGGCTCGTACCACTCCCAGCCTCATAGGGCGTATCTTAACATATACCGCCTTATCTGACCTTCATTCTACGAAGTTGTACTATGGGTTAGTTGCGAAATTGCCCTTGTGGAATATATCTCCACTTAGAAAAATAAGCTGGTGTATTTTGTTCGTAGCCGTTGCTCGTGCAGTAGATCCCAAGGATTACACCTAGATCACATTAACCTTCAATATCAAACGTGTTACGATCCGGCTCACCTGTGAATCCCCAACTGACTACGGAATTCGATACATCTAGTATAGTCCGCATTTCAGATAGCGCGTCTGCCGGACCAGCAGAGAAGGAATAATGTGTCATGTTATGAGCTTTGATCTCTAACCTCAGCGCCTTCTTAACCCAACCCCTGGGGATTGGCATAACGATCTCATCCGGCACAGCGACGTATGATATGCCTCTAAACCGTAGTTGCGGTACTAGTTCGGAAGAATTGGTAGGAATATTGGAGTCTACGCTTGGAAACGCTATTGTACTGCTGCTTGCTGGTAGCATGACAACTCCTAGGTCTAGATGGTGATTCTGTGTCAAAAATATTGAAATCCCTGCTTCTTCTTCAAGAGATTCAGGTGAAAATATCATATCGACGCTATATGTAAACAGTGTATGTTGTTGACGGCGTCCGATAAACGTCTGACCGTTTGGTCCAGCATAGTTACCATTAAGTGCTGTGAGGTTAAGTTTTGATGGATCGAGTCTCAAAGTACTTGGGTATCCTGGGGCTGAGATTGTGTATGATTCGGGAATGGGGAATCTCCAATATGTGAAGTGTGATGGGAGTACTGATCCCGGCTCGAAGTCGATCTCGTCACCTTCGCTGATTAAGGGGCTGCATGGGTGAGTGAAATATGTTTGAGGAGCCTGGCGGAGGACATACCCTGGTCCATCTATAGCTAGAGTGTTAAATGGAAGTGGCCATCCACTCATCTCCCCATTCAATGGAGACCAGATAGGAAACTCGTCAATCCTCCATGTGACAGGCACCATTACAGTCTCACGGCCCATAGGGTAGTATAAATATTCTGGACCTGACCTAGTGGACAGTGCAACTCCCCACCTATTCTCCTTTTTAAGTCTGTGAAAAAGTTTTTGAACAAACTAATCACTTACCAATTGCCAGAGCCGTCCTGAAACAAGTCTGCATGACCAACTGTCTGGACTAGTGATTGTTAGGTCTCGGTCTTTCATGTTCTCCTGGAATAATCAAGATTACAGTAGTTCGTTGTGTTGGTGTTTGTTAGAACCGGATTCGCGGAATTAGCCTCGTAAGGACCATGTATGGTTTTGGATCTCGCCATTGTAACCATGTGCTCAAGCCCCGTACCGCCTGACATTCATATACTTAGCATATACGTTCACTTCAACTAATAGATTTAGACAAACCTTCAGCTGCTAGTATGTAGTACCACGAATCCTGAAGATATATGTGTGGTCCTTCTGGTGCCTAATCTCACCATTAATGTTGCGATTGCACCTAGCAAGAACGAAACTCACTGCTCCGCCAGTACCATTCCATATCCCTTCCCATGGGCCTACTTCACCGGTAGTAAAGTCGGCTTCAGCCAGTAAAATTCCAGGACTGTCGGCGTGTCAGTTTTAATTGTATTTCGGCGACTGGGTTGGCCTTACAAGATTCTCCAAGCATGTGCGCCAACTATATACGTCTTTCCATCAACATCCCACACTGGAGACGTATCATACCCTTCAAAAACAAAGTGAATTGCTTCAGACCATGCGGATGAATCGAATGGATCGTCAGATTTGAAGATAATCTGGATTTCGCCTCAGCCAAGGTCGATAACATTCATTTGCGAAATATATACGTTATCCCATCGTAATGCATCCTCTTCAGGAAGATCATCATCCACCAGCGTGGTGACAAGCCAGAATGTCCCGTCATTGTATCGTAAGGTCGGTGCCCAAATCCCGCTATAGCCAATGAATTAAAGTTGATAAATCTCCTTTACAGACAACATACCTAGTTGATCTGTTCGTCTCCGCTAGTCGAGGGAGTTGTTCTTGTCGATTTAGAACATGGCCTGGGGATATATTAGCATAACTCGTTTCTCAGGTGGTGAAACTGACCAATCAGTTTCCAATTGTGCAAGTCCTTGCTAGCATGCAATGGGATACCAGGAAATGCATTGAAACTTGACGAGGCGCAAAAGAAGGTTTCATTCCACTCAGAAACAAATATACAGCTAGGATCAGGGTGAAATCCGGGGAGTATGGGATTGTAGTAGGTTGAATTATGAGGAGGCGACTCGATCCCTAATGCCCAAGGCACAAGAGCGGCGAGCCACACTGCTATACCTATAATTACATGTAACATTATAGAGTTTCAATTCAATATCGCAGTTGTGCATTCCAATTATCACTGGTATCCTCTTAAATAAACCCTCGCATTTGGGAGTTATCTTACACCTAGACGCCGTATGCACAAAATGACACCCCGCATCTCCAACCGCGATCGCATTGCCGGCTAAAATGGCTGGGTAATGTAGTTCTTGGTACTTGTATGTATCTAGAGATGTTTGGTCAGTACCAAGCCGAGTGCTCCAACTTAGTGGCTGTGCCTCTAATGACTTGGACCCCTTGGCTGAGCATTTCAATAAGGGAAGAAAACATCCGCCGAAACAGCTAAGCATGATTATGGGGGGCTGGATACATTTATTTCGCGGTTATACTACATCTACATGTTCGCTCTTAGGTGCTCGATCCTTAGACAAATCACCGGCTTTGAAACGCTGATTTGCAATAGTCTCAAGTGACAGCCCCCTAGTCTCCGTCAGGAACCCAAATGCAAGAATCGCGATTACTACATCGAAGATACCTAACGTCGTTAACATACGATTTTTAATTGTATAATTCAGATACTTACCCCAGAGTAAGAAAGTTGCCCAGCCCATATTGTCAATCATGTACGGAGTAGTCAATGAAAAGACGAAATTGAAAAGCCACTGGGAAGCGACACCAATAGCGACACCAGGCTCGCGGATCCGTGTAGAGAAGATCCTATGTCAATTATTAGCTCATCATTGATTTCCTCCATAATTTAGGTCTATAGGCTGACTGACTCCGAAACGTATGGCCACGGCATCGGGCCCCAACTAAAGTTATAGATGATGACGAATAGGTAAATGAGAGCAATTGTAGCAATTCCCGAAGGCACCACTGAAGAGTCTTCGGGTGCTGGTGCCGGGAAGTTTTTCACGACTGCTGCTGTTGCAATCTGACAAGCAGCCATAGAGGCAGCTCCCCCAACAAGAACCTGACGGCGTGAAAGTCGTTCCGAGAACCAGAGTACAAACACGCCACAAGCTACGACCTTCACGGCACCGAATATAGCCGTCAACAAAAGGCTCTGTTCTTCATTTCCAACAATGAGTTTAAAGTACTGCGAGCCGAAATACGCAAATGCAGTTGCCCCAGTCGCCTGTTGTGCGGTAAAGATCGCGAAGGCTGCAAGAACTCGTTTAAAGTTCTCTCTCTGTAAAAGTTCTTGGGTAATGAATTAGTAGTGGATAGGCTCTCTCCAGTAATACATATGTGTCTAACCTTTCAGTTGGAAGCCCTCGGTTGCAAGGGTTTCTGCTTCAACCCCAAATCGTATCTCTTCCATTTCATCGACAGTTGCTTGGGAACTATCAGCTCGGATCCACTGAAGACTTTCCCAAGCCTCCTCATGCCGGCCCTTTTTCGTCAACCACCGCGTGCTTTCTTTTACAGTCAGCATACCTAGGCCAAGTAAAGCTGCAGGTGCGAGTTGAAGGCCTATTGGTATCTGCCACTGCGCGGGCTCCGTGTTTGCGATGCCTCTAGCAACACCGTAGTCAACCCAATATGACATAAATATGCCCTTATAAAGTTAGGAAGCCCCATTTCCACCCGTACGAAAATAAGTTAGAAAACTTACGAAGGTGTAAAACCACTGAAAGAAAGATCCCACCTGAGCACGAATTTCCTTCGGCATCATCTCACTGTTGAACATTGGCACGACCACAGTTGCTACGCCAAGCCCAACCCCAGATATTAATCGTGCAAGGTAAAAAGCAGCTAGTGAGTGTGTGTTGATAGTCTGGATTATTGCGCCAATACAGAAGACGAAGGAGGACAGCATCAGTATTTTCTTCCTCCCGAGTTTGTCGGTCAGAGGCCACGCAACGAAGCAAGCCACGAACGCCCCGAGTTGCTGAAGCCCAACAGAGAGTGAATTTGTACGTGTCTGGTTATTGCTTCCATAACGATAATCGGTCTGGAAAGATTCTAGAGTCAAAACTCCGCCTGTTAACATTCAAAGTCAATATGATTATCTTGTACAGAATGATACATGATGCCGCATGTACTAACCAACGCTACAGTGTGTCAGTCGATTGAACTCGTTCAGGCCTGAGATACTTACATCCCGCTATCATATCCAAACAGGAACCCGCCCATACACACAACAGAGCCCAGCCAGTAAGCACGAATATTTCCGAGCGTTGTCCCCTTCATCTCGGTTGTTGGACGTGATTGTTCGCTCTCACTAGTTCTTCGGAGGAGAAGTTGAGTCTCTTCCATAAGTTCCAGTGGGGTGACACCCGTTCTTAATACAAATACGCAGCATGCATTCACATCCTTAGTTGATAAATATATCCTGGTTCAACGTGTCTTAATATAAACCTCGAAATGCTCAATTGGTGATGACGTGATTGCCAGGATCAGAGATCAGCTGTCATTTCCGCCAATGGAATGTGGCTTGGCCCACAAGCAGCCATCCAGGGCATCTGCCGACCGATTACCGGGCTACTTCAGGATTGCCTGTTATACATAGTAACATCAAGCAACACATCTAGGGGGCCTGAAAGTGAATGCCACTGATTAGGTGATTAATCGAACCCAATTTGTGGCTACAATCAAATGAGTCGGGAGAGACCAAGAGAACAGTAACTAAGATGTCGCTACGGTGATTCACAAGGCTCTTGAAATGGAATATTCTCTATATTAATGGATAAATAGAATATAGCGAAGAGGGCTTTTAGCACGCACCAATTCATCTGGCCAAGGTGAAATAAGGCTTATGACAGAAGAAATTAGATAAGAAATGATGCCTACGAAGATGAATGGTAGTTAAGGAAAGCTACCAGGCCATAATAAGTTAGACCTATACAAGTCCCACCCACGGGGTTAGTCCCATAGTCCCGTAAGACTCCCATAGGAATTTTTTTTTCCCATAAAAGTCCCATAAAACCAATAAAAATTAATGGGACTACCCACGATAGTCCCACCTACAAGTTAAAAAATACGTAGGACTCCTATAAAACTCCCACGAAAAAAACTCAATCCTATTAAGTCCCACGTAAAAAATCAAAATATCAACTAATCGTATTATAGCTACCTATAAAAATAAGTTTTAATATAATAAAATAATATTAAAATAATTATAAGCAATTAAATATTATTAAAAACTAACTTTATTATAGCTTATTAGTATCTAATTAATTACGTTCCGGCTAACAAACTAAAACTGGGAAACTATTAAGCTTTTTATTATCTATATTTTTCCGACCTAATTTAAATGTCTCTAATTCTAACGCGCGGCTAACTATAATAGAAATCGAGTTTTCTTTTAATAATATTATAAAAAACATTAATTTTTTAGAAAACGCCTTATTTAATAGTTCTCTAATATAATAAATTAGTCCATAAATAATAGTTTTAATATCTTTATCGGACCAATTACTTATATATCCGAATAATAGGAAATAACGATTCGATAATTTTTCAATATTATTATAAAACTATTTTATAATCTCTTATAACATTCCTTAAATCGAACTAAATAGCTTTTTATAAAAACGGAAATTAAAGAAACTAATACGGTACGTAACAGAAAAAAAACAAATATCGGATACCCAATCTACATTTAAAAACTTCTTTAATTTAATTCGAATAATAGTTTTATATCCGGTAACTTTAAAAAAAAAGCTGCTATAAAAATTAAAATATAAATATACCCTACTAATATAAATGCTATAATATATTAGATTATTTTATAATTATTTCATTAATAACGTACCTTAAAATTATAGTAGGTTTAATTTTAGCTAGTTTCAATAAACGAAATTGCCAAAAATAAATACCATTCCCAATTTTACTTAAACGAAATGCCCGAATGCCGCAAATAATACCGATATCTTTCTACTCTATATAGCGTAATAAAAATTATCGTTTCCAAATTATAATATCGGAAAACATAAAGCGGGATAAATAATATAAAAAAAGTTTCTTTTTTAGCGATATAAAAAATTTAGACAAAAAAATATAAATAGGTTTAAATATATATAGTTTTTCTTTCGTCCAAATAACCTACTAGTTTTATAATATCTTAAACCAATCTTTATTAGCGATAGTAAAATTAATAACGTCTAATATCTACCTAAAATAATTTTTATACCAATAAAATTTCGTATACAAAATGTCGATAATAATATACCAGCCAGCTTTTTATATACGGTAAAATTTATATTTAGCGCCCTAAAAAAATTAAAATAATAAAATAATTATAAAATAATCCTATAATAACTTATAACTATTAGTCGATTCATTTCTTAGGTAACTTTTTACATATTCTTAATATTAATATCATTCTCGCTATCATTCTTTTAAAAATATAGGTTTATATACTTTCGAAAGCGGAAAAGTTCGCGAGTAATAAACTCAATTATTACTTTTACTACATTCCATTTATCTATAAGCAAAAAAAAAAAGTCGCTTTCGCTTAATTTCTTAATATAAAGTAATTTAAGGCCTCCCTAAAAAAGTAAAAATTACTTAATAATTATAAATATGCGAAAATTATAAAATAATCGCGAAATAATTAAATATTAAACGTATCTTTTAGACTTATATATTAAGTTTTAAAATATCTTTTTTAGTTAGGTATAAAAAATATACTAGCAAAAAAAAATAAAAATATTAATCGGTAAAGCTATACCGCTTAAAGTTATCCTCTTCGTTACAAAAGTAGTACTTTTCTTCTAGTCTTTCGTTTATATTAACCCAATCCGCGCTACCATTATCGAAACCTTCGGAAATCTCGGAATATTTCCGCGCGACTTAATTAAAATGCTTTCTTTTTTCGGAACTAAAAAAAATTAAAATAGAAATAATCCTAAAATAATTAAATATATACTACTCTATCTCGACTTATATTATTATAGCTTGCTTCTAAATTTCGGCTTCGCGATTAATTATAATAAGATTTTTTTTTTACCAAATATCGAATTATCGCTTAATTACCTATTTTAAATTATAGCGGGCTTTTTCTATATTAAAAATTATAAAATCGAGATTTTTCTTTCGCTCCCGAGCCTTTTAAATATTCGGATTAGTAAAAAGCTTATTATCCGGCTTACGCCGCTTTACAACCGGAAACATAATACTAAAATTAATTAGAAACTAATTATTTCACAATTAATTCGTATATCCTATAGTCGCATACCTATTTTAGGCCTTTAGAAATAATAAAATAAGATTAGAAATAATATTATAACTATAATATAATTATTAAAAAATTAAAAATATTATAAAAAGCTACTAAAATAAATACTGGAATTTAAGCGAAAAAAAGTAGGGCTAATAGTTAAAAAAGTAGGGCTGCCTAAAATCTCAAATTATTCCTTCCATTTTTAAAAATCACGCATTTTTATTATAAAAATAATAAAAATATAACTAATAAAAAGGACTTTTTTAATATATATATATTAAATATAATTTAAT
>MU385750.1:61588-483769 GCA_022497155.1 Whalleya microplaca | reverse complement strand
TTTTGTTTTTTTTTTTTTTTAATTTTTCAGCTGCGTGGACGCTAGCTGAAAAATCAGGGAGGGATGTAATAGGGCAAAGGGATTACGGGTATTGATAGCAGCTTAGGAGCCACTAAAAGCCCCCTAGAGCCACGTTATAAAGCACTCCACAGGGTATCCACAGGATACTCCACAAGGCAATTTACAGTGGATCACATATTTATATTTAGCTAACCTTTTCCCTCATATCTCCTTTACTTTTTTATAACAGATATTATTAAATTACTAGATAGTTATACATAAATAGCTCTAGTAGCTATATACACTTATTTTTAACTTAATATATTTCACTTTCGCTTTACCCCCACACCTTATCCTAACATAATATACGGGGTGTTATATGTTATAAAGGTTAAGGTAACTTAGCGACTTAATTTTATATATTTTATATAATATTAAAATAAAGGGGAAAAAAATTTAAGTTAAAAAGTCGGCTAAAAATTTACTATATATGTTAAGTGTAAGGCTTAAGCTAATTATATAATATATATAAATAACACCTTAAATTTTATGCTTAATCTTTATATTATAATACGGGGCTTAATGTATATTATAACTTATAAAGCTTTATAATACTTTATAAAGCTTATATTATAATATTACCCCCTTAAATTTACTATATATAATAGCTAATAATAGCTAGCTTATAATATATTTAATGTATATAAAAATTAACTTAATTACTATTATTTTTAAAAAGTAAAATTTTAACTTTATTTAATTTTTATATTTTAATAACACGCTATAATAACTGGGTTACTTAATAACCCCATTTATAAATAAATTAAATAAATTAAATAAAGCACGCATTTATATTAAAAGCTATAGCTTTCGGCTATAGTTATAAGGTTTTTTTTCATTATTATCTTTTATTAATATATAAAGTTTACACACACCCTTGATTTTTTATATCATTTAATTTATATAAATCGTATAAAACTTAATATTAATATTAAATAAATTTATTAAAAATTTAAAAATTAAACTTTCTAAAAAAATTTTATTAGTTTATTATATTTTTTATAACTATTTAATATTAATTATTATAAAGTTATATATTTATTATTATATAATTATTATAACTTATTTACTTTTTTAAAACCTAACTTGTAATTTTATTATTAACGAATAATTTACGGAAGTTTCATTTATATAATAATAACGGGTATTTTATAATATCGTAAGTTATATTATTATAATATTAATATTCTTAAAAACGCTTTTTAACACGGCGCTTTTTATAAGTATTAAATATAATTATTAAGTTATTAAAATAAAATAACGTAATTTTAAGTAGCTAAATACCGCTTCCGGGGGTATTTTCGGACGCTATTTCGGTTTTAGCTTTATTTTCGGCGCTATATATATAAATAATACTATTACGGGAAGCCGAAACATAAAAGCCTAACTATTAATAAAGTTATAAAATAAATTTATTATAAGTATTTAACATTAAACTTTTTTTCAGAAATTTCCGTTTGAATTTATTATTTACGGTATAATATAAATAGTTAATCCGGTAAATCTTTTTAAAAAGGTTTATTTTATTAGTTTTTTTTAAATTTATCGGTATTATTATATTAAAAATATACGAATAAATTTATTAGGATTTTATATAATAAATCGAAATTTAACCGCCGTTTATATAGCTTTATTTAAATCGGCATAAATAAATTTTAAAGTATTTAAAATAATTTAGTAATTTTGAACGTTATTTTTTATACGTAGGTTATAATAAAGAAAACGATATATTATATTTTAAATTTAAGATATATATATATATATATATATATATATTTATATAATAAAATTTAATTTAAAATAATCCGATTATTTCGCTATCGATTTTTAATTTGCCGGCAATTTAAAAGATTTATATATTAAAATCAAATGGGTTTAATAAAGCAGAAAAATTAAAACAAATAATCGAAAGCATAATTACTTAATTAATAAAATATTATAAATAGTATTTATAACGCCGAATTTAAATTTAATAAAGGTTTTATTAGTTAAAAGTTATTAAACGTAACTTTTATATTTGGCTTTTAATATATTAATATAAGTATTAAATTTAAGGGTATATTTAATATATAAGGCTTAAAAAATAACGTTAAGTTTATTATTATTAATAAAGGTTATTACTGCTATAAAAAAAGACAAATAAAATTTTCGGCTTGATATTTATATGGATTAGGTCGAAAAATTCGAATAAAAAAGGGTATTTTTTAGATTACCGGAAAGTTAACGTATCGATTAAAAAAACCATACCCGATATATAATATAAACCGGATTGAATTAAATATTAAATATAATAAAATTAATTAAAATTTTAGGCGTATTTTATTATAAAAAAGTTGGCTTATTAAATATATAAATATTATAGCGTAAAAATAAAAAGTAATTAACGGGAGATTTTGCCGATTATATTAAAAAATCGCTAACTTAATTAGCTATTAATAAACTTAATTAACGATTTTTAAAGTAAAGTTATTAATTATAAATATATTTTATTAGTTATTTTAATAAAAAAGGAACTTTATTAGCATTAAAAAAGCAATATAAGCAATATGTAGGTATATTAATTTAATTTATTTTAAAAAGGAGAAAAAAGGGATCTTTTTTTACTAACAACTGCTATGTTATTTATAGCTAATCTAGCTTATTTTATTTTACTTTATTTTATATAATTTATATATATACCTCCCGAAGTAATATATATTAAACTATCGGCGGATAAAAATTATTACTGCCTTTAATAATTTAGTAAAATTAAATTATATAATTAGCGGGATTTTTTTCGGTCGGCCTTTTTTACGTTATTTAGCTTCTTTTAAAAAGCGTCTAGGTTTTTATATATCTTTAAGTCTAGCTATAATTATAAGCCGTTTTTTATTTATTCCAGTATTTTTATACAAGGTTTTTTGCGCCTTTATAATCCTTTTTAATAACTATTATATATTATTATTATAAAACTATTTTTTATTTAATATTATAATCGAATTTCATTTTTATTTTATTAATTCGATATTTTATAACAACTTTTATTTTATATAATAACTTTTTATTAACGTTTATATTAAGTACGTTTTATTCCGTATAAATAAAGCTTAAAAAGGATATATCGATTAAAATATTCTAGTTATTTAATGTAAGTAATAAATAAGTAATTAAAATAATAAAATAAATAATAAAATTACGGGATAAATTTAATTTATATATAAAGCGATTCATTTATTACTTAATAACTTATAGTTTTATATATAATTACGACACTTTTTTAAAAAGTTTTCCGGGTAAGTAATATCCTTTATATAATTGTAAAAAAACCTTATTGCTTTTAGTAAATTTAATTATTTAATACTTATTATTATATCGGTATTTTATTTACGCCGTTATAAAATTTATTACGACTAAAACGTCTTATTGTAAATATTTTTTATAAATCGGATATTATTTAAAAGAATATACATTAATATTTATAATAACGTTTAATAATCCCGAAAGCTTATAGCTAAAAAGTAATTTATTTAGCGACATTTTAATTATTTTAAAATATACGCTATTAAAATTTTATTATAATACGGGAAATACGTTAATTTAATTGGAATTAAAATATTTAAAAGAGTAATAGCGAATAGTTATTCAATGTTCTTTTAAATCTTGGTTTTTAACATCTAAATATCAATTAGTTAATAAAAGAAATTATTCTACAAATAATAATGGACTACATATAAATCATAATTTCTTAACTGGTTTTACGGACGCAGAAAGTTCATTTATTTTAAGTATTATAAAGAGCAATAATGTTAAATTAGGTTAAGTGATTAAACCTAGATTTTAAATTAGTTTATATATAAGAGATTTATTTATATTAAAAGCTATTAAAATTTATCTTAGTGTTAGTGAAATATACAAACAAGGTGTGGCTTTAATATAATACAAAGTGTTTTTTATTTTAATTATTTAACTTTTACGCTTAAATAATTTATTTATTTAAGTATATTATATTGTAGTTATTTATAAATAAGCCTTTAATATTTTCTATATATCTTTTTAAATATTTAATATAAATTTAAAATCTTTATTAAATAAAATACTTATAAAAATACCTTAATTTACGAGTAATATAAATTTTATAAACGACGTAATTTAATTTTTTACGCTATATTTTTAATTTTTAGAAATAAGTTTTAAACGTTTAAATATATAATAATTAACTGTTATTAATACGTTAAAATATTTTTTATTAAGTCTATCGATTTGTTATAAGTTTTTAATTAATTTAATTTTAAAAAAGCCGAACGTAAAGTCGAACGTAATATCCCTTATTAGTAAAAGATTTTCGTAATAAATTAGCTAATAATCGCTTATAAACTTACTTTTATCCGTTTAATAAATCTTATATATGAAATAATATGCGATATTTCTTTTAACTAAATATATTTTACGTTAAATTATAAATAGCTTTAAATTTTAAAATGTATAATTAATATTAAAATAATATTTATTATTATATATTATTTTAAAAATGTTTTAATAAAAAAATAAAGAATATATAAATGTTTTATATTGTTTTATATAATATTATATAAAAAACTTTTACTTATTTTAAAAAGGTATTTTAAATATATATAATTTTAAAAACTTTCATTTTTATATATTGTTTATGATTTTAACTAATCGCTTATTTTTTTATATTTTATAAAAGTAATTTCGTAGATTTATATTCATAAGCATTTAAATTATTATAATAAATTATATTTAATTAAATATTATTAGTTCGTTTATACGTTTTAATTAATTTTTTTATTTTTAATATTTTATAAGGCGCGAAGCCGGCTTAATATATCGGGGACGAAATTAAGTTTTATAAAAAAATTATAAACTTAAAGTTTATATTAAAATAAATAAATAAATTAATTATCGATTATTTTTATTTATAACTATAATATTAAAAATAGTTTAATCAATGATTTTTTATTATAATATAATCGGTAAATATTATAATAAAATATAACGTTAATTAAATAAGTATATAGAGCTTTTTTACGCTTATACGAAATAAGTAATTTCGAGTTCCGATAGTTTATATCGTATTTTAGCTTTAAAAAAACTTTATTAAAAAATATTACCGGTAATATTTATACCGGGGAAATAACGTGTTTAAAATACTCTATATATTTTTATTTAAAATAAAATATTATTATTCCGAAATTTAGTTTTAAAAATTTATTTATTTATATAAATAAATTTTTTAAGATTTTAATAGTATAATACAATTTTCTTATATATAATATTTTAAACCACTTTAAATAATATAAGCTTCGTTTTAATTAATTCATAATATTTAATAATATATTTGCTAGTTTTTTTAATTATTTTTTAATTTATTTTATATTATAACTTTTTATAAATAAAGTTATTTTATAATATAATCAAAACTCGGCTAATTAAATAAAATATAATAAAAAAAGGCAAAAAAACTCGCTTGCGTTAAAGTATTATTTAAGCGTTTTTAATTGTTTAAAAAACGTAAGGTAATAAAATACGGCTAATTTTTCCTCCGTTATAAATAGTTTTAATATATTAAAACGGAATTTTAATAATTTTATAAAAATATTCAATAAAAGACTTTTTCGGAAATATAAATAAACTTTTTAAAAAGTAAAAATAATATATAAATATTATAAATAATTTTTTTAATATTTGAATAAATTATAATATTATTTATAAAATTATAATAAAAGTATATAAAGTCGCGAAAAAGTTTATTTATATATTATTAAATATATATTAATAAATTATAAAATCCTATTAATATTATTATTAAATGCTTTAAACTTTAATAATTAATTTTTATATGTAAAAAGTTAATAAAAAAATGCCGTAACATCGATGACTATAATATACCGCTTTTTTAAAATAACGTAATTATTTTAAATTATAATAGAAATAAATAATTATTTAATATTATTATTTTATTAAAATTTCTTAAATTAATAATAACTTTTTTAAAAATTTCTTTAATAGCTTTTTTTATAATAAATATGAAATAAATAAATAAGGTCGGCTTATTTATTTATTATATTTAGGTTTACTTATATAAAGTTATAATAAATGACTTAAGTCATTAGTCGTTTTTTAATTACTAATTAACTTGCTAGTTTTAATTAAAGGTTATAACTAATTAAGCTAGTTTTAATTAAGTGACTAACAAACTTAAGTTATTTGTAAGTTAATTAATTAGTGACTTAAAAAACTAATAACTAGTTAAGCTTTTTTAATTTTTTAAAGAATTATTTAAACCTTTATAAAAGTTTTATTTTAAATTTAATAATTATAATATTATGTATTATTAATATATATTAAGTAAAAATAATAATATATATTTTATTTAAAAAGATATTTTATTTATTATAGTGATTTTTCAATAAATATATTTAAATAACGACTTAAAAACTTTCAAATTAAATATTCTTAATATTATTATAATCTTTTTAATTTTATATATAATAATATAATTTTAGCGTTAATATCTATAATATATAATATATATATAATAAAGGAGATATTAAATTTATTATAACTATTTTTTTAAAAAAACGTACTTAAATAACGAATTAGAGAATTTTAAATTAAATATTTTTAATATTAAAATAACTTTTTAAATTTAAATAACATTATAATCATTTTAACGTTAATAATTACATTATAAAATATACTTATAATAAATAAAAAACGGGTATAATAAGTATTAAAATAAAAATATATTTAATTTATTATAGCGAATTTTAAACAAAAGTGTTAAAATAACGAATTGGAAATTTTTAAATTAAATAGTTTTAATATTATAATAACTACTATTACGGCCGAATCGAGACTAGTTAGGACTAGGATCAGGATTAAGTGGGGCACGCGGACGCTACAATCACTTAAATGACTAAGCTACCCTAACTTACGTACATGGTAATTTCTCGCAGGCCTTGTTAGGCTTGCTTCCTTCCTTTTTTTTCCTCCCTATGTTAATAATTTTACTAGTAATATAGCCAGATTTTAAGCCCTGTTTTCCGTAAGCGTATACCCCGTAATAACTACGTAAATTTAAATAGTAATATTATTATTTTAACGTCGATATATATAATATATAATACCTCTATAATAAAAAGAAATTTAATTTATGATAGCGATTTTTAAAAAAATATATTTAAACGACGAATTAAAAATATTTAAATTAAATTATTTTAATATTTAATTAATTAGCTTATTTTAATGAATAAAATTATTATTTTACTTTTATTAATTCATTAAATAATAAAATAATATTATAAGCTAATTTAAAGTTAAAATATATATAATACTTAAAGCGGTATTTAATTCTTTTGATTTTTTAAAAAAAACTAATTTTTAATAAGTCATTAGTTATTTTTAAATGACTAAGTAACTTACTAATAATTTTTAATTTATAATTAATAAATTAAAACATTTAAAGTATTTTAATTTATAAATTTATAAATTTATAATATACTATAATTAATATTGAAAAATTGATTATAATACATTACATCTTTATATTATCATTATTGTATTAAAAACCTTTAAATAAAAATAATTATAAGTTTTTATTTTTCATTTTTAGTATAATAAATATAATAACTATATTTATTATAATATCGAATATATTTAATTTAAAATTTTCCAATTCGTTATTTAAGTACGTTTTTTAAAAAATCGGTCTATTAAATTAAATGACGTTTTTATTGGAGTAGCTATTATAACTATTATTTAATTTATTTTAAGTATATAATATAATATAATTGTTAACGTTGAAATAATATTAGTATTATTTAAATTAATAAACTTATTTTAATATTGAAAATATTTTACTTTAAATTTTCTAATTCGTTATTTAAAAACGTGTATTAAACAATCACTATAATAAATTAAATATATTTTTAAATATTATATAAAATATTATTTTAATTTATAATATATTTATAATATATTATTTATTATGATTAAAATTAAAATAAAACTTATAACCTTTAAATTAAATAAGTTATTTAAAGGTTTAAATAATAATTAATAAATTAAAAAAGCTTAGCTAGTTATTAAGTTGTTTATAAATTATTTATTAATTTAATTATTTTAATTTAAATTAAGTTAATTAAGTAACTTAAATTAGGCAAGTTAATTAATTAAATAACTTAATTTAGTTAAGTTAAGTTAGTTAGCTGATTTAAATTTATTAGTTAGTAATTTAATTAATTAATAACTAAAAATTTAAGGTATTTTTTACACCCCTAACTTTAGGTATATATACATTTAATATATTATAATATAGGGGTAAATAAGGTCGAAAAATTACTTTATTCAAGTAGTAATAATTAAGTTAGTCCTTTTATACATAAAATATAATATAAGCTAGCGGTTATTAATTATTAAGGTGATAAAAAAGACTTAAGTTTTTAATTACTTTTAAGGGACTAATATAATTAGCTAGTTTAAATTAATTAATTAACTTAATTAAGCTATTTTAAATTAAGTAATTCATTTAATTAAGTAAGTTTAAATTATCTAACTAACTTAATTTAAATTAAATTAATTAAATTAATAAAAAATTTAAAATTAACTTAATAATCTATTAAAATATTATTATTTAATGAATTATTTTAAGTTATTTAAATATATAATAATAATAATAATAATAATAATAATAATTTTAGTTATTTATAATTTATTAAACTATATATAGTATTATTTTTAAATCGATTTAATTTTATTTAATTATTTAAAAAACTATAATATAATTATTAATAAATATAACTTAAATATAAAAGGCTGTTATGCCAAAATGCAATTTTATAATGCCAAATAAATGTTTATTTTCTAACTAAAAAAGAAAAAAAATCAAAAAGGTATATCGGCATAACTCGAAAACATTTATACTAACTCTCGAAAGCTATACTGCTATATCGGCTTATAATCGCCGATATTCCTTACTATAGTACAGCCTATTATATTACCCCCCCTTTTACTTTTTACGCAATTATATCGCGTCCCTTATACCCGAGCGCAAGATATATATAAATTTCTGTTAATTATCGGCTCTTTTAACTACTAATTATTTATTTTATTATTAATTAAGGCCGGTTCGGGAAATAATATAAAGGTATTTTTATAAAAGAATTTTTTTATTATAAAGGTTTTTAATTTTATATTACTATTAATTAATCGAGTATAAAATAAACGCGCGTAAAATTAAAACTCGATTCCCGTTTTTAATTAATTTCTTACTTAATAATTAAATCTATTTTTAAATTAATAAATCGATCTCTACTTTTAATTAGCTTATATATATAACTAGCGTAATATATAATTAGCTTCTATAATTAGTCGCGCGATTAATCCTCTCCTAAAGTCGCTTAAATACCCCAGGCCCTCTTTTCGAAATTCCTTTTTTCCTCCCTTTTTTTTTAGGCTATCTATAAATAAAAACCTATCTCCCTAACTATTTATTTTATCCTTTTATTTTTTAATTTTCTAATCTTCTAATTTTCTAATCTTTTAATCTTTTAATTTTTTAATTCTTCTATTTTTTTATTATTTAAATTATTAATATATTTCCCCGCAATATTTCTATAACGCACCTTTTCCCTTTTACCGCTATTTTCGCCTATTTTTACTTTCGTTACTACTACTATATCTTTATCTCGTTTTCCCTCCGGCTTTACCGCCTCTAATAAACTACCCGTTCGCGCTACTTTTATAGCTCTTCCTTTTTTTACGCATTATATCCCGTACCGCCCTTACGTTAGCTATATAGCCAAAAACCTTTCCGCCTTTTATTTTAACTAAACTTATAAGTTCTTTTTTTTTCTTTTAATCTTAAAATATTTTAAATATAATACTAACTATATTTAGCTATTTATAATATATAATATATAAAATATACTAAAAATTATAACTGTTTTATCGTAAATTACCCTTTATTTCTTTTATTCGAATACCGCTTTTTAACTTTATTTTATAATTACTTATAAATACCGAAATTTGTTCTTTTATTACTACTTTAATAAAAACTTATCAAATTTATAATAGCTCGAACTTTAATAAATTATTCTTTCCCGTTTTTTTATAGTACTCCCGTTATTTATTTTCTTTATTTAGTTTTTATCGCTACTTAAAAATCGGCCGAAATATAGGCGTAACGCGTTATTAACGCCGCTATATATCTCGAGCGTACTAAAATAAGCGCTATAACCTTAAGCCGGGCCGGGGCTTAATAACAATAGAAATAATATATAAATTTTTACTTTATTTTTCCGTAATTTTTTTTAATTTATACGTTATATAAAAATAATTTATAACCGCGCTTAAGGAAATCGCTCGCCCGCTTAAACGTATCGCTAATAATATTAACAATATTATAGCTATTATGCGTTTCGTAATAAATAACGCCGGGCCTATTACTCGTACGCATATTTCCGCTTCTAATTCTTTTTTTCGGCTTATCCCGTCCGCCCTCACTACTATTATAAACCTTTCGCTTAAACGCGGCTCGCATAACTCTCGCCCGTACGTTTTCCCTACTTCTATTAATATTTTTTACTATAATTATAGCTATTTCCTTAAACTTTCTCCCGTAAAAATAAAAATAAAAGCGATAAATATAAATAAAAAAAAACGATAAAAAAAATAAGCTAAACTATTAGCTCCCGGCTAATATAAATACGCCGTTCGGTTAGATTTACTACATTTTTCGGTCGGTCTTATACAGGGTTGTGATAAATGACTTAAGTCATTAGTCATTTTTTAGTCACTAACTAACTTGCTAGTCTTAGTCAAGGGTTATGACTAATTAAGCTAGTTTTAGTCAGACCTGCTAACTAATTAGGCTAGTCTTAGTCAGGTGGCTGACTAACTTAAGTCATTTGTAAGTTAGTTAGTTAGTGACTTAAAAATGACTAATGACTAGCTAAGCTTTTATGATTTTTTAATAATTTTTTAAACCTTTATATAACTTATTTAATTTAAAAGGTATAATTTTTATTTCAAGTTTAATAATTATAATATAATATATTATTAATATATTATAAGTAAAAATAACATTTTATGTTATATTTAAAAAGATATTTAATTTCTTATAGTGATTTTTTAATAAACGTGCTTAAACGACGAATTGGAAATTTTCAAATTAAATATTTTTAATATTGCTGTAATCTGTTTAGTTTAATATGCAATAATATAGTTTTAGCGTTAATATCTACAATATATAATATACGTATAATAAACTAAAAAGGGTTGCAATATTTATTATAATGAAGCAGATATTAAATTTATTACAACTATTTTTTTAAAACGTACTTAAATAACAAATTAGAAAGTTTTAAATTAAATGTTTTTAATATATAAATAACTTTACAAGTTAAATAATATTATAACTCTTTTACTATTAATAATTTTATTATATAATATGCTTATAATAAGTTAAAAAACGGCTTTAATAAGTATTATAATAAAAAAGATATTTAATTTATTATAGCGAGTTTTAAGAAAAGTGTTTAAACGACAAATTAGAAAATTTTAAATTAAATCATTTTAATATTTAATTAATTAGCTTATTTTGATAAGTAAAATTACTATTTTAGCTTCATAAGTTATAAAGTAATAAAGTAATGTTATAAATTAATTTAAAGTTAAAATATATATAATATTTAAAGCGGTATTTAATTTTTTTTAATTTTTTTTAAAAAGTAATTTCTTAATAAGTCATTAGTCATTTTTAAGTGACTAACTAACTTAAGCAAGTTAGTCTTAGTTAGTCACCTGACTAACTTGCACTAGTTTTAATCAGATAGCTGACTAACTAGCCTGACTTAAGTCACAGGCCTGACTAACTTAAGTCACTAAATTTAATGACTTAAGGCACTAATTAGTGACTTAATCACAACCCTGGTTAAAGGTTATAACTAATTAAGCTAGTCTTAGTTAGACCTGCTAACTAACTAGGCTAGTTTTAATCAGGTGGCTAACTAATTTAAGTCATTTGTAAATTAGTTAGTTAGTGATTTAGAAATAACTAATAACTTGCTAAAATTTTTGAAATTTTTTAAAAAACTTCAATTTTTATTAATATTAATATACTTTTTTAATATAAACAGTTATTAATATTAGGTTAATTTATAATAATATATTTAATATATAATATATTATATTAACGTTAATAATTTTATATATTTTATTAATAAATATATAACGTTATTTATAATAAAATTAACTTTATAACTTATTTATTTTTACCGTTATTAATATAATAATTATAATTTTTATATAATTTATATAATATTTATATAATATAATATGTTTATAGTAAGTTTTAAAACGGTTATAATAATTATAATATTTAAAAAAATATCTAATTTGTTATAGCGAATTATTAGGAAATATACTTAAACAATAAATTAGAAAATTTTAAATTAAATAAGTTCGATTTTAAAATAATTTTATAAATTTAAGTAATATTATAACAATTTTAACGTTGATAATTATATTATATAATATGTTTGTAATAAATTAAAAAATAGTAATAATAATTATAATAATTTAAAAGATATTTAATTTATTATAGTAAATTATTTAGAAAAGTGCTTAAATAATAAATTGGAATTTTTTAAATTAAATTATTTTAATATCTAATTAATTTGTTTATTTTAATAAGTAAAATTATTATTTTAGCTTTATTAATTATAAAGTAATAAAGTAGTACTATAAGTTAATTTAAAGTTGAAATATATATAATATTTAAAGCGGTATTTGATTTTTTTAAATTTTTTTTAAAAAAAGTAATTTTTTAATAAATTATTAGTTATTTTTAAGTGACTAACTAACTTAAGTAAGTTAGTCTTAGTCAGTTACCTAACGAATTTGTACTAGTTTTAGTTAAATAGCTGACTAACTAGCCTGACTTAAGTTATAAGCTTGACTAATTTAAAACATTAAATTTAATGATTTAAGTTATTAATTAGTAACTTAATTACAACCTTTTATATATAGTATTTACGCTTAATTTTCGGTTTATTTTAATTTAAGCGAATATTTTTTTACTAATTAAATTTTTTTAGTTATTTTTTAATTAAATTATTAAAATTTTATATTAATATTTTCGGTTTTATAAATATTAAAAAAATATATAATTATATTTTATAATTTCGATTTCTTTTAGTAATTAAAAGCTTTTTAATAATATTTAAAAGTTAATAATTTTTTTGTTTTTTATATTTTATTATATTTAATTATCGGAACTTTTATAAAAATATAAACTTATATTTTTAGCCGAAAGGCGAAAAAAAAAGCTTTTAATAAAAAATCCCGGAAAATATTTAACTTATATATATATAATGTTTTATAAACTTAAAAAAAGAAACTATTATTTAATTTAATATAAAACGTTATTTATTATAAAATAATATTATATTATTATAATTCGGAAAAAGTCTTATATATTTAAATTAACGGTTTAATTAAATAAAACTTTAATTTTATATTTTTATATTAAAAATAACTATATATAAAAGTTAGATATTATTATTCCGAATATTAAAATTGAATTAATTATATTTTTTAGTTAATATTTATTTTAAGTAAAAATTAAATACGGGCTATTTAAATTAAAAATAATTTATTTCGTTTAAATAATTTGCCGATTTTATATTATAATTAAAGCTTATAAATATTTTATAATAATTTTTACCGATTATTTTATAACTAAAGATATTATAAATTAAACATTTTTAGTAATATTATTTACGGATTACGTAAATCGATAATTAATAAATTTATTTATTTATTTATTTTAATATAATTTTTAAGTTTATTATATTTTAGGGCATTTTAATTTTATACCGGATATATTTAGCTATTTATATAACGTAATTAATATTTATAATAAAAACAGGAAATTATAAAGTTTAAATAAAAAGCCGATTTTAAATTTAATTTAATTAATAAATAAAAAAATAATAAAAAAAGATATATAAAAAAAATTTGTCGATATATATATTAAAAATGTTAAGTTTTATAAAAATTTTAAAAAGTTTTTTAAAAATAATAAAATATTAATTTATTTTTAAAACCCGGCGATTTACTTATAGTTATTAATAAATTAATTTATAATATAAACCGATAAAATAAATATCGCTTATATATTTTATATAGTTTAATTAAAAAAATTTAATTATAATTTATAATAATAAATTTTATTAAAAAATAAAATATATATTAACTAAATTAAAAATTAGTATTATTGCTTATAAAATTTACTAAATTAAAATATATATTTAATATTATTTAATATATGATTTTTGCCGAATTAATTGCGATAAAATAATAAGGAATTATTAATTAATCCGACCGGAAAACTTTTTACCGATATATATTATTATTATAAACTTATTATAAAACTATTTAAAGTTATATTTAAAAATACGCTGTAATAATTAAACGGTATAAATAAAAAATATTACGATTTTTTAAAAATAATTATTTATATAAATTTTAAACGAACGTTTTTAATTCTGGAAAACAAAAAGTATACCGTTAAAATTTAAAAAACCGCGTTAATTTAATAATTACTACTTTCGGATTAAAAAATATTTAGCGGTATTATTTTCGATTATAATTATAAATTTATTTTAGCTTTTTTAAAAAAGTTATAAAAAGCTTTTAAAATTAAATTATTAATAATAATTATTTATTATTTATAAAGCGATAGACTTTTTAAATAAAAAAATTAAACGGTTAAAATAGTTATCCGATATTACGTTTTTATAAATCTTAAATTTAATTAAGTAAATTTTATATTTATATTATAATAAAACTTTAATAATATATATTTTAATATAATTAAACTTTTTATATATAAATAGCTATTTAAATTTAAATTATTTGAATTTAATAACGTTTTAAATATTATAAATATAAAAAAATATTAAAATATCCGATTTTTAAAAAACATTTTTATAAAAATATTAAATTTATAACGGCGTAATTAAAGTAGCTCGAGTGGCTTAACTGTATAGCTTATATACGTAATACGTACTATTAAGATTAAATTAGTAAAAAACGAAAGGCCCGTATACCTTAGGTAAAATACCCTGGTTATTTCTACCTATAATTAGTAAAAAAAAATCCCTTCCTTTCTTTCCTTATATTTAATATTTTTTATAAATAATTAAGTAATAAACAGCCTTGCTTTTTCTATTCCTTTTAGGCTATAATAAAACTATTTATAAATTTTATTATAGCCTAAATTAAATATTTATATAATATTAAATATAAAATTATAAAATCTAATAAAAATAATAAAATATATTTATATTTATATAACAGATATTATTTATCCGGTAAGCTTTTAAAAAATAGATATTTATAATAGTAATATAGATTATAAAAAATTAAAAAAATATATAAAACGTTTTATATATAAATTTAATTTCGGTAATAAAAATATCGGCATTTATTACATTATTTTAGTAATTTATTTATTATTTAAGCTTAATAATAAAAACCTTTTTTATAAATATACGTTATTTTTTAAATATATTAAAAAAAATTCGTAAAAAATAAAAATAGTTATAAAGTCGAAATTATTATAAAATATAGCTTAAATTATTATAATAACTTAAGGAAAAAAATAACGCGTATTAAATAATAAATATATATTATTATAAAATAATAAAATAAAAAGTAAAAAGTTAGCTAATTATTATATAATAGCTTAACTTAAAAAAACCTTTTTATTTATTTATTTAATTTAATTAATTAAGCCTATAGTTTAATAAGTTATATATAAAAGGCTTAAGGTATATTATAGCTATAAAACTCTTATAATACCTTATAAATTTTATGCCGTAATATTACCCCCTTAAATTTATTATATATAATATCTAACTATAGCTAATAATAGTTAGCTTATAAAGTATTTAATATATATAAAAATTAACTTAATTATTACTATTTTTAAAAAATAATTTTTCGATTCTATTTAACGGTTATATTTCGATTTATATAAATTATATAAAACCTAATATTAATTTAAATAAATTTATTAAAATTTCGAAAATCGAATCTTTTATAAAATTTAATTAATTTATTATATTTTTTATAACTATTTAATATTAATTATTATAATTAATTATTAAATTAGCTATTACTATTATTATATAATAGTTATTATAATTTATTTACTCCCTTAAATGCCTGCTTTTTATTATAAGCCTTAAAGTATTATATAATATCGGTAACGGTATAACTTTATAGTATTTTCTATAATAGCTATATAATAATAAATATCGGGTTATAATAAAAATATTAAATACGCTTAAAAATCGGATATATTTAAACGTATTAGAAATTACGTTAAAATATTCTAATATATTAAATTTTATTAATAAATATATTAAATTAATAATCGATTAGATATTAAATAAAATAATATAAATAGTACTATTATCGAATTAATATTTATAATTATTAATTAATAAAGCTATAAAATATAATATTAGCGTATTTAAAAAAAGTTATCGGATTAAATTATTTAAAAGATTATTAAAAAAGCTCGATAATAATCGATCGGTATTTTAAATATATAATTTCGAAACTATTAATAAAAATTAAAATATAAAATATATATAATTTATAAGGGAATTTAATAAATTATATTTAAACCGGATAAACTATTATAAATATTTAATAGCAGGCGTTTTTTCGCTTCGGAAAATAACTAAAACAAACGTTTTTAAAATAAAATTTATATATAAATCATAAGAGATTACTATTATATAAAAGTAACTATTAATTAATTAAGCTAACTAAAAAAATTACGCCGCCGTAACTAATCGCTAAATTAATATAATAAAAATAATATATATTATTATAACTAATTACTAAAATTAATATATAAAAAAGTAAGGAAAAAATAACTTCTTATAACTAATTATTAAAAACGAGCTATAAAAATTCGAATTTGCTATCTTTAAATATAATTTCGGACCGAAAAAAATATTTAAAAAACTAAGTCGGCAAAAATAATAAGCGTAATTTAATATTAAATAACTAAATATTATTATATATATTTAATATAATAAGATCCGATAAAATATAGCAAATAATTAATTAATAATGCCGGGATTTTTTAATATAAGATTTTTTAACGAACTATATATTTTTTAAAACTAAACTATTAATATATATAATATATTCGGATAAGGTACTAATAAAAAAAGATACCGATAAGTAACTAATTAATTATATCGGCGTAAAAATATAATAAATAACTAATTAATTATGCCGATCGGGAAAAAAATTAATAAATAATTAATTAATTACGTTAAAAAGAAAAGCGCTAAATTAATTTAATAGCGGAATTACTTAAATTTAGCGTTAAAAACCCTTATTATTATATAATAGCTTAAAGAAAAAAATAGCGTATATTAAATAATAAATATATATTATTATAAAATAATAAAATAAGAAATAAAAGGTTAATTAATTATTATATAATAATTTAATTAAAAAAAACCTTTTTACTTATTTATTTAATTTAACTAATTAAACTTATAATTTAATAAATTATATATAAAAAACTTAGGGTATATTATAGCTATAAAAACTTTATAATATCCTATAAGCCTTATATTATAACAATTATAAGTAGTACGTATTTAATTATTTAATAAAAAAATATAAATATTATAATAATAATTAAAAATTAAAATAATAATTATATAAGTTACTAAAATTTATTACCGAATAATAAAAACATTAAAAAAGATATATAATAATAAAATAAGCTAAAAATAAAGCGGGAATTAAAAATAAAAATAATAAAACTATATTTAAAAAAACCTATATGTAATGGGCTGTGCCGTAGTGGGGAATATCGGCGATCATAAGCCGATATGGCAGCACAGCTCTCGAGAGCTAGTATAAATGCTCTCGAGCTGTGCCAATATACCTTTTTGATTTTCTTTTCTTCTTTAGTTAGAAAATAAACACTCATTTGGCATCACAAAATTGCATCTTGGCGTGACGGCCTTTTACATTATAGCCGGTTATATAAAAAAGTAATATTATATAAAATAAACATTTAAATTAATTTTAACCTAGTTTTTAATAAAATTATAATTAATAAGCGATTTTAAAATTACTTCCGTAAATCTTAAATTTTTATATAATTTTAAAAAAATTTATTAAAAATAATAAGTTTTTTTTATTTCCCGGTATTTAATACGGGGTTTTATAAGCTTTTATCCCTTAAAATTAGCTTAGTTAAAAATTTTTTTTTTAAATATTTAAGGTATAATTTCGCTATAACTTAAATATTAATTTTTTTATAAAATATATTATTTTATTTTATATTATTTATATTAATTATTAAAGTAATTTTTATTAAATTTTTTTAATCGGTAGTTTAGCTTTTTTTATTAAGCGTTATAATATTTTTACTTCCGTTAATTATATTTTTTTTATATAATAGCGAGATTTCTTTTCGCTTTTTAAACAGCTAGCGATATATACCGATAACTAGTAATTTTACCTTAAAATTTATTAATTAAATTTATTAATAACTAATTAAATTAGCGATTTTTTATCGATATTATTAAAGTAATTTTTACGCTAATTTTAGCGATTAATTATAATAATATATATTATTTTTATTACGCTAATATAACAATTAATTACAGTAGTGTAATTTTTATTAGCTAATAATAAACTTTATATAAAATTACTATTAATATTTAACGTTAAAACTATTTTTTCTTTTAGCGCCGAAACTTTATATAAAACCGATAGCTACTTTTATATAATAATAATTTCTTATTATTTATATATAAGTTTTATTTTAAAAATGTTTAAATTAGTTACTTTTTAGCGCGAATAAATATTTATTATTAAATATATATAATAATTTATTCGGCTTAAATATAATTTATTAAATTATTTCATAAATTATATATATATTATATATTAACTTTTATTAATAGCTTTAAAATTACGTATTTAAAAGATCGACCGATTATTATCGAGTTATTTACTAACTCGATTTAATAATTTCTTAATATATTAATACCGTATTTTATAGGTTTATTAATTAATAATTATTAATATTAGTCCGATAATAATTATTTATTAGTTTTATTTAATATCCGATCAATCGCTAATTTAATATATTTTTTAATAAAATTTAATATATTAAAATATTTTAAACGTAATTTTTAATATAATTAATTTCCGAACGTATTTAATATTTTTATTATAACCTAATACTTATTATTATATAATTATCATATAAAATACTATAATATTATACCGGTTTTAATATTATATAATACCTTAAGGCTTATAATAAAAAGCAAGAATTTAAAAAAGTAAATAAATTATAATAATAATAATAGCTAATTATAATAATCGATATTAAATAATTATAAAAAATTCGATTTTTCAAATTTTAATAAATTTATTTAATACTAATATTAAGGCATATATAAATTTAATATATTATAATATAAAAGTAAATAAAGTCGAAAAATTATTTTTTTAAAACAATAGTAATTAAATTAATCTTTATATATATTAAGTGCGCTATAAACTAATAGTTATTAGCTATTATATATAGTAAATTTAAAAGAATAATATTACGGCATAAACTTTATAACTTATATAACTATAAAATATTTTATTAAGCCTTTTATATATAACTTTTTTAATAACTATTTAATTAGTTAGCTAAATTAAATAAGTAAATAAGAAAGTTTTTTTTAAATTAAATTATTATATAATAATTAGCTAATTTTCTATTCCTTACTTTATTATTATAAAATAATATATATTTATTACTTAATACGCGCCGCCTTTTTTAAGCCGTTATAAAAATTAAATTTAAAATCTAACTAGCTAATAATAAACTTTATATAAAATTATTACTATAATTTAATATTAAAGCCGTTTTTTTCTAATATTAAGATTTTATATAATCTAGTTATTTTACGTAATAATAATTCGTTATTAATTATATATAAATTTTATTTTAAAAACGTTTAATTTATATTAAACGTTTAATATTTAAATATTTATAATAATTTAGCCGGCTTAAATATAATCTATTAAATTTTCTTTTAAATTATATATATATTATATTTTAAACTTCCTTTATTAATTTTAAAATACCGATAATTACTATTAAATAATTCGATCCGATAACTTTTTTAATATATTAATACCGTATTTTTATAGTTTTATTAATTAGTAATTATAAATATTAATCCGGCGATAGCAATATCCGAACTTATTTAATCCGATAAATCGCTAGCTTAATATTTTTTACGGCAAATTTAAAATACTAAAATATTTTAAACGCAATTTTTAATATATCCGATTTCCGAGCGTATTTAATATTAATATTATAACCCGATATTTATTATTATATAATTATTATATAAAATATTAAATTTAAAAAAAATAAATAAATTATATAATAATAATAGCTAATTTAACAATTATTTTAATTATTAATTATAATAATAAATTTTAAATAATTAGAAAAAAATATAATAAATTAATTAAATTTTATAAAAAATCACTTTTTTAAAGCAGTAATAATTAGGTTAGTTTTTATATATATTAAATATATTATAAGCTAATTATTATCAGCTATTATATATAATAAATTTAAGGAGGTAATATTATAATATAAGTTTTATAAATTATTATATAGTTATTTAGCTAACTTTTTATTTTTTACTTTATAATTTTATAATAAAATATACTTATTATTTATTTCGCGCCGCTTTTTTTAAACCGTTATATAATAATGAAATCTTTAACTCTAAATTTAATTAATTCCGTTATTATATTTATTTAGCGCTTTTTTAATTAATATTATTAAAGTAATTTTTTATTAATCCCTTTTTTCAATTAGTAGCTTAACTTTTTTTATTAAGCGTTATAATATTTTTATTTCTGCTAATTATATTTTTTTATATAATAGCGAATTTTTTTTTAGCTTTTTAAATAATGTTATAAAGCTATTATGCCGTAATATATATATATATATATATATATATATTACTTAATTTTTTTTTTACTTTTAAATAAAACATATAGCTTAATTTAAACAGCTTATCGCTAATAATAAACATATCTCTTTTTTTAATTAATCGCCGTTATAAATAATATTTTTATTACCTTAATTACTTTTAATCGTTTAGCTATAAAATAGCTCCCCTTATATTACTTTTACCCCGATACTTTATTTTAAAATAATAGTTAATAATATATACCGATAATAAATAGTTTTATTTCAAAAATTATTAATTAAATTTACTAATAGCTAATTAAATTAACGATTTTTATCGATATTATTAAAATAATTCTTTATTAAATACTTTTTATTTTTACGTTATTATTTTTATATATTTAATACGCTAATTTTTTATAATAAATAACGCCTAAAATTTTAATTAACTTTATTATAATTAATATTTTATCCGGTTTATATTATATATCGGATATTTTTTTAATCGATATATTAATTTTCCGGTATTTTTAAAAATACCCTTACTTTTAGCTTTAATATAACAATTATATAATAGCTATAAGTTATTTTTTAATATAGTTTTATTTTAAGTAAATAATAAATAAAATACTTTCCGGATTTAATTAAACCCTTAATTTAACAGGTTATTTTCTTAATTCCGGATTTAATATAATCTTATTTTATAAATAATAAATTACCTTTTAAAATTAAATTTAAAATTTAATTAATTAATAATAAATTTTATATAAAATTATTATTATAATTTAACGTTAAAGCCGTTTTTTAATGTCGAAATTTTATATTATTTAGCTATTTTTATATAATAATAATCCCTTATTATTTATATATAAATTCTATTTTAAAAACATTTAATTTAATTATTTTCCGAAATAATTAAACATTTAATATTTAAATATTAATAATAATTTAACCGGCTTAAATATAATCCGTTAAATTCTTTTATAAATTATATATATATTATATTTTAAGCTTTTTTTATTAATTTTAAAACACTAATAATTATTATCGAATAATTTGATTTAATAATTTTTTTAATACGTTAATACCGTATTTTTTATAGCCTTAGTAATTAATAATTATAAATATTAATTTAATTATAACAATATCCGAGGTTATTTAATCCAATAAATCGCTAATTTAGTATTTTTATAATAAATTTAAATTATTAAAATATTCTAAACGTAATTTTTACTATATCCGATTTGTAAATATATTTAATATTTTTATTATAATCTAATATTTATTATTATATAATTATTATATAAAATATTAAATTCTAAGAAATAAATAAATTATATAATAATAATAGCTAATTTAATAGCTATATTTATATATAAATTACTATAGCTAAAAGTAAGGCTTTAATATAAATAATAATTATATATTTATAAAAAAAAAGCTATTTCGGATTATAAAAATCGCTTAAAAAACTTAAGCCGGGTATTTTACCGGGTAATAACTATTTTATTATACTGTTACTAATAAATATATAAAAATATATAGTAATAAATAATTTATATATTTTATAAATATATATTTTCCGTAATTACCCCCCCCTCCCCCCGCCCTCTTAAAAAAAAATATAAGGTCCGAAAAAAAATAAACCCCGACTTTTATATATATATATAAAATATTTTCTAATAAAAAAAGATTATTTCGGGTATTTATTTAAACTATTATATTATTAAACCTTTATTTTAATAAATAATAATATAGACTTCTTTATATTTTATTAAAAATCCGGTTTTATAAAATATTATATATATATATTTAATTTTTACTATCCGTTAATTAATTAATTCTTTTTTCGCTTTCGGGCTACCATTTACCGTTTCGATATAAATTTATTATTATTAAAATAATTTAAATCGAATTGATTTTTTTACCGCTTATTTTTATAATATTAATCGGATAAAAAACTAATTATTTTTAAATTATTTATATAAAACCTATTTAATTTAATTATAACGTTTTTAAAATTTTAAACGAAATATTATTTATTATCGGTATTTTATCCGATTTATTTAATTTTATATTAAAACTTATAATAATATATCCGTAATATTAATACCGTTTTTATAATTTATTTTGTTATTTAATTTAATTATTTAGTTAGCTAAATTTTCGGATTTCTATCCCGGAAAAAAATTATTCGGGTATTATTATAATCGGTTAGCGTAATATAAACGGGACGCCTTTTAAATATCGGGAATTTTTAATTAAAATTTATTATTTAATAATTATTTTTCGATTTTAAAATATTATTATGTTAATAAAAAATTAAGCTTATTAAAAAATAGTTAATATATTATAATAATTATTTTTTAAAAATAAAAACATAATTATTTATATCGAAATTAAGCTTTCGGCAGTATTTATTAGTTTATTATATTATTTATTTTTAAGCTTTAATAATAATCTCGCGTATAATTATTATATAATTATATATTTTTTGCACTTAATTTTACGCTTTTTTGAAAAAAAGCTTTTCTTTTAACGGAAAGTTTGTTATATTTTTAGTTTCTATTTATTATTATTAATTAAAATAAAATAATATCGGAAACCTTATTTTTATTTTATAAAAAATATTTCTATTAATTTATATAATAATATAACTTATATATAATTTATTATTAATAACGCATTAAACCAGTTATTTTATTAATAATTAATAAATAGGCGTAAATATTAATTAATATATATATTTATTATTTTTAGTTATTTTATTATTTTATAATATTTTAATATAGCAAATTTAAATTTAATATTTATTATTTTAAATAATTTATTAATAAACCCTATTATAAACTAAAGGCCGTTATTATTAACGATACTTTTAGGTATTTTAAAAATATAAAACAAACTATAATAATATATATAAATAATATCTCGCGTAATAACTTCCCGGATATATATTATTAACTAAGTTTATTTTTTTAATCGGTTAATAACGATAAAAACGTTATTACGTTTTTTTATTTTTAAATATTATTTTAAAATTTATAATAACGTAATTTTGTATTTTTTCCGGAATAAGTAATAAATAAAAAAAACCAGAAGTTTTATTATAAAATGTTTTTATAAAGTAATACTCGAAATAGTTAGCTATAAATATATCGATATTTTAAGATATTTTTAGCTATTAATATTATATAGTAATAAGGTTATAATAAATAACTTAAGTTATTATTTATTTTTTAGTCACTAACTAACTTGCTAGTCTTAATTAAAGGTTATAACTAACTAAGCTAGTTTTAGTTAAACCTGCTAACTAACTAGGCTAGTTTTAATTAAGTAACTAACTAACTTAAGTTATTTATAAATTAGTTAGTTAGTAACTTAAAAATAACTAATAACTAGCTAAGCCTTTATAATTTTTTTAATAATTATTTAAACCTTTATATAACTTATTTAATTTAAAAGGTATAATTTTTATTTTAGATTTAATAATTATAATATAATATATTATTAATATATTACAATTAAAAATAATATTCTATATTATATTTAAAAAGATATTTAGTTTATTTTAGGGATTTTTTAACAAACGTACTTAAATAACGAATTGGAAATTTTCAAATTAAATATTTTAAATATTACTACAATCTATTTACTTTAATATACAATAATATAGTTTTAGCGTTAATATCTATAATATATAATATACCTATAATAAACTAAAAAGGGTTGTAATATTTATTATAATAAAAGAAATATTGAACTTATTACAACTATTTTTTTAAAAACATACTTAAACGACAAATTAAAAAGTTTCAAATTAAATGTTTTCAATATAAACATAACTTTATAAATTTAAATAATAATATAACTCTTTTACCGTTAATAATTATATTATATAATATGCTTATAGTCAGTGTCAAAACGGCTTTAATAAGTATTATAATAAAAAGATATTTAATTTATTATAGCGAATTTTAGGAAATATGTTTAAACGACGAATTGGAAAATTTTAAATTAAATCATTTTAATATTTAATTAATTAGCTTATTTTAATAAGTAAAATTACTATTTTAGTTTTATTAGTCATAAAGTAATAAAGTAATACTATAAGTTAATTTAAAGTTAAAATATATATTATATTTAAAGCGGTATTTAATCTTTTTTAAATTTTTTTTAAAAAAAGTAATTTCTTAATAAGTCATTAGTCATTTTTAAGTGACTAACTAACTTAAGCAAGTTAGTCTTAGTCAGTCACCTGACTAATTTGCACTAGTCTTAGTTAAGTGACTAACTAACTAGCCTAACTTAAGTCACAAGCCTGACTAACTTAAGTCATTAAATCTAATGACTTAAGTCACTAATTAGTGACTTAATCACAACCCTGTTAGTAAATAACTAATTAACTATACCTAATCGAAAAAAAATTAATAAATAACTAATTAACTACGTTAAAAAAAGCGCTAAATTAATTCGATAGCGGAATTATTTAAATTTAGCGCTAAAAAACCTTATAATTATATAACAGCTTAAAAAAAGCGGCGCGTGTTAAATAATAGGTATATATTACTGTAAAATTATAAGGTAAAAAATAAAAGGTTAGCTAATCAACTATATAATAGCTTTAATTTAAAAAAACCTCCTTACCTAATTACCTAAGCTATTTAACTAAATATATAGTCTAACAAGTTATATATAAGGGGTTTAATAAGGTGCCTTATAGCTATATAGCTTATAAGGCCTTATAGCACCCCATAGGGCTTATACCGTAACAATTTAATAACTTAAGTTACTAATTAGTAACTTAATCACAACCTTAAGCGTAACTAAATTATATAATTTATTACTATTAATTTACTTATATAACTTATATAAACGCTTATTAATCTTTTTTTATCCGATATTCATTAATTATATTTATTATAATAAAAATATCGTTATTTTAATAATTTTTAAACCTATTTTTTTACTACCTTGAACTATTATTATAATCGTTTCGGGAGTTTTATATAATTTAAATAAATATTATTACGGGGCAAAGATTACGGGTATTAATAGCAGCTTAAAAGCTACTAAAAGCCCCCTAAAGCCACGTTATAAAGCACTCCACAAGATATTTATAAAGCATTTGACAGGGTATTTTATAATAAATTACATATTTATATTTAATTAACCTTTTTTTATATCTATATTACTAGCTAATTATACATTTAATTAAATAGCTTTAATAACTACTATATATACTTATTTTTAACTTAATTTTTTATTTTTATTTACCCCGATACCCTGTCTTAAAATAATTAACTTACTCCCAAATAAGCCTTAACTTTCTTGCCTTTTAATTAGAGAATTGTTATTTTAATAACAGCTTATTTTAATAATATATAAAAGTATACGGTAAAATATCTCACCGCCTACTTAATAAAGTAATTTGCTATACCTACCTTCCCTTAAATCTCTCACCGCTTACTTAATAAAGTATTTTATTATATCCTTCTTACTTACTACTTTTAGCAGTAATAATTTATTAACGTTATACCTTTAATAATAAATACCTTTAATAATATACCTTTAGTTTTTCGGCAATAATAAGGAGATTAGTTATTTCCTAAAATTCAAGATATTTTTAATAAGTAGTGGAAGCTATAAAAACTATAAAGGCTGCTATAGTTATTAACTTAATAAGTAACTAAACAAGTTATTAAGCAATAGAGTAATTCTAAAGAATATAGCATAATTATAACAATCTTGTTACAGAAGGCTTATTTAATAAAAAAAAGGCCATTAAGAGCTATTAAAAGCCGTTGGAAGCCATTAAAAGCCATTAATAATTAGTTTATAAATCGTCTTTAATTACCTTATTAGGCAGATAGTAAAAAATTACAAGTAATTTAAGATATACTTTTATATACTATTAAAATAAGCTATTATTAAAATAACAATTCTCTTTAATTAATCCAGCAAAACAGTTTTTTTAATATATTATACGTTATAAAAACATAAAATTTACTAATAATAACCACTTAAAATATATCTTATTATTAAACTTACTTTATTTTTATCCGATATATTATATATAGATTATTTTATTTCGTCCGATAGCCACTTATCTCTTATATAAATCGAACTAAACCATATAATCGATAACTAACTACTTTTATTTATATATTATATTTACGTTATTTATTACTTATAATTTATAAATTTTCTTTTTATATATTAAAAATATAAAGCGCGATAATATAAAAGATATTAGGCCGTATATTTTTATATATAAACCTGTCTATTTTATATAAGTAATAGTAATAAGCTAATTATGCTTTTAATATATAGCTAAATATAGCCAGCTATTAATGTATATATAATTTATATAAATAACGATATTAAATAATACTTTTATATACTTTAATACACCTTATTACTTAAATGTCACCTTTAGTAATAAAGGAGGCTATTAGCTGCTATTACTACTGCTACTGCTAATAGCTATAACTAACTAATCGTGCGCCACCCCATTTGCAATGCCACCCCATTTGCAAAAAATCAACCCCCATTACCCCTTTTTTTTCAATTTCCTTTAATTGCACTAAAATAAATCCAAATAAATTCAAAAAAATGATTCCGCATAACGAAGCCGAAAAGCGTATTACACGTGTAATTAAATTAACCTATCGGGGGTGGTTTATTAATTAAGCGGCTAATTGTTATAAAATTGTTACCTTTACTTTTTAACGCCGGCTTTAAATTACTATAACGCATAACGAAGCCGCTAAAATATAACAAAAATTACATCCAGAATAAAAGGAAATTGTAATAAATTAGATTCTTTATAAAGAATTATATAGCCGGGCCCTATCTCGCCGGTACGTTACCGGATTTGCCGAAACTATTCTCGAAACCTAAGGAAACCTTTATCTTTACCTTAGTTATAACTAAATCGATCGGTTTATTAGCCGTTATCTTAATATCCGAACAAAAATCGAAAAACGCGTCGATACCTTAAAAATTAATATAACTAATTTTAATTCGGTTCGCGGATTTTATTTATTCCTAAACTATATACGCTACAAATATTACATTATCCCCCGAAACAAATATAATATAAATAAAACTGGTATATAAAAAAGGGAAAATAAATTAGGGACTGTAATCGGCAGCAATTAAAGTAGCCGTATCTACGTTTCTAAGTTAGATGTTATTAATTAGGTAACTTTTTTGGAATATATCGGCGTAAAAGGCTTTTACGGCACCCCTATAGTTATCTATACCGGCTAGCGGCTTTAGGCCTAATAATACCCCAAAAATATGCCAAAATAGGAATATATAGCTATTAAGAAAGGCTAGACCAACCGAATTATTGCCAATCGGTAACTAGATCAGGTTTTTTTGCCGGAAACTAAACTAAATACTAATATATAGCGAATTTTTATTTTAAATAGCTATATAATATATATACACCCCGAATTTATATAAAAAGCATACTTTAATAAAGTCGCCTTAATATATTTGCCTGCTTACGCAAGTAATTTAATATAGCCTCTTAACATTAGCGTATTTTCTTTTTTAAAGGCAACATATCGGCAGAAACTCCGGAGGTATACCGCCTATAAAGCGATAACGCCGATTTACAAAAAACGGATATTAGAAACGTATAATAAGGCATTAAAGCGGGCATTTACGGTTTAAAATATTAAATCTAGCTGGCGAAAAAGTAGTTTATAGCCTTTTAATCCCGAAATAATAGTCTCGAAACCGAATATAACACCGCTACAAAAATTAACGCCGTATATACCCGATATACCATTATATTAACTACCGCCTATAAATATTATTACTCTTAAAAAGACTAAAAATCTTACGGATTAATTAAAAGTAATTAAAAAAAGCTATAGCTCGCTTCCTAATAAAGCTCGTTAATTAATCGGTAAAGCCGGTAAAACTATAATACGATATTTAGGGGAAATTAGCCAATTACGCATACAATAGGGTAATTTAAAAAAAAAAAGCTTAAAAATTCGAACCAAACGTAAGAGAAGAGGTTAAAAGGAATCCTAACGGCGTTTTTACAAGCCTCTCTAAAATACGTAACGCTAAAGATAAAAAATCTAAGCGTTTACCTAATATACGACCGGACGAGCAATTAAAAATAGATATTTTTTTAAAGTATAATCCTCCTCTAAAGAAAAGGAGAAATGTAAAAAAAAATTAATTTTTTTAATTTATTTTAAAATTTTTACGTATATTAAAAGGTCTAAAGGTAATATAAGTAATTTTAATATTAAGCGTTACAAAAGGGGTGGCATTATAAATAAGGTGGCGCACGGTTAATTTATTATTACTTATTATTAGCTGTTAAGGAGGCTTATAAAGAGGTTACTTGACTTAATTTACTGCTGCTGCTATTGCTGCTGCTGTTAATAGCTGTGGCTATTTGACTTGTTAAAGGCTATAGCTAGCTATGGCTAGCTAACCTGTTATTACTTAACCTAACTTGCTATTACTGCTGCCATTATTGCTAATAGCTGTAGCTATTTGATTTATTAAAAGCCGTGGTTAATTGTGACTAATTAATTTATTATTACTTAACCTATTGCTGCTGCTGCTATTGCTATTACTAGCTATAGTTAGTTAACTTATTATAAGCTGCTAAATTAGCTGATTTACCTTTAGGTCCTTGGGGTAAAATTTTTTTTTAAATCTAAAGGTTAGGTATTTAAATATAAAGCATATTTTCATTTTTTTTCTAGATTTTTTAATTACGTAAACGCTAACTAAAAAATTAAGGAGAGATATTACGGGGTAAAAATTACAAATATTAATAACAGCTTAAAAGCTACTAAAAGCCTCCTAAAGCCACATTATAAAAAACACTTTATAAAATATTTATAAAGCATTTTATAAGGCATTTTATAATAAATTATATATTTATATTTAATTAACTTTTTCCTTTATATTTATATTATTAGCTAGTTATACATTTAATTAAATAGCTTTTCTAGCTATTATATACACTCATTTTTAACTTAATATTTCACTTTTTATTCACTTTAACACCCTATTTAAAAACAATATCTGTAATGGGCTGTGCTGTAGTGGGGAATATCGGCGATTATAAGCCGATATGGTAGTATAGCTCTCGAGAGCTAGTATAAATACTTTCGAGCTATATCGATATACCTTCTTGATTTTTTTTTTTTTTTTAGTTAAAAAATAAATATTTATTTAATATTATAAAATTATATTTTGGCGTAACGGCCTTTTATATATTTTCTAACTTACTAATTCCCGAATTACGTTAAAGCAGATTAAAATATCAGGAGAAGTTTTAAAGCAGCCCTCTAATAATCCGGAAATATTATTAGCGAGATATACGGAAGTATTAAATATTTAAGTCTACTAGATTTATACCCGCCTCAAATAAATATACGTAGTATTAAAAGCGGTATTAAAGAATAATTCGGAGAAATAACGACTAAAACAAACGGCTTATAAGTAAAGACTAAAAAAATAATAAGATAAATTATTATAATATTAGGCGGTTTTAAAAGTATAGCTATAAAAAAATCTCGACTTATTAATTATATAAAACGCAAATATAATGGAAGGTGTTTTTATATAAAACTCTCGGGATTTCTAAAGACTTTAAGAATAACTAGCTTAAATAGGTATAAATTTTTAACCAGAAAACCCTTAATTAAGAAACCCTTAAGTATTTTTAGCACCCGCCCTAATAATTACTGCGGCCCCGGTACTTAAGTGTAAATTATTATTATAGCCCGAGAAGTTCGGGGGCGAGCGTAGCCGCTATTTTATATGGGAAATATTAATGAAGTATAAGCTTTAAAAAAATACAGAGTTTATAAAAGGGGACTAGGATAAATGGTATAATATTTATAAGCGGCTCGAAAATAACATATAACGCGTAATAAAATTATATTATATTATAGGAGGATTTAATGGGACGTATAACTTAGTATTTTTTTTTTAATACTTATCGAACGTTTATAAAAATTATAATAAAGCTATTAAAGCAGGAGGCAAACTATATAAATGCCGCTAGTCCGTTAATTAAATTTTTATATTTTTTTATACCAATTTCGAGCGATTGCTAATAAAAGTAGGGGGCAGTATATAAAATAATGGAGCGAAATTCGTATTTATTAAGAGAGCGATTAATAACAAACTTAAGAACGCGTTAGTTTTAGTAGCGTTATTAAATATTTACTAAAACTAGATTTATTAAGTAATAGATATTATAGCCTAATTTAAGGGATCGCTATTTTATTATAACGGGAATAGTTTAGGAGATAAGATTATACTAGATAGATTACTTTTTTTGGGTTTATTACTTCCTACCTTTAATTACTTTAGAATTGATTATAAGGGCGATACGTTAATAACCGGTATAGCTGCGTTAATAAAAAGCTAGCGGGCTAAATAAGTAACGAACGAAAAACGAAACGCTCGAATAAAGCGCGGAAAATGCTTACGATATAAAAAAAAAGGCTACCTATTTAAGAAATATGCCTATTATTTTATAAGACTATTTATTTATATTAAGGTTAATATAATGATAAGCTATAAATTTAAAGAAAATAAAGCCGAAAGAATATTAAAAAAATAGGAAAACGAGTAGCTTTTAAATAAAGTCGCGTTTAAAAGTTTAATATAATAATAGAAAAAATTAATATAGCCGAATAGCTTATAAACGGGAAATTTTTTATAATCAATATATATTTAAATTAATAATTATATATAAAAATTTTTATAGATTTGAGATATAAATATTATATTACTATTAGCGAAAATATAATAAAACGTCTAAAATTACTACGTATATTTATCCGGGAAAAAACGGTAGAAAAAGTTATTTATAAGGAGAGATTAAGCGTCTCGGGTATAATTTGCGAGATAACTTATATGGAGGCTAACTTTAATAGGTATAAATTAAGGATATTTACGTATATTATATTAGGTTTAAATTACTTTATAATATTAAGGAAGCTTTAAATAAAGCATAACCGGGTAATATATATAGCGTATAAATATATATTATATATAAAAATTGCCGGAAACCTAAAAGTATAAAAAAAAAGACATTTTTTAAAAACTATAAAAGTTTATAAAGTTCGGGAGGCGCTTTATATTAATACGATATATTTTATAAGAGAAATAAAAAAAGCTCGGAAATAAAAAAAACTGGGAAAATAAATAATAACTTAATAAACGGCTATATTTATTATTATATTAGTAAATATTAATAAAGCTTTAATGCTTAAAAAAAAAACTAACGTTCGAGAAAATTTCCCTTTTTAGTTAAAAGGCTAAAAATAATTATTCGAAGAAAAAAAAGGCAAAGATCTTCTGCCGTACCGTATAAAAACTAATTATAAGATTAATTTAAACCGTAATAAAGCGGGTAAAAAATTACTTACCTTTTAGAAACTATTATATAATATATTCCGGGAAAAATTATTAGCGTTATAAAAAATACTAACTAAATTATTAAATAAGGGGTATATTTATATAAGTAATTCGCCCGTAAAAGCTTTTATACTTTTCGTCCGGAAACCGAATAGCGGATTCTATTTTTGTTATAATTATAAAATACTAAATAATATTATTTAGTGAAATCGGTACCCGTTTCTACTTATATAAGAAACGCTTAAAATCTTTTCGGAAATAAAATAATTTTTTAAGATAAATATTAGGTCGGCTTTTTATAAAATTAGAATTAAAGAAAGAAATAAATGGAAAACAGCTTTTTATATCTGTTTTAGGCTGTTCGAATAGCTCGTAACCCCTTTCGGCCTAACGGGTGCTCCTATAACGTTTTAGCATTACGTAAACGATACGTTAAAAAAATACCTAGATATTTTTTATTTAATATATATAAACGATATATTGATTTATTTTTTTAGGATAAAAAAAAATTATATCGATAAAATAAAAAAGGTATTAAAATATTTAAAAATAGCGGGCTTAAATCTAGATATAAATAAATGTAAATTTATAATAACTATTACGAAATATTTGAGATTTATTATCGAAATAAGGAAGAAAGTCTGTATAAATCTAGCTAAAATATAGGCAATTAAAAAATAAAAGCCTTTTAAAACGTTTAAAAAAGTTTATAGTTTTTTAGGATTTGCGAATTTCTACCGGGATTTTATTAAAAACTATATAGATTTTACTACCTTTTTATCGGTATTTATAAAAAAGGGGGTATTATTTTAATAAAGGCTTTCGGAAAATCTGACGTTCGAGAACTTTAAATAAGCGTTTTTAGAAAAACCGGCTTTAATATAATAGAACCCCGAACGAGAGATAGTAGTCGAAATAAACTATTTAAGATAAGCTTATAAGGGGTGTTTATTATAGCGTAATAAACGAGAGATCTTATTGTTTATAGCTTATTATTTTAGACGTTTAATCCCGGTAAAAATTAATTATAAAATTTATAATAAAAAGCTGCTAATAATTATAAACTATTTGTAAATATAAGACGCGAAGTTACGAAATATAGCTTTAATATTTATAATTTTATTTAATTATAAAAATTTAAAATATTTTATAATTTTTAAAAAACTTTCCGAGCGATAAATATATTAGTTAAAGAAATTAATACGCTTTAATTTCCGATTGAAATTTTACGCTAAATGCTTAAGTATTAGACCCGACATTCTTTTATAGCGTAAATAAAATCTGCTATAAGGAATATAAAACGAAAGGTATAAAGGACGGAAATTTTAACTATTATAAGGAAAATGATTATTTTATACGTAATTTAAAAGATATAAATAAGTAAGAACTATTAAAATAAAATATATTTAGTTATATAGATAAAATATTCCGGAAGGTAAGGAAATTTTCGAATATAAAGATTTATAATCGTTATAAGATATAAAAGTAGCAAAAAACCCGAATTACGCGCGAATAATAAAGGCGGTAGTTTAAAAAGATTAAGCGTTTTTTAAAAACCTAAACGTAAAAATATCGTTATCGGAATATAATATTAACAATAAAGGTCGACTATATTTTTATAAGCGTATTTGGATTTTTAATTAAAAGCTGTTCCGTACTGCTTTAATATAAAATATTTATAATTTATATCTAATAGGGTATCCGGGAAGGAAAAATATATTAATAATACTTTCGAGAACATTTTATTAGCCTAAAATATCGGCGTTTATAAAACATTTTTATAAAAATTGCGATATTTGTAGGAAAAAAACGGTATAACGTAACTAAAAAAAAAGGCTTTTAAAACTGTTATTTATCCCGGATCGATTTTATAATAAACTATTTATCGATTTTATAACCGATTTGCCAGCTATTTCCGAATAAAACCTTATTTTTATAATAGTAATTTTTGATTAATTAGGGAAGCAAGTTATATTAAAGGCTATAATTTTAATAGAGGCGGAAATATATGCCGAACGGTTTGTAAATTATTATTAAAGATATTATAATTTTTCCTATATTATAATTAATAATAAAAAATTTAATTAAGTAAGGCAGTTTTAGAAACAGCTTTATTTATTGGTAGAAATCGAGTAGCGTTTATTAATTACGTTTTATCCGGAAACTAATAGAGCTATTAAATAAATAAACCAAAAGGTATTGGCATATTTTCGAGCGTTTATATTATATATTTAATTCGAATGGAATTTATTATTACCGGAAGCGATATTTATAATTAATAACCGAAATATTACAATAATAAAGCTAAATCCCTTTTTTATATTTTACGGATATTATATAAAACCTATTTTAATAATAGAATATATTCCGGAACTTGTTTCCGAACCGCGTATACGGGCGGAAGTTTTTATTTAGTATTTAAAAAAAGCGATAGAATTTATATAAGCCGTAATAATAATTACGTAATAACGATAAAAAAATATAGCTAACGAGTAGCGATTTTTTATAAAATAATTTTAAATAAGGAATAAAATATAATTAACGTTTAAAAATATTTCTATATTTTAACTTTTATAAAAGCTAATATAATTATACGTTAAATATAAAATAACGCGCGTTATTAGCTCTTAAGTTATAAAATTAAATATACTAAAAGAAATATATAACCGGTTTTATATCGAGCTTATCCGTTATATAAGAAATAATCTTTTATTTTTTTAAAAAAACGAAAATATATAACCTCCTTTTATAGTTAGTAAAGAAGGAGAGGAAAAAGTAGAGTGGCAAATAAAGGAAATTATTCGAGTAATTATTAAGCAGAAAGGGCGAGAAAAAACTAAATAAATATTAGTAAAATAGATAGATTATATAGCCCTAACGTAAAAACTGCTCGAGAACTTAAAAAATACCGAAATAATAAACCGTTTTAAAGAAAATTACAGTAATATAGAAACAAATAATAAGCCTAAAGAAATTAATATAAAAGAAAGGGCGAAAGTTACATTTATATAGCGATTATATAATTAATAAAGTATTAGTAAGGTATAAGAACGAAAAGATATAAATAAAATAAAAGAATATTATAAAAAATTATAAATCTTTTATTATTATAAATAGCGTAAATATTATTCCCGAATAAATAACGAATAACCCCTTTTATTTATGTAATTTTTTTTTAATAAACCGATAATTAAAATTACTATAAAACCGACCGAAAAACGTAATAAACCTAACCGAGCGGCGTATTTATATTAGCCGGGGGCTAATAGTTTAGCTCGTTTTTTTTATCGTTCTTTTTTTTTTTATTTATATCTATTACTTTCTTTTCTACTTTTACGGAAAAAAGTTTAAGGGGGCAGTTACGGTAGCGAGAAATATTAACGGGGGTAGGGAAAACGTGCGGGCGAAAGTTATATAAGCTGCGCTTAAGCGAAAGGTTTATAGTAATAATAAAAGCGGGCGGGACGGGCCGAAAAAAAGAACCGGAAGCGGAAGTATATATACGAGCGGTAAGTCCGGCGTTATTTATTATAAAACGTATAATAGCCGTAATATCGCTAATATTATTAGCAATATGCTCGAGTGGGCGAGCGATTTTTTTAAACGTAGTTATAAGCTATTTTTATATAGCGTATAAGCTAAAAAAAATTACGGAAAAATAAAGTAAGAACTTATATATTATTTTTACTATTATTAAGCTTTAGCCCGGCTTAAGGTTATAGCGTTTACCTTAATATATTTAAAGTATATAGCGGCGTTAGTAACGCGTTATGCCTATGTTTCGGCCGATTTTTAAGCGGCGACAGAAATTAAATAAAAAAAGTAAGTAATAAAGATATTATAAAGGAGCGGGAGAAATAAATAACTTATTAAAGTTCGAGTTATTATAAGCTCGATAAGCTTTTATTAAAATAGTAACGAGGGAGTAAATTTCGGTATTTATAAATAGTTGTAAAACGGGGTTAAAAAACGGTACTCAAATAAAAAAAACGAAAAGTAATTTATAATAAAATAGTTATAGCTTTTAGTATATTTTATATACTATATATTATAAATAGCTAAATATAATTAGCATTATATTTAAAATGCTTTAGAACTAAAAAAAAAAGAAAGAAAAAATTTATAGGTTTAGTCGGAATAAAAGGCGGAAGGGTTTTTGGCTATATAGCTAATATAAAGGTAGTACGGGATACGACGTATAAAAGGAGGGAAAGCTATAAAAATAGCGCGAACGGGCAGCCTAAAAGCGGCAAAGCCGGAAGGGAAACGAAACAAAAATATAGCGGCGGCGGCGAAAGCGAAAATAAGCAAAAATAGCGGCAAAAAAGAAAGGGCACGTTACGGAAATATTACGGGAGAATATATTAGTAACCTAAATAATAAAAAAATAAAAGAATTAGAAAATTAGAAATTAAAAGATTAAAAAATTAAAAAATTAAAAAACAAAAAAATAAAATAAATAGTTAAGGAAATAAGTCCTTATTTATAAATAGCCTAAAAAAAGAAAAAAGAAAAAAAGGAATTTCGAGAGAAGGGCCCGGGGTATTTAAGCGACCTTTAGAAAGGATTAATCGCGCGGCTAATTATAAAAGCTAATTATATATTATATTAGTTATATGTTTAAGCTAATTAAAAACGGGAATCGATTTATTAATTTAAAAATAGATTTAATTACCGAGTAAGGAATTAATTAAAAGTAGGAATCGAGTTTTAATTTTACGCGTATTTACTTTATACTCGATTAGCTAATAGTAATATAAAATTAAGAATTTTTATAGTAAAAAAATTCTTTTATAAAAGTACCTTTATATTATTTCCCGAACCGGGCTTAATTAATAATAAAATAAATTATTAGTAGCTAGAAAGGCCGATAATTAACGAGAATTTATATATACCTTACGTTCGGGTATAGGGGACGCGATACGATTGCGTAAAAAATAAAGAGGAGGGTAATATAATAAGCTATATTATAGTAGGGAATATCGGCGATTATAAGCCGATATGGCAGTATAGCTCTCGAGAGCTAGTATAAATGTTTTCGAGCTATATCGATATACCTTTTTAAATTTTTTTTTTCTTTAGTTAGAAAATAAACACTTATTTAATATTACAAAATTGCATCTTAGCGTGACGGCCTTTTATAATATCGTAATATTTTTTTAATTTAATAGTAATATTTTTAAAATCTTACGTATTATATTATTTTAGGTTTAAAATTTATTTTTTTTATTATATTTAATATTATAGCTTTTAATAATATAATCGGGAAATTAATATTTAATTTACTTTAAACTTTTTAATTTTTAATTTATTAAAATTTATTACATTTTTTATTAATCGAGATAAGTTTTAATCGGGTAATAAATTATTTACATATTTCCGTAATTAATTAATATGAAATATTTTAATATCCCGTTATAATAATAAGTTAATTTTTAACTGGTATAAATAGCTTTTTATACTTTTTATTTTATAATACTATCGGATTATCGGTTAATTTAATTTATTAATCGGCCGATTTATAGATTATATTTTACAATAATATATACTTTAATTTTTACCTCGAAATCGGGCTTTTATTATTTACAGTTAGCCTAATTTATAATTTATATTTAAACTTTTTTTATTTAACGCTACGTTTATTAAATATATAATTAAATATATTTAATAAATTATTATATTTCTTACAATTTAACTATTTCTTTATAAGTTTCGAAAAAAAGTTTATTATATATTTTTTAATTAAATAATATATTTATAATACGCTTATAAATCATTTCGGACGGCGTTAAATTTTTTAGCAATTTATAAAGTAAAATAGCTTATATAATATTTATAACGAAAATAACTTCCGACTAATTATTTTAAAAATAATTTATAAAAAATATAAATATTAGTTAAAGTATTTATTTATAATTTCGGTTTAGCCGGTAATTTATAAATATTTTAAAAATAATAGTTTCTATTTAATCTTAAAATTTTTAAAATGTTTATTTATAAAATTAAATATAAACTATAGATTTTTATCCGAAATAATAAATAAAGGAATTCTATAAACGCGAAAAAGACATTTATAATATATACGTACTATATTTTTAGCGATAGCGGTTTTTATATATAAAATAATTTATAGTTTTTTTAAACGATTTATAATAATTAATATATTAATATATTTTTATTTATTTTTAAATATAAATTTAAAATTTATAATAATATAGTTTTATATTTAATTAAATATCGGCAAAAAATCCAGTAATTTCGGTATTTTATTTTTAAATAGCTTAAATAAAAAATAAAGACAATTAGTTATATATATATTTATATTTTTATTTAAACTTAACTATTAATATTACGCCTTAATTATTAGGTTTATTTTATAACGTTTAAGATATATTATTAAAATATAAAAGTATATTTTAATTAAAAACTTAATTTAAAAGTTATTTTTAACGCTAATAATTAATTAACCTTAATATGATATTAATTTTTAAATTATTTACTAATTAAAGTTATATTTAACTTTCCGTATTTTTTTACCGTATATTTTTAAGTCTAAGTCTTTTTTATTAGCTTTTAAAATTTTATTAATAAATATTATACCCGATAATTTAAACGCGTTTACTTTTATAAAATTTATTATATAAATATATAATATTTAATTTAATTTATTTAATTTATTTAATTTATTTAATTTATTTAATTTATTTATAGCTAATATATATTTAAGTACGATCTCCGAACCGGGCATTTTTTAAAAAATATAATGGGGTAAAAAAACGTATAATTTATATTTAAAGCTACATATACCGCCGATTTAATAACTAATATTTTAATTTATAAATTTAGGTATAACGCTACCTTTAATTATTAAAATTAGATTTTTTAAAAATTAAATACTTTTTTAACCTGGCTATTTAATAGTATTTTTTTATTTTAATTAGTAATTTATACATTACTTATTTGCTTTAATTACTGCTTTAAGCCGATTTTCCATAAATATTATTAAATAATTTAATAACTCTTTTTAAAATTTATCTTATACCGTAATCGCCGTTTTAATTAATAAAGCTATTAATATAATATTTTTTAGCATATCCGATAGCTTAAGTTTTATAGCGTAAATATACTTCTTAAATAATCTTTATAAAATTTTAATAAAATTAAAATTAAGCGAATAAAAAGGCTAATTTATTAAAGTAATTTTATTATTTAAAGCTTATTTTTTAGCTGATTTATAATTATACACGCTTTATATGAAATATTTAAAATAATTTCACTTATAATATTACGGCATTTAAAATTAAAATCCTTATAAAAGTCGATTAATATAATACGTTTTCTTTAATTAAACGCGCCTTAAAATATCTAAAAATATTTTATTAACTTATTTTTTAACTAAATATAATAAAGTAATAATTTTTTACCTCATAATTAAATAGTTATTAAAATTTATATAAATAAAGTTAAAAAATATTTTCGGCTATAATATTATAAAAAATAATAATAATTAGATATAAATAATATTGTTATGGGGCTAGTATGCCGTGGCATATATATATCGCTTGTTTTTTTCTCTTTTACTCTTAGATAGAATATATATAGCTTAGACAGCCTTGTCGCCGATAATAGACACATCTCTCCTTTCGATTAATCGCCGTTATAAATGATTCTATTGTTTCGTTACCTTAATTACTTTTAATCAGCTAAGCTATAAAGCGGCACCTCTTTTACTTTAACACCCTGTCCTAAGACATTTAGCTCCCCCAAATAGGCTTTAATTTCTTTGCCTTTCTAATTTATTAAGAAGAATAGTCTAAATAGAAGCAGCAGTAAAATAAGACCAAAAAAAAAACACTTCAGCAAAACCTCCAAAAACCACTAAACTAACCGAACCTATAAAAAAAAGCACTAACTAAAAAAAAAACTAACAGTAAACGATTATCTAAAATAAAAAAATAATACCAAAAATAAATAGATTAATAAAAAAACTTATAAAAGATTTATAACATATATTAATAAGCTAGTAACGCAAAATTATAAAAATATAAAATATAAGAAATACAAAAATATAATAATATAAAAATACAAAAAAGCATAAGTTTTAATAAAGCAAGTCAAATATAAAAAATTAGTAGCATAAAAAATTGGGAAGAATTAAAAAATCATAAAGTATATAATAAATAATATACGAAAACGTACTATAATTTAAACCTATAAGGTAGACTAAAATAGAATTTAAATAACGAGAATAATATCCGAGCTTCTAACTAGTCTATAGGTAATTTTATTACGCAATTAATTAATTAATATAATACGATAGCCAGGTTAGCGATTTATTGTCGAAATCCTTTTTAAAAGTCTCCTAACCTTTAAGGCTATTATTAGCGTCTTAAGGGATAGTTGTAATCTTATATCTAAAGTATTATAAGACTATAACCTAACATAATTAAAAGATATTTCCCCAAGATTAAGTATAACTAAAAAATCAAAATAGCTAGATAATAAAACATCTTAAATTATACTAAATATAGCTAAAAAAGGATCTTTTAGGCTAACTGATAATTAAGGAATTATTAACCCTACCGCTAATTAAAAGTACTATTAAAATAAAAGAGACTCGGCATTATATAGTCAGAACATTTAATTAAAAATAATTAGCTAAAAGACTTTATTTTTTAATATAACAAAAGACGTATAAGTCGATAAAAAGCTTACGGATTAAAATATAGCTTCCGATTAAAAGCGACTTATTATAATCGGAAAAACTAGGTTTATAGTAACGGCTACGTTATTAAATTTTTAAAGCTACTTATAGCTTTTATTTAATAGAAATAATATTATAAATTAAATCGAAAATATAACATATATATTCGATAGATACGGCTTAGAAAATGATATCAAAATTAGGGAAATGCCGTACTAAACGGACAATTAAACTAATAAGCGACAGATTAAAGCTTTATTAAAAAGTGTTATTACTTAAAAAAAAAGTAAAGGCAGTTTTAAAATAATGTTTCAAAATTAATAACCTAAAGCAGACAAAAATTTCTATAGAACGGTTAAAAAACCTAAAAAAAGGTAACAAACTATTCGGACCGATAAAAATCTATTATTATATTTTAAATCATTCGGTTCGAGTAAAGGACGTCCGGAAGTAAAAGAAAATTAAAAAATAAAACGCTATTTTTATTAGTAGTTTATAGCAAAAAATCAATTAGAAAGTTATTAAACAAATTATATAGTTTTGCTCGAAATTATATAACGAGTTTTTCGAACTAAATTACGAAAAAGCCCAGAACGCTATATATATATAGGCGGATATTATAATCGGCTTAATAAATTATAATAATTATAATATCCGATAAGTTTTATTTAATTAACTATATAAAAATAAATCGGTTAATCGTTAATATTCGGTTCGGTTCCGCTTATTATTAGTAAGCCTAAAATAGCCTAAAGTTATTTTAAAAAAAGAGATTTTATTTTTCCAGTTAAATAAAATAAAAGATTTAATTAAGTCTATAAAATAAATATCTATTATATAATTTAAAGTTAACGAAAATCTTATTATATTTATAAAAAATTTTTAATTAATGCTATTAAAATTAAAATATTATATTTTATAAAAAGAAACCTTTACTTAATAAAATATTTAAAAACATAAAATAAGGAATATATTTCTTAATATTTATTACGTTAAGCCTTTAAATAAAAAAAGAAAATACAGAAAATATAATAGCTAATAAGATTAAAATAGTCGATATATGCTATAACCGACATTATTCCAGGGGTATAATCGAAATACCTGTTTTTTTTACGGAAAATCAGGCTACTTTTCTACTACCTACTTTCTAATAGCGTTATTAAACTGTAACGATATAATATAATATAATAATTAACTTAAGGAATATTTTATCGGAAGTTTTTAAACTATTCCCGAGATTAAAAATATTCTATTCTTTAAATATATAATTACCGAAAGTAAAATAAATAAAAAAGGTATTATTTAAGTCTGCCTATAATTCCTATATAAAATAGGGGTATATAGTATTTAAATTCGGAAGTTAGCTTATTATTATTTTTATAAGTATAGTAAAATCGAAAAAAATATAAAGCTTAAATAAAACTATAATTTTACTCGATTAATAGTTAATTTATAAAATCGCAACCTAGAAATAATATTAGCTATAGATTTAAAAATTAACAATATTAAAATAAAAGGCTTAGAAAATAATACTTTTTATAAACTTATAAACTTATAAAATTACTTTTTAAAAAAACCAATTATTAATAAAAACGGGAATCCTATATATAAAATAGTAATTAAGCCGTTTCAGTATAAAAGCAAAAATAAAATCAACGTTTTAGCATTAAAGAGATATAAAAATATAAACGGCAATATATCTATAAAAAACAATCGATAAAATGCTATTAAAGCTAAACCCTTTACTTTTAATAATTTTAGAGACGCCGAAATAAACCTAAGCTAATAAGCTAAAAAACATTATACCTAATTAACTAGTTTTAGCTTTAATTTCGGAATATTAAAAAAAATCTCTAAAAATGCGGCGAAAAGATTTAAAGTCTTATAAAATAATCTAATTAAACATTATACGGGATTTAGTAAAACATTACTCTAATACTTATTCGATAAAGCGGGTAAAATAAGTCGGAAGCTTTATAAAATAATTTATATCCCTTTAGCCGAAATAATTAATTAGTAACAACAAAAATAGTAATCTTAATTTAATCTTATACCAAACGTGTTATAGCCAGTCTTTACGCCTAGTAAATCCTAAAATAGCCTTATAAATATATCGATTAATAATATATCTATAATACCCGGTAATACTATTTAAATTATTATAGCACTTCTACCGGTATTTATCCGGGATATTAAAGTATATATCTAATTATTACCTTAATTAATTATAAGAATTAGCTTTAAAAAATATAAAGACTTAATTATTACGGTTATTAATATAGGTACCTAATTAAATATTATTATATAATTATATATTTTTAAGTATTAAATACCTATATAAAAAACTAGAATTACGTAATCCGGCTTTAATATATTAATAAATAATAAAACTGGAAGTTTTAGCTTAATCGAAAAACCTATATAGTTAGTAAGCTATAATTTGCCGCTACCGATTTATATAGTTAAAAACTTTAAAGCTATATTTCTCTTACTTTTCGGCCTCAACTTCATTTTTTAATTATATATAATAATTTACCCTAAAAAAAGCTTATTAATAGTTTCGATATTTTTTAGAAGTATTAAGATTATAGTACCCCTTATATATAATAAGCTAGCTAAGCGAACCTTAGCTAATATTATTAATCTTTCGGAAAATTAATAACTGCCGACACTAAAAGCCAGGTTAATAGTAAATAAAGGCCTTAAAATATTATAATAATAATAAACCTAGCGAAATTTAAAAATGTAATCTAAAATAACTTAAGTTTAAAATAAATTAATAAATAGACAGAAATTGCTATTAATAAAATGCTTTAAAATAGTAATTAAATATAAGCCTTGCTATTTAATAATTATTTATTAGGCTTACTATAAGAAACCATTAAAAAAGAATTTAAATAGATAATACGGCGTATAATATTATATCGTAAAAAAATATTACGGAAAAATAAAATTGAGCTATATATAATATATAAACTAAAGGCACGAAAAATTTACCTAGTCAATAATACCGAATCAGATGGTATAATCCTTTTAGGGTCGATTAATTAGAAGTAAGCGATATTATAAAATATAAAGCCGAATTTCGAACTTTTAAGTATATCTAAAATAAATAAAAAGTATAAGGGTATTACTCCGCGTTTCGCTTCCGCGTTACGAAATATTAGATTAACGAAAGAACATTCAGACGTTATTAAAATAAAGCTGCTAAATATAAAACTTATAAATTAAAAGAAAGTAATATTAATTAAGATTTTTTATCGATAAGAAATAGTATTAGCCTAAAATTTTATAGAAATTGGCCGAATTAGGGAAGAAGTGTTTTTTTTTGTATAAGATTAAAATAATATTATATAATATATAATAAGCTAAATTAATTCCTATCCTAGCGCCACTAAAAACATAAGTTTCAGATGTCTTATAGAGTTAGCTTAAAAATAGGATATTGGAAGAATTTTATATCTTATACCGTAATACCTAATTTATAGTTAAAAAAAAGAATGGAAACTTTCGGTTAATTAATTCGGCAATAAAACTAAATGTTATATAAATATAAAACGCTTTCTTTCTAAATAATTGTAATAAATTTATAAAAGAATTTATTATATAAGCAATAATCTTTATAGTAGATTTTTTTTAGGATATAATTAAATATAATTATTTATATTTAGCAGAGATTATATTATATTTTCGACGCCGATTAGGCTTTTCCGGATAACAACTTTATTATAAAAAGGGATTAATTCGGTAGTATAATTTTTATATATTATTACCCGGATTTTATTCGATTTTATATCCGATAAATGCGAGCTATTTTTTAATAATATTAGTATTAAAAAGCCAAAAATAAGATATAATAATTAAAAAATCGCACCAGAAATAAGATAATTTGTTTATAAACATTTAAAAAATATTAATAATATTTTATTTAATTTTAAACTAGCGGGAGCTATAGTTAGTACGGAAAAAAGCGATTGATATAAAAACGTTACTATTATTATCGGCTATTTATATAATACTAATAGTCGTTTTTTTAATTAAGCTAAAGTTATTAAAATTACGGAATAAGTACCTTATAGTAATATTTCTAAAGTGCGGGCATTTTTAAAAGTTATAGTTTATTATTATATATAAATTATATATTATATATTAATTACTTTATTACTAATAAAACTTTTCCGGAAAAACGCAAATTAAAAGTAGGAAATAAAATAATAATAAGCTATAAATAAACTTAAGATAGCGTTAATTAATATACCTTATTTAATTATACTCGATTATATAAATAGATATATTATTTAGCTTAAAATTAATATATTAAATATTAGATAGGGGTATATATTAGAATAAGAAATTAATAAATATATTTGACTTATAAAATTTAAATCTGGTATATAGAAAAGGTTAAAATTTAATTACGATATTATAAAACGAGAATATTTCGGGATAATTAAGTTTTTTCGATAACTATAAAATTACCTTTATAACACGAGATTTATTTTCGAAACTAATGCTAAAATTTTAATCGCTTAATTAAATAATAGATTCTTTAGTTTATTTAACGCAATATTAACCCGGTAAATAGCTTTTATTAAAATATTTAATTTCGAAATAAAATATATCCCTAGGAAACGATATTAAGCAGTAAATAGTTTATTATATAAATTATTAAAGCCGTCTAATAAGCTAGATAATTAATAGAAGAAAAAAGTCGACAACTTTATTAATATTTAGCTTAATATCCTTATAATAAAAATATCTCGATTAAATAAATTAATACAAAAAATACTAGAATTTTCCTTACTACTTGTTATTTTATACCCGCTAAAAAGCTAATTTAAAGTTTTCTAAAAATTATAATATATTTTAGTACCCTAAAGCTACTTAATCGACTAAAAAGTTCTGATATAACGAGACAATATCGTACGAAAGTAAGCTTCCGGAATAAAAACTATTAAATACGTAATCTAAAAAGGAATTTTATAGCGGAAACCTTATAAAAAATATAGCTAACGGCGTATCGTTAATAATATTAATTAATAAAAACGTATTATTAAAGATTGTTACTCGAAAGTTAGAATATATCGAAAACAAGAATCGACTTATAATAAAATAGTTAGATTTTATTATTAAAAAGGGATATATCAGGAAATTAAAATTACTATTAAATATTACCTAAAATACCAGCTTTTTATAAATAAATAATTTAGAAATTAAAGATTTTCTTTAACGCTAAAACAATTATTAATTATTTAAATTATTAATATTTAGTTTTTCCCGAATAATAATAAATATTTAGCTACTATCGAAATAAAAAATAAGCTATTAAAGTAGCCTAAAACTAAGGCACTAAAAAATATTATAGTAATTAAAATATAGAAGTTCTTTTAAAACTATATCTATACTAACTATAGTATTTTTATAATAATTAAATATAATAAAGGCTTAAAAAATAAGGCAAAAGTAGCTAAAAATGTTATATAGCTAGGTATTAAAATATAAGTCGGACTTATATATTATTTTCAAACGTAAAAGTAAATAAAAATAAGCTATTAATCGATTATAAAATCCCTTATATATATAACGGGAGAAATTAGCAAATTATAGGTTAAAAAATTTAAAGCTATACTTTAGGTTAATTAAATGTCTATATAAAAATATAAGTTTATACTATATAAATTAGTTTATAATAAAAAACCTATTATACCGATCGAAATAGTTTTACTATTTTAGTAGGTTTTTAATTAATCGGATATCCGTAATAAGGAAGATTTTATTATTAAAAAGGTAAGAATATTTAAATAATGGGATAAAAATATCGCAAAAGTAATACGGATTTTAATAAAGAAACGAAAAAAAGCGGCGGAACGAAATAATCGATAATATTTTTTAAAAAAATAGTTAGAACTATTAAAATAAGGCAGCTTAATTTTACTCTATAATATAATACGGGATATCGATATATCTAAAAATAAAAAGCTAAAATATAAATAAATTAAGCTTTACTAAATTATAAAGAAACAAAAATAAAATAAGTTTTTCTTTAAAAAATTAGACGGGGTAATGCTATAAATAGGGTTGTGATTAAGTCACTAATTAGTGACTTAAGTTATTAGATTTAATGACTTAAGTTAGTCAGGCCTGTGACTTAAGTCAAGCTAGTTAGTCAGCTATTTAACTAAGACTAGTGCAAGTTAGTCAGGTGGCTGACTAAGACTAACTTGCTTAAGTTAGTTAGTCACTTAAAAATGACTAATGACTTATTAAGAAATTACTTTTTTTTAAAAAGAATTAAAAGAAATTAAATACCGCTTTAAATATTATATATATTTTAACTTTAAATTAACTTATAATATTACTTTATTACTTTATAATTAATGAAGCTAAAATAGTAATTTTACTTATTAAAATAAGTAAATTAATTAGATATTCAAATGATTTAATTTAAAATTTTCCAATTCGTCGTTTAAGCACCTTTCCTAAAATTCGCTATAATAAATTAAATATCTTTTTCATTATAATATTTATTAAAGCCATTTTTTGACTTACTATAAGCATACTATATGATATAACTATTAATAGTAAAAGAGTTATAATATTATTTAGATCTGTAAAGTTATTTTTATATTAAAAACTTTTAATTTAAAACTTTCTAATTTGTTATTTAAGTACGGTTTAAAAAAATAGTTGTAATAAATTCAATATCTCCTTTATTATAATAAATATTGCAACCCTTTTTAGTGTATTATACGTATATTATATATTGTAGATATTAACGCTAAAACTATATTATTGCATATTAAACTAAACAGATTACAGCAATATTAAAAATATTTAATTTGAAAATTTCCAATTCGTCGTTTAAGCACGTTTATTAAAAAATCACTATAAGAAATTAAATATCTTTTTAAATATAACATAAAATGTTATTTTTACTTATAATATATTAATAATACATTATATTATAATTATTAAACTTGAAATAAAAATTGTACCTTTTAAATTAAATAAGTTATATAAAGGTTTAAAAAATTATTAAAAAATCATAAAAGCTTAGCTAGTCATTAGTCATTTTTAAGTCACTAACTAACTAACTTGCAAATGACTTAAGTTAGTTAGCCACCTGACTAAGACTAGCCTAGTTAGTCAGCAGGTCTAACTAAGACTAGCTTAATTAGTCATAACCCTTGACTAAGACTAGCAAGTTAATTAGTGACTAGAAAATAACTAATGACTTAAGTCATTTATCATAACCCTGGTTAGGTAGCTATAATAAAATAAGAGATAATTATAAAAACGTTAAGCTAATAAACAATAATATAGCATATTAGAATAAGAATATATAAAAAGGCCTAATAACTTATAGCTAAATTAAAAAATTAAGCTTAATAAAAATTAAAGGATTATAAAAAATAAAATACTTAAAAGGACAATTAAAATTAGATTACCTAAAATATTATTAGCGGAATAAAAAACTTATAATTAAATATTAAAGGAATAATACTAATAGATTACATTATTTTTTTTTACGTTTTATATAAATTAATATTTTATAGAAATAAGGTTTTATAAGGTTACGGTAGATATAAAAAAATAATACGGGAAAAAGAGCTTAAATTAAAAAATATAACCGCAAATTTTAATATATAACTAATTAATTAAAAAAACCTATTACGAGCTATAAATAAAGCCGCTTATAACTTCGGTAAAAAAACGGATTTCCTTAATAATCTAATTTAAATATATATTACTTTTAAAACGACTTATTAAATTAAAATTATTATAATTAATATCGCTATTAAAAAAAGGATCTTTCGATCAATAAGCCTACAAATACGTATATTTTTTATTCCGGAATAAACATTTATTTATTTAAATACCGACTATATAATTTTTATATAAACTCCCGAACTAGCCTTTTATTAATCGATATCTATAGAATAGCTACATCTTATTATAGCGCCTATCCTTAAAACTAACAAACCAATTTTTATAAAGCCGACAAAAGACTTCATTATAAATACTATATTTTTAAATAAAAACTCTAAGTTATATACGGCGATTTTCGATTAAGCGAAACATTAAGTCACTAATAGGGTTAGTTTCGCAAATCTCGATAAAAAAAAGGTATCGTTAATCGAAAGGATATTTTATTACCTTAAAATATTTAATATATTTTAAGGCAGGCTTTTATATTTAATCTTTATAATAAAACTTCGAGGCTATAAATTCCCAAATATAATACCGACCTTTCTTAAAACTATTAAAAAGTCTAATCTCTACTAATCAAATTATTTTATATTAATTAATAAAAATTATATATATTAAATAAAAAAAACTTACCCAAATAAACTTATTTATTATACTAGCCTTTAAAAAATAACAGCTTATATTAATTTTCCAAAATTAAAGCAGCTTATTTTTATTAGTCTTTAAATTACAGCGACTAGATTTAATACTAAAATAAAAACCAAAAATATAATTAACGTTTTTTACTATCGAGCTAGAAGTTTTTAATCGCTTAAATATAACAGACCTAAAACGCAAAGGAAACTTAACGCTAAAATATAAATGGATAAAAAAAATAACAAAAGTCTTTAGCTATTTATATAACCAATTTACCTACTTTAAAAAAAGCGATAATAAAATAAAACGGGATAAAGAAATCGAAAAAAAATTACAAAAATTAGGGTTATTTTAATAAAATTCTACTTAATTAAATAGCGGGAGTTTAATACCTGTTTTACGAGTTTTAAAAGGAAGATTACTAATACGCGTTTCGTCCTAAATATTTATTAGATTTTAACAAATTATTATAACCCGATAAAAACGTTTAAAGTTATTTAGCTCTTAATTAATACTATTATAATAAAGGATTTAACTCCTAAATATAAAACCCTTTATAAAGGAGAAAAAAATAAATAACTTACATAAAGGCTTAATAAAAGGAGTTCTTTTTTTTTCTTTTTATCCCCTATATAATAATAAGCCTTACGACATAATTACGAATAATGAATTAAATGAATACTATAAAGTAAAAATAAAAAATAAATAGTTAGGTTAGTAGTTATTAAAAGGAAAAGAGGGTATAAAATATAAGGATAAAATGGATGGAGGGTATAATAAGTAGCCTGGAAAATATATTAAAGCTAAATTAAATAAGCCGACTTTTAAAATTAGCAATAACGACTTAAATACCTTATTATATTTAATATCTAGCTTATTATAAGTTTAAATAACTAATTAAAAATAGGAAGGACTTTTTAACTTACCTTTATTTATTATAAATTAAAACCTAGCGTAAAAAAGTTTTCTTTATACTAACTTACTAATAATTTCTACCTAACTACTTATTAATTTTTTGCCTTTATTTTTTATTATTTTTAATTAATTAATTAGGTTTTTTTATAGTTTTATATTAGCCTATCGCTATAGCATTATACCTTAAATTTTACTTTTTATATATTAAAATATCGTTATAGCTATCGCAGTTTAAAAAGTTACCCAAAAAAAGGAAAAATAAGTATAAAAACCGGAACAAAAATAAAAAGGTTAATTAATCGGCTTATAAAAACCCTAAGCCTACCTTAAAAACTAATATTAAATTTAAGACTATACTTAAAAACGAGATTAAAATTAAGTTTGCGGCTAATTTTAACCCTAAATATAAGGCTAAAATAACCTTATTTACTAATTTGCCTCTATAAAAGCAGCTTCTCTTTTTAGATTTTAGTATATTTATTATAGTAGCTAATATTAACTTTTATATTATTAATTAATTTCGCGGCCTTTTTATTAAAATATACGGACTTAAATTTTAAACTAAAAATAAGCTATAATATTTAAAATAAAAGATTAAATAAATTATCGATTCCTTAGAAACAGATTTCTTATTAGTTAAAAACAATAAGATATCTGAAATTATTTTTAATCGAAATGTCTTTTTTAGTTATAATAAAAATAAATAAAAAGTAAATAAAGTATTAAATTTATATAATACTTTTTTTATTTATTATAAACGTTAATATTACGATATTATTTTTATAGCTACTATAATTTAAATAAATATTATTACTTTCGAAAAAAGACTTATTAAAACGGAAATTTATTTTAGAACTATTATAAAACTTAATTAAGAAATTACTTAAATTAATAACCAGTTTTTTTTTAGATTATTTTAAATAACTCCCGGTTTTTTATATTAACGGCATTTATATATTTACGCGATTTTATAGCTATTAATATTAAAAAAAAACAGCCTTTACTTTTTTTTAATTATTATATTAGTAAAAATTTATATTACTTTTTTATTTAATTTTACAAGTATTTATAATAGCAAAAAAGCTCGAGCTATTTTTAATCGATTACGCTAGGTTTAGGTCTAATAAAATAATATAATTCCTACTTATATTAGATTTATTTAAATAATATAATAATAAAATAGGTTTAATTATAGCTTTTGGGTAGCTTATTTAATTTTTCGCCTTTTTCGCTTCTTTACTACATTTTTTCGCCTTTATAAAAATCCTCATTTTATTAATAAAAAACGGGAAATAAAAAGCTAGATTACGAAAATAAAGCAAATAATAATTTATAAAGTTATCGATTAACCCGATAGCTTTAATAAACTAAAACGAGAGCTTAAACCTAAGCTTACCCTTACTTTTAGCCTATTTTAAGCGAAAAAGATATCCCGATACTAGCTTAAACTATATAAAGCTTATATAGGTTTCCTAAATCTCGATTAATAGTAACCCTTTATAAAAGAATAACAAAAAGCTGCCTATCGAAATAAGAAAGCTTATATTTTATATAGATAGGTAAAAAATAAGTTTATCGCGTTAGAAAAACAACTATAGCTTACTTTTTCTATAGGATAAAATAGTTAGGCAAATTACGAAAAATATATAGCTACTATTAATCGATAGAGAACTTTTTTTTCTGCTAAGCCTAGTCGATTAGAACGTATAGAACGGCGTAAGTTTATTAGAAAATATATAAAACTAAATAAAAAAAGAAAAGCAGTTAAACCTAAGGCGAAAGCTTTTAAAAAATAATTAAAGTAAATACTTTTTATATTTATATTAATTAATTAAATTTTTTTATAATAAAGACATTTATAATAAAATCTAGGAAAGATATTATGGGGCTAATATGCCGTAGCATATATATATCGCTTGTTTTTTTCCCTTTTACTCTTAAATAAAATATATATAGCTTAAATAGCCTCGTCGCCGATAATAAACATATCTTTCTTTTCGATTAATCGCCGTTATAAGTGACTCTGTTGTTTCGTTGCCTTGATTACTTCTAATTAGCTAAGCCATGAAGCGGCACCTCTTTTACCCTAACACCCTGTCCTAAGACAATATATTAACTTATAAAATAAAAATAAAAATATAGTAATTTTTAACCCTTTTATATATCAAAAAAGCTTCGCCCCCTTTATATAAACAAAAGATAAGGGAGAACTTCCGGTTTTCTCCCGATACTTTTTCAATAAGGCTTATAAGTTAATAAAATTTATAATATAAACCTTATATTTAACAAATATAAGCCTTACGGCAAAACACTTATTTCACGCGTTTACTTTTTTTATAAGCTATAATTAATTTATTTTAAAAAAATCTAATGCTTTTAATAATGAATAGGCTTTTTTAAATATAGCAAAATAAAAACTAAACGTTTTATAATATATAATATAGTTAATTTCGGTCGCCGAAATATCTATTAATATTAAATACTTTTTTACTTAAGCCAGTTAATAATTATCCGCACGTAAACTTTTAAACCGATTTTAAAAACCAGTTAAATATTAGTAATAAAAGGATTTTATTTAATAAACCTTATTAAATATTTTTATTTTTTATAATAAAATTTTTAAAACAGCCTCGGCTAAAACGTAAGCGGCTTAATTTTTTAAACTTTATAGTGCGAATTTATTTAATATATACTCGGTTTCGGAACCTTTTTTAACGAAAGAATCGCTTTAATTAAAAGCTTAATTAAATATAAAGCTATAATTCTCGTTTTTTTATAAAAAAATAATATTTTTTTAAAGTTTTAAAACTTAATAATAATATAGGAGTTATTATTAAAAAAGATATAGTTCGTAAATAAATTACGCGTTTTTTTACGTAATTAAAATTATACGTTTTTTTACCTTATTATAAATATTATACGGTATTTTTTATTTTTTATTTATATATATATTTTTTATTTTAAAGCGGGAAAATATATTAGCTAATATATTTTTTAATCCCGGCCGATATATAATAATAAAATAGTATTATATAAATAATTTGGCTTAATTAGTTTATCGGATATTAAATATACATTTGGTATAAAAATATTCGAATATTTTATAATTTATAATAATATAAAATAATTTTTTATATTATAAATTTATTAACTTTATTTACTAATATTATAAACTTTCAATTAATATTATTAGCTTTTTATTTTATATAAAATAATAATTTTAAGTTTTATTTAAAAATTTAAATTAAAAAAAATAAAGTATTAAGTTTAATTTTTTTCCTAAAACCGAGATAATACCCCTAAAAAGATATTTTAAAAGGCGTTTATTTTTATTTTTATCTTTTTATTATTATTATAAAGCAAGGGATTACGGGTATTAATAGCAGCTTAAAAGCCACTAAAAGCCCCTTAAAGCCACGTTATAAGGCACTTTATAGGGTATTTATAAGGCATTTTATAAAGTATTTATAAAGTACTCCATAAGGCATTTTATAGTAAATTATATACCTATATATAGCTGACTTTTTCCCTTACATTTATATTACTAAATAATTATACAGTTATATATATAGCTTTAGCAGCTATTATATATACTTATTTTTAACTTAATTTTTTATTTTTTATTTACCCCGATACCCTATTTTAAAATATTATATAAAAAATAAACTAATACCGGGGCTTTTAAAAAGCGACCTTTTAATTCTTAAAATATTACTTTATATATTAAGTTTTATTTAAATAATTCGCTTTTTTAAATAAAGTTATATAATAATTTAATTATAATATTATACCGTTTAATAAATTTATAATAAAAATTATAAAAACTTTAAAAAGATTATATTTTATATATTATAATAAGCTATTTTTAATTGCAAATAACTTTTACTTTATTTAAGTTAACGGCAATACTTTCGGTTAATATTATAAACCTTAGAAATTTAATTTTTTATATATATAACTTATATTTGTTAATATTTATCTAAAGATTTATAACTTATAATTTAACTAATACCTTATTTATATATTATTAACTATTTTTAACTAATTGCGAGAAAATTAAAATATCGTCGATATAAATATTATAAAAGTTATTTAAATAATTTATTAAAATATTATTAAAATATTATTAAAACATAAACGGTTTATTAATAAGCCTAAATAATAAAACCTTATATTTATATATTTTATATCGGGTTCAGAAAATAATAAGCTTTTTATTATTAAATTATATATAAATATTTTAGCTTTAAAAATTCGCGCTATTACTTTTTCGATTCATAATAAAAAATTGTAATCTTTTTTAATAATAGCGTTTAATTTTTTATTTTTCTTAAATATAAATAATATTAAGGCGGCTTATAAAGCTGCGTTTAATTTTATAAATTTTTTATAAAAATTATTAGCGATATATTAACGATATATTTTTAATTTTTCTAATAATATTTTATAAAAAAACTATAACTTAAGTTTTTAAGTCGTAATTTTTTATTAAGTTCGATTTTATAATTAACATTAAGTTAATTTAGCGGAAGTTTATCGGAATTTATTTCATTAAATATTAAAAACCGATAATACTATTATTTAAGTATTATTTATTATATTATTTTTTATAAGTTTTTCTTATTTTAACTTAAACTTTAGGTGTTTTTTTATATAAAGCGATTAATTTTATATAAATTAATAACTTTTAATTAATTTTTACGATTTATAGCTTTATCGAAAAACGTTATATTAATAACGGCAATATTTATATAATATTTATATTATTATATATAAATATTTTTATTATTCCGGTTTATTTCGATTTTAGGTTTTTTAAAATCGGGCGGCTTTTCGGGTTTTATTATTACTTAATTTAATTATTATTACATTTTTAAAATCTTTTAAAATTACGTATAAAAGTTTCGGCGTTATATAAATATAGCGGTAAAGATTTATTATAGCTTTATAATTTAAGCGGGTTTAGTTTTAGTTTTTTCCGCAACCGGGGTTTTCTTTACTACTTTTATTTCCTTAATACGCTATTCGATTAAAGAAAGATTTATAATTTTCGGTAATACTTTTTTTCTATCGGGTAACGGCTTTTAGGTTATAATTAACGCAATTATTTTTATATTTAAGCGTTTAAAAGCCTTACGGCTATTACGTTTACGCTAATTTTTAAAGTTTATTCGTTTTTATAAGGGTATTTTATTACTAGATGCCGTTCCGGTCGGGTAATAATTTCTTTATATTATTTATAACTAAATTACGCGTTTTATAGTTCGGTTTTTACTCGGGCGGGAATAAAAAATAACGATATTATACGTTTATTATAATATTATACCGGTCGAATTATTTTTATCTTAAACTAATATCGTACTTTATATTAATAACGAGAAATATAATATTTTAAATAATATAGTTTTATATTTATAAATATATAAATATAAAACGTTAATTAGCTATATTATATTATCGTTAAATTTATTAATTTATTATAATTTAAAATATTATATTATAAATAATTTTAATAATTTTAAAAGTCGTTTTATTAAATATACGTTTAGAAATATATAATCATTCATTTTTATATTTATTAATATATTATATATAATTAATAAAAGTTTATTATAAGCTATTATATATAAAGCTAATACCGGGTTTTTTAAATACCGATTTAAAAAATCAAATAAAACTTTATTAATATTAATATTTATTATTAATAACATATTTTTTAAAATAAAATTTCATTACTTTAAGGTTCTTTTTTTAATTAATTATCTTTATATATAAATAACTTTTAAGTATTAAACTTTAAAATATTTATATATATTATAATTATATAAAATCGACTTGCCTTTAATTTAATATATTTAATTTTATAAAAGCAGCTAAAAATAATATACCTTTTTTAATAATAAATAAAATATCGTTTTATTTAAATAAACGTAAATCGGTCGGCGTTATTAATTAGTCGCTTTTAAATTTTAATTCCCGATTTATTAATATTTAATAACGCTATATTTTAATTATTTTATATATTTATAATACTTTTATTACTTATAAAATTATTTTTAATAAAAGTTTTATTTATTATTTTTTTATTTTTTATTTTTTCTGGGTAAGATTTTTTTGTCGCTTTTTTTTAACTTAAATAATATAGTTACGATAATAATTATAATCGTACTATTAAATAATTTTATAAAACGCTACGAAATCTAAAGCTAAATTATAATATTTATTAATAATAAATGTATTAAATTAGTCGGGTAACTTTTTAAATAAGTCCTATTTTTAAACGTCGCAAAACTTATAAATTAATCCCGTAAAGGGAATAAATTTTAAGCGGAAAACATTAAAATAATTAGGCTTTTTATTTTATATTTATTATATTTAACTTATATTTTATTATATTTATTAAGGTTTATATATATATATTTTTATAAATTTTAAAAACTTTATCCGCTATTATTAATAAAAAAGGTTCATATTTAATTTTTATAAACGAATAAAATTATTCGGCTATATTGCCGCTTATATAATTTAATAGGTAAAAACGCTTTTTTATTTCCGAATAAAATATATCCGCGTTAGTAATTAGCTTTTTTTTATCTGCATTTTTTAATATGTATAACCGATTTTAAGTTTGCCGTTAATAAGCGTATTGTCTATAAATATAAGTAAGTTTAATAATTTAACGCGATATAATTTTTCTTATATAAAAGTAATATTAGGCGTATTTGCGTATAAAATGCGGGGTATATTTTCGGTAATAATACGGGGTACGTTTTCGGGAGCCTCTTTATTAAAAAAACTTTATTAAGTTTATAAAGTAACGTATTACTATTAAATAATAATTTCTTTTAAGGTTTTTAGCTGATTTTTTTAATTAAGCTATTTAAAGTACTGTTTATTATATTTATTCTTTTTTTAGTTAGGTATTTAAATTAAATCTTTAGTTACGTAATATTTTAATGGCGTTATTTTAATTATATATTAGATAATATATTTACGTTATTTAATATTAATATATTGTTACGGGGTAAGGGATTACGGGTATTGACAGCAGCTTAGGAGCCATTAAAAGCTCCCTAGAGCCACGTCACAAGGCACTCCACAGGGTATTCACAAGGCACTCCATAGGGCATTTTACAGTGAATCACATACCTGTATTTAGCTGACTTTTTCCCTCACATTTACTTCACTAAATAGTTATACATTTAATTAAATAGCTTTAGTAGCTATTATATACACTCACTTTTAACTTGATATTTCACTTTTTATTTACCCCGACACCCTGTCCTAAGATAATATCATTAATATAAAAGCTTTTTATTTAAACTTTTAAAATAAGGCTTTCGAATAAGCGTATATATTTTTAAATTAAATAGCGTTTATTATACTTTCCGCTTTAAGTTATATCTCGTAACTTAGTTTTATTAACGGTAAGAAAAATACGAAAAGACTATTTTTTATATTAGCGTATAATTTCATTACGTTATTTAAGGTTTATTAAAATAACTTATTTAATTTTATTAAGATTTTTTTATAAACCAGGTTTTTTATAGCTTTATTATTAAAAGTTTCCCGAGATTTAATAAAGGTTTCTTAAACTTTTTAAACTTTTTATTTTTTTTATTTAAAGTTGCCGATATAGCAGATATTTTAAAACTATAAATGCCGTTTAATCGGGAACGGCTTTTTAATTTAAAATCGCATATACGATCGGCTTGCGGCAAGTTCCGCTTTAAATTAAGTAAAGAAAAGCGTACTTTTTTCCGGGCGCGTTTTTTATTAGCCGCGTATTTTTTAGTTATACGCGTTATTATTAATATTAATATAATATATTATTTTAATATAAAATATATTAATTTAATACCTTTTATTTTTAGTGTATTTTTACTGGTTCGTGAATATAATAACCTTAATATAAATAAATATAATATTAATTAAAAGTTTATAGTTATTTTTAATAATAATTAGTAATTAATTAATAAAGTAAGTTTTATTATTATATTATAAGAACTAGTTATAAAAGTAATAAGTAATATTTTTTAAATTAATATAATGTAATAAAGCTAAAGATTAAAAACTATAGGAGGTGTGTAAATATTTAATATAATAACTACCTTACTTTATTTAATTAATTACGAGATTCGTGTATTACCGATTTTACGCGATTTTACGTTTTATTCCTATATTACTTTAAGCTAAAATAAAGCTAATTAAAAGGATTAAGTCAATTAAGTCATAAAATTAAATGGATTTATAATAAGAGTTATTTAATTTATTATAACGATTTTTATAAAAGTTGGGGTTTTTAGTTAATTTTTAATAAGTCACTAGTTATTTTTAAAAAATTAACTAGTTTAATAAGTTAAATTTAAGTTAATTAAATAACTTAATTAATTTTTAAATTAAGTAATTAACTTAATTTATTAATTTTAAGTTATTTTATTAAACCTTTTATATATAAGTCATTAAATTATAAGTTTAATTAATTAAATTAAATTAATAAATAACTGGGTTTTTTAAAATTAAGCTATTATATAATAATTAGTTAATTTTTTACTCCTTATTGTTACGGGGTATACGTTTACGGAAAACAGGGCTTAAAATCTAGCTATATTACTAGTAAAATTATTAACATGGGGAGAAAAAGGAAGAAAAGAAATAAGCTTAACAAGGCTTGCTAAAAATTCCTATGTACGCAAGGTGGGGTAGCTTAGTTATCTAAGTGATTACAGCGTTACGTACCCCACTTAATCTTAGTCCTAACTAGTTTTAATTCGGCCGTAACACTTATTTTAAAATTTTATAATAATACACACTTATTATTTAAATACGTTATTTTTTCCTTTAAGTTATTATATTTTTTTATAAAATATATAAAAATTAAATCGCTAAGTTACTTTAACTTTTATAACACGTGACACTTATTTTAATGTCGTAATAATAGCCTTTATTATAATATAAAGCTTTTATATATTATATTAATAACTTTTATATAATATAATATAATATATACTTTATTTAATTAAATTACTTTATAATATTAATATAAGTGATTAGTATTACCGGAAAATAATCAGTGTTTTTTTAATATTTTTTATATTTTACCTTTATATTTTATATATTATATATTATATATTTTATATTTTACACTTAAAAATATTATAAATTTAAGGTTTTAAATTTTATATAAATTGTTATTAAACATTAAAATGCGATTAATATATTAAACACTTTTTAAAATATATAATATAATGGTAATAGCTAAGCTATAGCCCCACTGTCACACTTTAAATAATTAAGTGGAGAAGGTCGATATTATATGTCGCAAACGGAAGGTGGCCGGTCGACTGGATAATCACAAACCTTTTCAGCCTATTTGAAATATGTTACCTCAGGTAGCATTCCTCGGTCATCTCTTAAAGCTTCTCAGCTAATGTTTGCTCGGTTAATCAGCCCTTGTAACACTTGATTACCATTGCAGAAAAACATATAAGGGCTGGCCAGACACGATGGTTGTTTCGTGCGAGCAAACCCAAGATATTCATCTCTATACTTGATTGACCATGTATTTACTAACCTTTGTCCTTGTTGCTCTCCTGTCATCTGGTGTTGAGGCGGCTAGGCGCTTTCATGTGCCTGAACCGGCCCGCATACGCGACAATCCAACGCCAACACAATGCACATCGTCAAGTCTTGCGACAATCACAATGCCCAATAGGGGAAACGAGGGAATATATCACGTCAGGGCAAACATATCAGATCTACACCAGCTCTACAACTTCAAGCGAATTGATTGGCTCGACAACGACTACAGTCTTGTCCTCGACACCTGCAGTGACATATGTTTGTCGGGCAATGATACCGCGAATCCGGGAAGCTGGCTGCCGAGCGGCAAATTTTTCCAGGGCGCGTTTGTCAACACCCCGGACGGTCCTCCACCTGATCATATCGTCTGGCAATGCGCTTGCTATGATCGAATGCTGTCGAGCAAGGATATGGGAGCCGGGGGTGGCGTTTGGAATAACGCAAATCCAACGAGTGGAGTCAGTAAGTCAAGTCTAGAATAACAGATATCCATCTTGAGTTACCTACTCATAGACTCCCTACTTTGCGATGGAATTCTTTATCTTTGGCGCCATAGCGCCACGTCAGTCCCTTTCCTACTTTTGCTTTAAAATGCAATTGCTAACCCTAGGTCTCCAGTAATCAATCGAGAGTGCTGAATAGGGTGTCTCGCAGACGACAAGCATCCGGAAGAAAAGAATAGTCACACTGGGCGTATCAACTCGTACGAACATCCGAGCTGTGTGAAATCCTTGAAACGAACATTCAAGGGCAAAGTTGGCATGAATTAGAGCTGGGTCGTTAACGGAGCACCTGTTCATGCACGGCACAGGGCAGATTTTGACCTTTGCGCAATGTACTGGCTACTTCGCTGCTCCACTAATTTTATACGGTAATTAAAAGCCGGAAGCCCCGATTAGCTAAGTAATCGCCTTTCCGCGCTTATATTTACTAATATAACTGGAAATAATACTATTTATATAATATAATCTAAACGCGAACTTAATACGGGAGCGTTTAAGGCAGTTAAGCTGTTTAATTATTTCCTATTTATTATTATTAAATTAAAGCTGCTAGGCTAGTAAATTATATACGTAATTATATATATTATAGTAATTCGGCTATATAGATATATTATTTAACTACTGGTTTTAATTATATATATACGTAATTATATATATATATAGTAATTTAGCTATATATATTATCTAACTACTGGTTTTATTATATATATATATATATAATTATATATATATACAGTAATTCGGTTATATATATTATCTAACTACTGGTTTTATTATATATATATATATATATATATAATTATATATATATATAATAATTCGGCTATATATATTATCTAACTACTGGTTTTATTATATATATATATATATATATATAATTATATATATTAATTTATTACCTTCGCTATCGGAATTTATATATATAACTGCGTATATATATAATATTAAAGTGACAAAATAAGATATAAATATAATTATATATTTATTAGGCTTAAACCTATTAATTATAACCTTTTTAAACTGATTTTATTGCTGCCGCTACTACTATTACTACTACTATTATTACTACTATTACTATTATTACTATAGCCGCTGTCGCTAACTTTTATAATATTCCTTTTTCGGAAAATAACGTTCCGCGTTCCCGTTATCGCGAGCGTTAATGCCGCGTAGCCTTTTATATATACTTATAGATTTATATCGAGTAATTAAATATATCCGGATATAATTAATTATATTATAAGCTGCCAAATAATATAAGAAGCTATTTTGGCAGCTTATTTATATCTCGCCTCCCGCTCCCGCTTAAGTTACGGCTTTATTATAGGGTTATTAGATTTAGTTGCTAGTAACTTTTTAATTATAAATTTAAAATAACTAGTTAATTTCCGCCCTTTCGCCGCTACCGGAAGCTGCGTTAATTATAAGTATAGCAGGCCGTTTTAATTATATTATATATATTAACTAAAAGCTTATAAAAAAATATTTTAGCTATATATATTTAAGCTTACGGCTTAATGCGGCGGGGTAACGCCCGATATAATAACTATATTAAAAGAAAAGGTTTTTAGGCTTTTTATATACGTAAGCCGGCCTTTTTTAACCGCTAGACCGATATATTAAGTAGTATTTATATTTATTACTATTATAACGGGTAAAGGAATACCTGCTTTTTATTAGCATATATATATAGCTATTAAAATTTATAAGATTTAAATATAAAGTTAATAATAAACAGTCGCTATTTTTCGATATGCTGCCGCCTTTACGCTTATTATAATAATAATAAACTAAGCACTCCTAGAAATAGTAGCAGCAGTAGTAGTAGTAGCAATAGCAGTACTAATATTACTGCCGCCTATTATACCCCCTAATTTTGCCGGCCTAAAATTAGTAGTATATTATAAGTTTTTATCCGAAGCCGAGCGGGCCGGCGCTCGTGCTAATTTAAAAGCTCGGTTAGCCGCTTTTATAGAGGCGGAGGCGGAAGCGGAAAAGGAGAAAAAAAAAAGGGAGAGGAGGAAAAAAAAAAGACCTATAGTTTCGGCCGTTTAAAGAAATTTTAGATAATAAAAAAAAAATAACGATAATAACGATAACGATAATGTTTTAGGGAAGTTATTAGCCGGGCTAACCGAGTAAATATAAATTTGTTTTATATATAGCTTATATATTTTTAATATAATATATTTTATATGCGTAATTATATATATAAAATTTAAAATGTTTATTTTAGGTACGTAGATTTACGTATATAAATCTAAAATGTTTACTTTAAATATATAAATCTATATATATAAATTTAAAATGTTTACTTTAGGTACGTAAATCTGCGTATATAAATCTGAAATGCTTACTTTAAATATACAAATCTGCATATATAAATTTAAAATGTTTACTTTAAATACGTAAATCTATATATATAAATCTAAAATGCTTATTTTAAATATATAAATCTGTATATATAAATCTGAAATGCTTACTTTAAATATATAAATCTATATATATAAATCTAAAATGCTTATTTTAAATATATAAATTTATATATATAAATCTGAAATGCTTATTTTAGGTATATAAATTTATATATATAAATCTAAAATGTTTACTTTAAGTATATAAGTTATATATATATAATATATAAAATTATTTTACCTAATAATAAAGTTATTTATCCCATAGTATATTTTATTAATAAATAAATATATATCCTTTATATAATAAATTCTAATATTATTAATTAAATGTTATAATACTTTTTAATAATATAAAACAAAAACGACTATATTTTACCTAATAGTGGAGTTACTTATCCCGTAATATATTTTATTAATAAATAAATATATATCTTTTATATAATAGATTTTAATATTTTTAATTAAATATTTTAATAATAACTTATAACAATATTTAATAACGCTTAATTTTTTTAAAACTATAATAATATTTAAACGTATACGTTTTTTTTCCTAGTTTATTTAATCTATCTGTTAATTAAAAATTAATTTTTTTTACGCAAATTAAACTTTTTAGAGACATTATAACTTAATGCCTCCCTACCGGCATTAATTTATTTATTAATCGAAAGGTAACCCGTATTTATTTTTCTAACGCTTTTATTTTTTCTTTATATATAGACGGCGCTTGTAACCCGTCTTATAGCTTATTATAATATTTATATACCTTTTTTTAAAACTGGTTAATAATTTTCCCGAAGTTTACCTTTATTTTTAGGGGGATACTATATACGTAATTGTAACTACTTTTATATACCGGCCGTTTAAAATGCTCGAATATTTCGAAACTATTACCTTTTTATTTATAAATAAAGCCTGCGAAAGTTTTTTTAAATAAGAGGCTATATAATAATTAATAAAGGAAAATATACTTATAAAAAAACAACCATTTTTTATATTATAAATAAAGGTAAAAAAGAGGTTCGGGCTTATTATATATATCTTTATTGTCGTTATTGTCGTTATTAATAAGCTTTTTCATATTATAAATAACGATATTTTTACAGTAGTTAATAACTGTATCGTTACTTTCGTTATAAGCTTTTTTAGCCTCGAAATATTACTTTTCGACAATAACTTATACCCTAAAAGGCAGATCTTTAAACCTCCAGTCCGGAAAGCCTTAAATAAAAGGCAGCGTGCTTTTTTTAGTCTTATTTACAATAGATTCGGCTTTTATAAGCTTGTCCTCCTCCTTATATTATATAGATATAACGCTAGTAAGTAAAGTTTTGTAAGTAATTATTTAATATTTTACGCCGTTTGCTTTTAGTATTAAATGTTATAATTCGACCGCGTTTGTTATAAAATATTAAAAAAGCAGTAGACTTTTTACTCGAGTATAATATACCTATATTTATAATCTCGGAACGTAATTTCTAATAATATATTTAGCGTTTTCGGGGCTCCCGTATTCCTTATAAATTATAACAGCCTTATTTATAAAATTATGGCAGCTATTAAGGGAGTTATATATATATAACGTAACTATAAAATATTTATATACTTTTAGCGGTAGGCTTTTGGCTTTAATATGCCGCATTAGAATTTCCTTAATATAACGCGTATAAAGAAAATAAATAACTTTAGCTAGCTAATCGTTATTTAGATCGGCCGTAATAAAAAAGGCCTTACGTACGGCTTTTTATTTAATATTGTTATCGTTTATAAACATATACCGCAGCTTTTAGTTATACTCGAGGCCGCTAAACTATTTAATAATAACTTAAAAATATAGGCGAATTATTATTAAATTTTAATGCTTAGTATAAAAAAACGTATAAAAGATTTAGCTATTAAAGTTATCGCGTATTAAAATGCTAAATAAATACCATTTTTATCTATATATTATTATATTATATATGGAATTTATTAACGTAATTATATTTTGCTATATAAAGATATCGAAAGAATTCTTACGTAACTAAATAAAGGCTTTAGATTTTACGCCATTTTATTATTTTATAAGACGCTTATAATAATAGATCTGCTATTTTAAACGGCGGAATTATTTGTCGACTTTTTTAAATTAAACATTTTTATTAAAATTATCGATATAAATATAAAAAGTTAAAGTTAGTTTTAAATTACTCCCGTAGTCTTTTTTTAAAACGTTACGGATATTTTTAATATCCTAAATCTTAATATACCTTATTCCGTAACTTTAAAATATTAATCGAATTAATAGGTCCCTTTTTTGCCGTTAAATAAATTTTTAATTTATTTCGGGGTTTATTAATTCATTAGCTAGGTTTAAATCTAAAAATAAAAGCTATTATAAAACTTTATACGGTCTATATCTTTCTAATCGTTATAGGAATGCTTTATATTATTACCCCAAAGTTTAATAGTCCTATTAAGTCGTAAACGGGCGAAAAATCGAGCTTTATAATTTACAAGTTAACGAATAATTCGTTTTTTACGTTTAATACGCTAACTAGCTTTAAATTTTTATATTTTATTTTTATAATAACAATAACGGAAAAACAGTTTCGTACCGTTTAGTTAATTTTCGGCTTTAAACTGTTAGTAATAAATCGGAGACTACTGTCTTAGGACAGGGTGTTAGGATAAAAGAGGTGCCACTTTATAGCTTCGCTAATCGGAGGTAATTAAGGCGATAAAACAAAAAAGTTATTTATAACGGCGATTGATCGAAAAAAAAAATGTGTCTATTATTGGCAATAAGGCTGTCTGAGCTATATGTGTTTTATCTAAGAGTAAAAGAAAAAGATAAGCGATATATATGTGTTACGGCATATTAGCCTTATAATATCTTTCCTAAATTTTGTTGTGAATATTCTTATTATAAGAAAATCTAATTGATTAATATAAATATAGAAAGCATTTACCTCATTTACTTTTTAAAAACTTTCGCTTTAGGTTTAATTACTTTTTCCTTTTTATTTAGTTTTATATATTTTCTAATAAACCTACGTCGTTTTATACGTTTTAATCGATTAGGCTTAATAAAAAAAGGAGTTTTCTATCGATTAATAGCAGCTATACGTTTTTTGTAGTCTGCCTAACTATTTTATCCTATAGGAAAAGTAGGCTGTAGTCGTTTTTCTAGCGCGGTAAACTTATTTTTTACCTATTTATATAGAATATAGGCCTTCCCATTTCGATAGGCAGTTTTTTGTCGTTCTTTTAGGAGGGGTTAATATTAATCGAGATTTAAGAGACTTATATAGGCTTTATATAATTTAAGCTAATGTCGGGATATCTTTTTCGCTTAAAATAAATTGGGGGCAAAGGTAGGCTTAAATTCGGGCTCTCGTTTTAGTTTATTAAAGCTATCGGGTTAATTAATAATCTTATAAGTTACTGTTTGCTTTATTTTCGTAATCTAGTTTTTTATTTCTCGTTTTTTATTAATAAAATGAGGATTTTTATAGAAATAAAGAAATGTAATAGGAAAGTAAAAAAAGCGAAAGATTAAATAAGCCACTTAAAAGCCGTAATTAAACCTATCCTATTATTATACTATCTAAATAAGTTTAATATAAGCAGAAATTATGTTATTTTATTAGACTTAAACCTAGCGTAATCGATTAAGAGTAGCCCGAGTTCTCTCTTTATTACAAGTATTTATAGAGTTAAACGAAAAGGTAATGTAAGTTTTTATTAATATAATAATTAAAAAAAAGTAAGGGCTGCCTTTTTTTTAATATTAATAGCTATAGAATTACATAAATATATAAATACCGTTAATATAAAAAACCGGGGATTATTTAAAATAATCCGAAAAAAAATTAGTTATTAATTTAGGTAACTTTTTGATTAAATTTTACAATAGTCCTAAGGTAAACCTCCGTTTTAATAAGTTTTTCCTTAAAAATAGCAATATTTATCTAAATTATAGCAGCTATAAAAGTAGTATTATAATATTAACGCCTATAGTAAGTAAGAAAAGTATTATATAAATTTAGTGTTTTATTTACCTTTTATTTATTTTTATTATAATTAGGAGGGGTGTTTTGATTAGAAGTAACTTTAGGTACTTTATCGTTTTTAATTAATAAGAAATCTATTTCTAAGAAATCGATAATCTATTTAATTTCTTGCTTTAAGTGTTATAGCTTATTTTTAGTTTAAAGTTTAGGTTTGTATATTTTAATAAAAAAGCCGCGAAATTAATTAATAGTATAAAAGTTAATATTAGTTACTGTAATAAACGTACTAAAATTTAAAAAGGGAAGTTACTTTTATAAAGGCGAACTAATAGGTAAGATTATTTTAGCCTTATATTTAGGGTCGGAATTAGCTGTAAACTTAATTTTAGCCTTATTTTTAGGTGTAGCTTTAAATTTAATATTAGCTTTCAAGGCAGGCTTAGGGTTTTTACGGGCCGCTTAATTAACCTTTTTATTTTTATTCCGGTTTTTATACTTATTTTTCCTTTTTCTGGGTAACTTGGGTGACTTTTTAGGCTGCGATAGCTGTAACGATATTTTAATATGTGAAGAGTAAGGTTTAAGGTATGATGTTGTTGCGATAGGTTAATATAAGGCTATAAGGGAACTTAACTAATTAATTAAAGATAATAAAGAGTGAGGGCAAAAAATTAATAAGTAGTTAGGTAAAAGTTATTAATAAATTGGTGTAAAAAAAACTTTTTTACGTTAGGTTTTAGTTTGTAATAGATAAGGGTAAGTTAAAAAGTCCTTTTTATTTTTAATTAATTGTTTGAATTTGTGATAGGCTAAATATTAGATATAATAGGGCATTTGGGTTATTATTATTGATTTTTAAAAATCGGCTTGCTCGATTTGGCTTTAGTACGCTTTCTAGACTATTTATTATACCCTTTATTTATTTTGTCTTTATATTTCACACTTTTCTTTTCTTTTAACAACTACTAACTTAAATATTTGTCTTTTATTTTCGCTTTATAATATTTACTTGATTAATTATTTGCAGTTATATTGTAAGGCTTATTATTATATGGGAGGCAGAAAGGAAAAAAGGGAACTCCTCCTATTAAGCTTTTGCGTAAGTCGTTTATTCCCCTTTTTTTTATAAAAGGTTTTATATTTAAAAATTAAATCCTTTATTATAATAGCGTTAATCGAAAACTAAGTAATCTTAAACGCTTTTATCGGGTTATAATAGTTTGTTAGAATCTAATAAATATTTAGGACGAAATATATATCAGTAATCCTTCTTTTAGAATTCGTAAAGTAGGTATTAAACTCCCGCTATTTAATCGAGTAGAATTTTATTAAAATAACCCTAGTTTTCGCAATCTTTCTTTTCGACTTCCTTATCCCGCTTTATTTTATTATCGCTTCTTTTTTAAAGTGGGTAAATCGGCTATATAAATAGCTAAGAACTTTTGTTGTTTTTTTTCTCCTATCGATTTATATTTTAGCGTTAAGCTCCTTTTGCGTCCTAGGTTTACTGTTTTTAAGCGATCGAAAATTTTTAATTCGATAATAAAAAACGTTAATCGCGTTTTTAGTCCTTATTTTAGCATTAAACCTAATCGCCTTAATTTAAAGATTAATAAAAATAAGCTGCTTTTATTTTAAAAGAATAATATAAGCCGCTACTTTTTAAAGGCTAATATAATAAATAAGTTTATTTGAGTAAATCTCTTTTTTATTTAACGTATATAATTTTTGCTAATTAATATAAAATAATTTAACTGGTGGAGATTAGATTTTTTAATAGTTCTAGGAAAGGTCGGTATTATATTTAAAAATTTATAGCCTCGAAATTCTATCGTAAAAGTTAAATATAAAAGCTTGCTTTAAAATATATTAAATATTTTAAAGTAATAAAATATTTTTTCGATTAATAATATCCTTTTTTTATCGAGATTTGCGAAATTAATTCTATTGGTAATTTAATGTTTTATTTAATCGAAAATTGCCGTATATAATTTAGAGTCTTTATTTAAAAATATGGTATTTATAATAAAGTCCTTTATTAGCTTTATAAAAATCGGTTTGTTGGTTTTAAGGACGGGCGCTATAATAAAATATAGCTATTTTATAGATATCGATTAATAGAAGGCTAGTTCGGGGGTTCGTGTAAGAATTATATAGTCGGTATTTAAGTAAATAAATGTTTATTCCGGGATAAGAAATATATATATTTAAAAGCTTATTAATCGAAAGATCCTTTTTTTAATAGCGATATTAATTACGATAATTTTATTTTAATAAGTCGTTTTTAAAATAATATATGTTTGGGCTAAATTATTAGGAAAATCTGTCTTTTTTTGCCGAAGTTATAAGCGGCTTTATTTATAGCTCGTAATAATTTCTTTTGTTTAATTAATTAGTTATGTATTAAAGTTTATAGTTGTGTTTTTTAATTTAAGCTTCTTTTTTTTATTACTTTTTTATATTTATTATAACCTTATAAAACTCTATTTTTATAAAATGTCAATTTATATAAAACGTAAAAAAAAATAATCTAATCTGTTAGTACTATTTCTTTAATACTCGATTATAAATTTCTTGCTCCGCTAATAATATTTTAAGTAGTTTAACTTTAATTATTTTTTTAAGTGTTTTATTTTTTATAATCCTTTAATCTTTATTAGGCTCGACTTTTTTAGTTTGGCTATAAGTTATTAAGCCTTTTTATATATTCTTATTTTAATATGTTATATTGTTATTTATTAGTTTAACGTCTTTATAATTATCTCTTATTTTATTATAGCTACCTGACTAATAGTTATTATAAAACTCGCTAGGTTTTTAGTACCTTTTTATATTTTAAATAAATCCTTTTAGCCGATTAGAAAAAAATATTCCTTATAACATTACCCTGTCTAATTTTTTAAAAAAAAACTTATTTTATTTTTGTTTTTTTATAATTCGATAGGGCCTAGTTTATTTATATTTTAGCTTTTTATTTTTAGATATATTAATATTCCGTATTATATTATAAAATAAAACTAGGCTGCCTTATTTTAATAGTTCTAACTGTTTTTTTAAGGGGTATTATTGATTATTTCGCTCCGCTACTTTTTTTTGTTTCTTTATTAAAATTTGTATCACTTTTGCGACATTTTTGTCCTATTGTTTAAATATTTTTATCTTTTTAGTAATAAGATTTTTTCTACTATAGATATCCGACTAATTAAAAACCCGCTAAAATAATAAAACTATTTCAATCGGTATAATAAGTTTTTTATTATAGACTAATTTGTATAATATAAACTTATATTTTTATATAGATATTCGATTAGCCTAAAATATAGCTTTAAGCTTTTTAATTTATAATTTGCCAGTTTTTTCTGTTATATATATAAGAGATCTTATAATCGGTTAATAGTTTATCTTTACTTATTTTTACGTCTAAAAGTAATATATAGGTCCGATTTATACTTTAATACTTAATTATATAATACCTTTAGCCACCTTTGCCTTATTCTTTAAGCCTTTATTATATTTAATTATTATAAAAATACTATAATTAATATAGATATAGTTTTAAAAGAATTTCTATATCTTAATTACTATAATATTTTTTAATACTTTAGTTTTAGGCTACTTTAATAGCTTATCCCTTATTTCGATAATAGCCGAATATTTATTATTATTCGGGAAAAATTAAATATTAATAATTTAAATAGTTAGTAACTATTCTAGTATTAAAAAAAGTCTTTAATTTTTAAATTGTCTATCCGTAAAAGGCTGGCATTTTAGGTAATATTTAACGGCAGTTTAAATCTCTTAATATATCCTTTTTTAGTAATAAAATTTAACTATTTTATTATAAATTAATTTTCGTTTTCGATATATTTTAACTTTCGAGTAGTAATTTTTAATAATACGCTTTTGTTAATTAATATTATTAACGATACATTATTAGCTATATTTCTTATAAGGTCTCCGCTATAAAATTCCTTTTTAAATTACGTATTTAACAGCTTTATTCCGGAAGCTTACTTTTATATAATATTATTTCGTTATATTAGAACCTTTTAGTCGATTAGGTAGCTTTAAGGTACTAAGATATATTACGATTTTTTTAAAAAGCTTTAAACCAGCTTTTTAGCGGGTATAAAATAATAAATAATAGGGAGAATTCCGGTACTTTATATATTAGTTTATTTAATCGAGATATTTTTGTTATAAGGACGTTAAATTAGATATTAATAAAATTATCGACTTTTTTCTCCTATTAATTATCTAGTTTATCGGACAGCTTTAATAGTTTACGTAATAAATTATCCGCTACTTAATATCGTTTTTTAGGGATATATTTTATTTCGAAATTAAATATTTTAATAAAAGTTATCTACCGGGTTAATGTTACGTTAGATAAGCTAGAGAATTTATTATTTAATTAAGCGATTAAAACTTTAGTATTAGTTTTAAGAATAAATCTTATATTATAAAGGTAATTTCGCAATTATTAAAAAGACTTAATTATCCCGAAATATTTTCGTTTTATAATATTATAATTAAGTTTTAGCCTTTTTTATATATTAGATTTAAATCTCGCAAGTCGAATATATCTATTAATTTCTTATTTTAATATATACTTCTATTTTATATTTAATATATTAACTTTAAGCTAAATAATATATCTATTTATATAATCGAGTATAATTAAATAGGATATATTAATTAACGCTATTTTAAATTTATTTATAGTTTATTATTACTTTACTTCCTATTTTTAATTTGCGTTTTTCCGGAAAAGTTTTATTAGTAATAAAATAATTAATATATAATATACGATTTATATATAATAATAAATTATAATTCTTAAAAATACCCGTACTTTAAAAACATTATTATAAAATAACTATTTTATAATTTTAATAATTTTAGCTTAATTAAAGGAACGACTATTAGTATTATATAAATAGCCGATAATAATAGCGGCGTTTTTATATCAATCGCTTTTTTTTATATTAATTATAGCTTTTGTTAGTTTAAAATTAAATAAAATATTATTAATATTTTTTAAATACTTATAAATAAATCGTTTTATTTTTAATATAATCTTTTAATTATTATATCTCGTTTTTAGCCTTTTAATATTAATATTATCGAAAAATAGCTCGCATTTATTAGGTATAAAATCGAATAAAATCCGGGTAATAATACGTAAAAATTATATTACTAAATTAATCCCTCCTTATAACAAAGTTATTATCCGGAAAAGTTTAATTGGTATCGAAAATATAATATAATCTTTACTAAATATTAATAATAGTATTTGATTATATTCTAAAAAGAAATCTATTATAGAAATTATTACTTATATAATAAATTCTTCCGCAAATTTATTACAATTATTCGGGAAGAAAGCATTTTATATTTATATAATATTTAATTTTATTGCCGAGTTAATTAACCGAAGGCTTCTATTTTTTTTCTTAACTATAAATTAGGCGTTACGGTATGGGGTATGGGATTTTTCTAATATCTTATTTTTAAACCGACTTTATAGGATATTTAAGACTTGTATTTTTAATGGCGCTAGGATAGAAATTAATCTGGCTTATTATATATTATATAGTATTGTTTTAATCTTATATAAAAAAGACACTTCTTCCCTAATTCGGCCGATTTTTATAAAGTCTTAAGCTAATGTTATTTTTTATCGATAAAAAATCTCGATTAGTATTACTTTCTTTTAATTTATAAGTTTTGTATTTAGTAATTTTATTTTAATAATATTTAAGCGTTCTTTCGTTAATTTAATGTCTCGCGGCGCGGGAGCGAAACGCGAAATAATGCTCTTATATTTTTTGTTTGTTTTAGATATATTTGAGGGTTCGAAATTCGGCTTTATACTTTATAATATCGTTTGTTTTTAATTAATCGACCTTAAAGGAACTATACTATTTGATTCGGCATTATCGACTGGGTGAATTTTTCGTACCTTTAGTTTATATATTATATATAGCTTAATTTCGTTTTTCCGTAATATTTTTTTACAATATAATATTATATATTATATTACTTATTTAGATTTTTTTTTAATAATTTTCTATAATAAGCCTAGTAAATAATTATTAGATAGCGAGACTTATATTTAATTGCTATCTTAAAATATTTTATTAATAATAATTTCTGTTTGTTTATTAGTTTATTCTAAATTTAAGTTATTTTAAATTATATTTTTAAGTTTCGCTAGGTTTATTATTGCTGTAATATTTTAAGGCTTTTATTTACTATCGACTTAGCCTTTAATATCGGCGGTTATTAGTTTTCCGAAAAATTAACGATATCGGCTAAAGTTTATTTAGCTAGCTTATTATATATAAAAGGTATTACGATTTTAATACTTCCGAAAAATATCGAAGCTATTAATAAGCTTTTTTTAAAATAAATTATTATACGTGATTAAAAAATAAAATTAAAGCCGAAAAGTAACGGAAATACGGCTTTAAAATTTCTAACCATATAAATCGGTAGCGGCAGGCTATAGTTTGCTAATTATATAGGTCTTTTAATTAGGCTAAGGCTTTTAGTTCTATTATCTACTAACGTATTAAAGCCGGATTACGTGATTTTAATTTTTCGTATAAGTATCTAATACTTAAGAACATATAATTATATAATAATATTTAATTAGGTACCTGTATTAATAACTGTAGTAATTAAATTCTTATATTTTTTAAAGCTAATCCTTATAGTTAATTAGGGCAATAATCGGATATATATTCTAATATTCCGGATAAATACCGGCAAAAGTGCTATAATAATCTAGGTAACGTTACCGGGTATTATAGATATATTATTAATCAATATATTTATAAAGTTATTTTAGGATTTATTAGGCGTAAAAACTAGCTATAATATATTTAGTATAAAATTAAACTAAGATTACTATCCTTATTATTACTAATTAATTATTTCGGCTAAAGAGATATAAATTATTTTATAAGGCTTTCGACTTATTTTACCCGCTTTATCGAATAAGTATTGGAGTAATGCCTTACTAAATCCCGTATAATATTTAATTAGATTATTTTATAAGACTTTAAATCTTTTTACTATATTTTTAAAGATTCTTTTTTTTTAGTATTCCGAAATTAGAGCTAAGGCTGATTAATCAGGTATAATATTTTCTGGCTTATTAGCTTAGGTTTATTTCGGCGTCTTTAAAACTATTAAAAGTAAAAGGTTTAGCCTTAGTAATATTTTATCGATTATCCTTTTTATAAATATATTATTATCTATATTTTTATGCTTTTTTAATACTAAAACGTTAATTTTATTTTTACTTTTATACTAAAATAGCTTAATTACTATTTTATATATAGGATTCCCGTTTTTATTAATAATTAGTTCCTTTTAAAAATAATTTTATAGGTTTATAAATTTATAAAAAGTGTTACTTTTTAAGCTCTTTATCCTAATACTATTAACTTTTAAATTTATAGCTAATATCGTTTTCGGGTTACGATTTTATAAATTAGCTATTAATTAAATAAAATTATAGTTTTATTTAAACTTTATATCTTTTTCGATTTTATTATATTTATAGAGGTAATAATAAACCAATTTCCGAATTTAAGTACCGTATACCTTTATTTCATATAGAAATTATAGGCAGGCTTAAATAATACCTTTTTTATTTATCTTACTTTCGGTAATTATATACCTAAAAAATAAAATATTCCTAATTTCGGAAGCAACTTAAAAACTTCCGATAAAATATCCTTTAAGTTAATTATTATATTATATTATATCGTTGCGGCTTAACGACGTTATTAAGGAGCAGGTAGTAAAAAAGTGGCTTAATTTTCCGCAAAAAAAATAAGTATTTCGATTATACCTTTAAAATAATATCGGTCGTAATATATATCGACTGTTTTAATTTTATCGGCTATTACGGAGGTGCCTTTCAAAAGTCTAGGCCATACAGCAACCCCTGCTAGCTGTCAGCCATCTGAGAATCTTGCGGCACCAGCTGTCATCAAAAATGCCAAGCACAGTATGGACCATATGGGGTGACTGTACCCCATAATCGCTACTATTCGCTAAATATCTGCAAGTATAATACATTAATTACTATATCCTAGCGGTCGATCGCTATAACAGTAAGGTGTAAAATCCGTATCTAATGTTTTATTCGCACTTGACATGAACAGCTGCAACAAGGAGCTTGCAGGTGGCTGACAGCTAGCAAGGGTTATAGTATGGCCCAGACTTTTAAAAGGCACCTCCGTATATTTTTTATATCTTCCTCTTTTATTTAAAAATCCGGCGTAATAAATATTAAAAGATATATCTTTTGTTTTACGTTTTTAAACATTTTATTAGATAGAGGTTTCTTTTTATAGGGTATAATATTCTAATTTCGGTAATATTAATCGAAATTTCTTTATAAATATAGTAAAATTCTCGTTAGTTTTAAGCTATACAATAAATATCTATTTTATAAACTTAATTAAGTCTTTTATTTTATCTGGTTAAAAAAATAAAGTCTCTTTTTTTAAAATAACCTTAGGCTACTTTAAGCTTACTAATAATAAACGGAACCGAACCGAACGTTAATAATTAACCGATTTATCCTTATATTATCGATTAGGCGAAACCTATTAAATATTATAGCTGTTATAATTTATTAAGCCGACTATAATATCCGCTTATATACATATAACGTTCTAGGTTTTTTTGTAATTTAGTTCGAAAAATTTGTTATATAATTTCGAATAAGATTATATAATCCGCTTAATAACCTTCTAATCGATTTTCTGCTATAGACTATTAACAAAAATAACATTTTATCCCTTAATTTTCCCTTACTTCCGGATATCTTTTACCCGAACCGAATAATCTAAAATATAATAATAAATTTTTATCGGTCTAAATAATCTATTACCTCTTTTTAAGTCTTTTAACCGTTCTATAGGGGTTTTTATTTACTTTGGGTTACTAATTTTAAAATATTACTTTAGAACTGCCTTTACTTTTTTTTAAATAGTAATACCTTTTAATAAAGTTTCGATCTGTCGCTTATTAATCTAATTATCTATTTAATACAGCATTTCCCTAATCTTAACATTATTTTCTAAGCCGTATTTATCGAATATATATATTATATTTTCGATTTAATTTATAACATTGTTTTTATCGAATAAAAGCTGTAAGTAATTTCGAAAATTTAGTAACGTAGCCGTTATTATAAACCTAGTTTTTCCGGTTATAATAAGTCGCTTTTAATCGGAAGCTATATTTTAATCCGTAAGCTTTTTATCGATTTGTATATTTTTCGTTATGCTAAAGGATAAAGTCTTTTGGCTAGTTATTTCTAATTAAGTATTCTAATTATATAATACCGAGTCTTTTTTATTTTACTAGTATTCTTAATTAGTAATAAGGTTAATAGTCCCTTAATTATCGGTTGGTCGGAGGGATCTTTTTTTAGCTATATCTAATATAGTTTGAGATGTTTTATTATTTAGCTATTTTAATTCTTTAGTTATGTTTGATTTTAAGGGAATGTAATTTATTTTTTTTAATTATATTAGGTTATAGTCTTATAATACTTTGGATATAAGATTATAACTATTTTTTAGGACGCTAATAATAGTCTTAAAAATTAGGAAACTTTTAAAAAGGATTTCGATAATAAGTCGTTAATTTAGCTATTATATTATATTAATTAATTAATTGCGTAATAAAATCACCTATAAGCTAGTCAGAAGCTCGGATATTATTTTTGTTACCTAAATTTTACTTTAGTTTACTCTATAAGTTTAAACTATAGCACGTTTTTATGTATTATTTACTATATATTTTATAATTTTCTAATCTTTCCTAATCTTTTATATTACTGATTTTTTTATATTTAACTTGCTTTATTAGAACTTATGCTTTTTTATATTTTTGTGTTACTATATTTTTATACTTTTTATATTTTATATTCTTTATGTTTTTATATCTTTATATTATTAGCTTATTAATATATATTATAGGTCTTTTATAGGTCTTTTTATTAATCTGTTTATTTTTAACATTACTTCTTTATTTTAGATAATTATTTACTGTTAGTTCTCTTTTTTAGTTAGTGCTTTTTTTTTATAAGTTCGGTTAGTTTAATAGTTTTGGGAATTTTACTAAAGTCCTTTTCTTTTAGTCCTATTTTACTGCTGCCTTTATTTAAACTATTCTTTTCGATTAATTAAAAAGGCGAAGAAGTTAAAGCCTGTCTAAAGGAGCTAAATGTTTTAAAATAGGGTATTAAGGTAAAGAAAGTGCTACTTTATAGCTTCGCTAATCGGAAGTAATTAAGGCAACGAAACAAAAGAGTTACTTATAACGGCGATTAATCAAAAGGAAAGATATATCTATTATTAGCGACGAGGCCGTCTAAGCTATATATATTTTATCTAAGAGTAAAAGAAAAAGACAAGCGATATATATATGCCACGGCACACTAGCCCCATAACACTACTATAGCCTAAATTTCTCAAATTCGCTTTACGTAATAAAATCCGGCTCGTTATAAAAGACCTTTTTATAAAATCGAAATATCTGTTTCTGTCGTTCTATAAGATTTGGGGGGAAAGGGATAAAAATAGGAAATATTTGTCGCGTAACCGGAAGCGTCGGATTTAAAGGCTTTTAATTAGATCCGTTAGAATTTTTATTATTATTAAAAACAAAGGTTTCCGAATCTAAGGTCTAAAAATAAAATTAGGATCGAGATTATAATTGTTTTGCTTTAGCGGCCGCTTTTAAGTAATTAGGGATTAAAGGTTTTATAATTTATCTTTTAATGTAAATAAGACCGTTAGGTAAAGGCGGAAAAATATAGAGACCTTAATTTTCGTTAAAGCGTTAAATACGAGATTTTTTATTACACCGTTTTTTATATTATACCTAGGTTTTAACTGGTATGTTTAAAATAACAATAGAACTTTAAAGCAGTTAAAATACCGGTACGATAGGGCTATTAAAGCTTTAAAATAAAAGGCCTTATAAAGGGTCTATTATATATTAGTATAATAGAAAAAAGCATTTAAATAGCCGATAAACCTATTATATTAAGTTTAAATATGGCCTGATAATAAGGAATTTAAGTAGTTAATTTAGGGGGTTGAAAATTAAAAAGCGTTAAAAAAGCTTGTGGTTATAAATATATAATTATATATATAATATTAAGGACTGATATAATTTAGTACATAATTATATATATAATAATTAAATTTAAGCTTAAAGTTATATAATTTAAAGTTGCTTAAGTTAAAATTTTAAGAAATTAGTATAATATTTAATATTATATATAATTACGTATATAATTCTTTTATATAATGCGTAATTGCATATATTAAATATACCCTTTATTACTACTAATAAAATTTTAACTCTTTTTTCCCAATTGCTAACAAAATTTAAGCTATTTTCTCCCGATTACTAATAAATATAATACGTAATTATGTATATTAAATATACCCTTTATTATTGCCAATAAAATTTTAACTTTTCCCTTCCGATTATTAATAAACTTTTAACTTTTCCCGCTTATTACTAATAATATTTTAATTTCTAATGTACCTTTTCTTTTAAAATCGATAATTATCTATTTATATACATAAAAATCCGCTATATTTTTTCCACAAAAAACTGATATAATAAAGCCCGATTTATAAGATATTTATAATAAAAGAATTAAAAAATCTATTTCGACGGGCCGTTAGGATATAGGTTTATTATAAGCGGATTATTAAAAAGTCTATCTCGATAGGCCGTTAGTATCTATTTAAATAGTTTAAGAAAAGGATATCTAATAAGCCTAGTTATTATTGGCGTAAATTATTTACTGCCGGGCATTTTTAATACTAAAATTCTCCCAGATTTAAAGCCGAATTAGCAGTTATTTATAGATACATTAAAGCGGCTAAAAGTAGGCTGGAAAAAATACATACAAATTAATATTTCGAATAAAATCGAGATCGATTTAAAGCTATAAGATTTAAAGCCGAGTTAGCAATTATTTATAATAAAATATATAAATTAACGCGTTAATAAAAGTAACAGACGGAAAACTGTAGTTATTAGTAAAGTAGCAGTAAGGGAGAAGGCTTATAAAACTTTAAAGTTATTAAAAATACTATTAAAGGTTATATTAAAATAGCTTTAATTTTAATTACTATAAAAAGAGGTTATAAATAGAAGGGTTAAGGAATTTTAATATAGCGCGATATATAAATATATTACGCGTAAATACGCGCCCTTAATTTTTATATTAAATAGCCGTAAAGCGCGGGTAAGGTATAAAGGGTATAATGTCCTAAAGTCGCGGGAAGTTAAATAAATGGAACGAACAGGTGTTCCGTTAACGAAGCCCATTAGAGAAGGTGTCTTATAATGACCAAGCAAGCCAACACAAGTGCAGGGCTTCGTTTATTTCTCCTAGGTTATAAAGAGATTTAGTAAAACCCAGTATTTTTAAGGCTACGTTTATTAGCTTCCGATTAATAGCGAGTCCGAAAATATCTTTAAAGACGTTAAATAAATACCGAAACAACTCTGTGATATAATCAAACCGGATGAACCTACGGTGGAAAGTTTGTTCTGCTTAAAATTGAATGGATGTCGGAAAAGGGGACTGAGACTAGCCTTCTTGCATGCATTTTCGCCAACCCAAGGAAGCATGGTGTCACCGAATGAAGTTTATCGCTAAAGGCAGCATCGGTTTGAGGGCATGTTACGGTACCTTGCAGCTACGAAGCAGCGCCCCAAGCACAATGATACATATTGTAAAGAGCAACTTATGGATAGACAAGGTATCACTCTTTTTACCTTAGCTTGGAGGCACGGAATATGAATATTTTGTCCTTATGTTCCTGCTTCCCAACCCAACTGCAAACGCTCCGCTGTCTTCGTTTGTACTGGAAATGGTGATATATCAATCTTCCAATACCACTTAGTATATTAAGACCTCCCATTCCCGTGATAAGATTTCGACAGAGCACCTTAATTCACCTTCTCTCTAACGATCCAGTAACAGATAGGTAGTTGGCTTCATATATTCAACCTAGGTAGTCATTCGTGACAGTAGGTAATTTTCAGATCCCTTACTTATCCCTTGGTTTTTAATCAAACAACCCTACAGATAGGAACAAACAATGTTATCATTCAGCATAGAAACCCTCAACGAGTTATGCTCCGAAGATCAACTCGAGCTGCTGAAAGCCATTGACCGTCTGCGGCTCCAGGGCATCGACCATTACATATCTTTGCCTCAAATCATCGTGTGTGGTGACCAGTCATCTGGCAAGAGCTCTGTACTAGAAGCCATTTCTGGAGTACTCTTTCCCGTCAAGAGCAATCTATGCACTCGTTTCCCTACTGAGTTAGTGCTCCGCCGCTCTGACCAAACTGATGTTACAGTTTCTATTGTTCCGCATAGCTCTCTTGGCCTATCCGAGCAGAAACGCCTTTCGAGCTTTCGTAAGAAGCTTGACGGATTCGAGGGTTTCCCGCAGCTGGTAGAGGAAGCTCAGGCTGCCATGGGTATCTCTACTCACGGGAAAGCCTTCTCGAAAGATCTCCTGCGCATCGAGATTACAGGTGCTGATCGTCCTCATCTCACTATCATTGACCTGCCGGGCCTAATTCATTCAGAGACGAAGCAGCAAAGCGCTGCAGATGTTGGGCTGGTTCGAGAAGTCGTCGAGGCCTACATGAAGCAACGAAGAAGTATTGTTCTCGCTGTTGTCTCTGCTAAGAATGACTATGCGAATCAAGTGGTCTTGAAACTTGCTCGAGACGTGGACAAGAAAGGTGCGCGCACCATGGGCGTCATCACAAAGCCTGATACGCTGATTCCTGGCTCTGGGAGCGAAGCGGATTACATCTCTCTAGCCCAGAACCAGGAAGTCCAATTTGATCTCGGATGGCATGTGCTCAAGAATCTCGACTCGGAAACCCAGAAAGGCCCGTCGCTGCTGGGCCATCGTAACTCCGAGGAGGCCGACTTCTTTTCCGGGGGTATTTGGGAGCAGCTTCCCTCGTCTAGTCTTGGAATAAATCAGCTAAGGAATAGACTCAGCAGTGTGCTGCTACGACAAATTGCTCTTGAGTTGCCGAGCTTAATCTGCGAGATTGGTTTCAAGCTAGATGGCTCATCCGAGCAATTGCAGAAGCTTGGCGAACCACACAGCACGTTTGAAGAACAGCGCCTTCAGCTCCTGCAAATAAGCCAGGACTTTCAGTCAGTTGTTAAGAATTCTATCAACGGCATTTACAATGATGCATTATTCAGTGAAGCTGAGTCTGAGGAGGGCTACTCTCAGCGTATCAGGGCAGTCATTCAAAACCTAAACAAGCAATTTGCGGATGAACTTGCACAATGGGGTCACAAACGCGAGATTTCGGATACAGAGCTCGCCGCTGCTGATGATGACCACGAAGGTCCTTTGTTCATCACTAGACTCAAATTCGTCGATCATGTCCAAAACCTCATGCAGCGATCTCGAGGTCGAGAGTTACCGGGTATCTTCAATTCTATGATTACAGCAGAGCTATTCCATGATCAATCAGCTCCCTGGGAGATAGTTGCGCGAAATCATATCTCGAGGGCCTGGGCAGCGGCCAAAGCATTCCTCAAATCTATCATTGAACATGTTGCTCATCCCTCAATTAAGAATGCCTTATTCCAACGGGTCTTCGAGCCAGCTCTTAACAACCTTCTCACCGTTGTCAACACGAAGACTACTGAGTTGCTGGGTTCACATAGACAAATACACCCGATCACATACGACCAGCAGTACTCAGAGGCCATTCGAAGCATCAGCGACAACCAGAGAAAAGATGTATTCTCCCAAAGGCTACGGGACTTCTTTGGACTTGCTACTATTGACCAATCACCATACCTCCCTGGAAAGCATTACGACCTTATGCGCTTGTGGATAGGCTCTCGAAGCGCACGGAGGAAGATGTAGAGCGTGTCGCGGCCTGCAAAGCTCTTGATTGCATGCATGCTTACTATGGAGTAAGGTCCCCTCTCTAGAAGTTATTGGTAATATCGGTTATCGACTAATCTTCTATGTCTTGTCTAGGTTTCCATGAAACGTTTCGTTGATGATGTTGCTGTTGAAGTTATTGAAAGGGAGCTCCTTTCTGTTCTTCCCGAAATCTTCTCACCGGTTGCCGTTTTCACTATGCCAATAATTCTCGTGGGACAGATCGCAGGGGAGTCTCAACAAAGCCTTGCTCGGCGAAAGGAATTGACGACACAAATTGAAGTACTTAGAAATGGATCTAATACTTGCAAGCGCTTTGTTGATGTTAGGTTGGGCGGTAAGCTGATTTCTACCTTTTTCGGGATCCTATATATACTCATACTTCATATATCTTATAGAAGATACTAATGACGAGCCACCCAAGAACCATAGTGACAAGCTCGAAGAGCTTCAGGTCCCACGATCGCCTGAAATGAAGAAGAAACCGAATGAGAGCGAGTGGCAAACAGTGGGACGGAAGAAGTTGGGGCCGACCTCTTAAATAAAGGCTATACCTAGGTACTGACTTAGTGTGGCTTCATTAAGTTAGCGTAGGCGCTATATCATATCGCATGAGGAGCCTGTCTGATAGTCTGTGTAAAGCCTCACATATTTCAAGACATCAGTGGTAGAATCGCAATACATGTGCGTTGCTTGTCAAACCCTTGGAAATGGGAATGTCTCAATTTAGTCGGTGGGAATGTGTACTTATTTTTAGGCCACGAAGCACATAATTGCTCGAGGGCACATTCTTCAGCAACACGAATGCTAATATGGCGGGGATGAGGGGTCACCTGTGATGTTCTGACCGCCTTAGAAAGGGGGTGCACTGAAGTAGTTCGCGATGAAAGTACAGGTCCATTGATTAACAGGGCATTTAGTGCGAATTCGATAGCGAAGTAAGATGTGTCGCCTCAACTGGAAGATATACCTAAGGCAACGCGACGAAAATCAGCGTTTGCAGCTACGAGTTAGGGTTATCTCCCTTGGCCAGTAGATTGACAGCCGCGGAATGTTCGCCGATATTGTGTTCACTTTTTGCCTCCCTTCTAGATTGATTAGTCGCGGTCTGACCTCAGCACAATACCTGCTTTCAGCCACTTCAATTAGATACTTCGACTGGGCATGCTAGCGCGCGGTTTAAACTACAATATTGAACCTTGCTCAACTTTGGGCCCTTCACAAAGTCGTGTCGTAGCGCCACGATCCATCGCATATTGTAATTAAAATCTAGGAATGGTGGCTTATTAGTTTACCACAGCTCTTCTCCTGAACATAATATATTCAGATGTATCGCGGGATTCATGATTCGAAATCGGTGTGAAACACCGATTCCGAAAAGGGAGGAGGTTATACTACCATCCCCAAGTTTTAGCTAGCAATCTTATCCTCCCTCAATTACTAATTATTAACTATCATCTTCGGCCATACGACTTAGGTTGACCACGGGCCAGTAGCTGTTAAGGAATATGTTGAATGAATTCTGATTTCAAAGCTTCTCCCGCAGCTACAGAACTAGGAGCAAAAGCAATTCCGTTCAATGAACTACGGGAGAACCACCATATGTAAGTTCCCGATCCTTGATCCATTCGGATACATTAACCGTTGTATGACAGATGTGAAAGCCAGTACGATCGTATCCATCTTGCTTGGACCATGTTCCTCAAGTCACTTGGGCCTAAAGAAGGCCGTCTTCCCCCCGGCCTGCTGTCGCCTACCTTTGCCGAGCGATCGAGACGACGGGACAACAAGCATATAAAACTTGCTATGATCACCTTGGCCTGCATCTTGATTGTTGTGTACGTTCTTGCTTCGAATACGAGAGTTGGGACAGGCATGAATGAAGAGCTTGTAGTGACAGAGCAGGCACCTGGGAATTATTCGCGAGACGCTCTTGAAGGGGTAACGTCCCAAAAGCCCCTAACTGGTGCTAGTATAGTTTCAGAGGATGAACAGAAACATCCATATTTCGACCTTGATTCTCATGATCAAAAACACAAGATTGCTTCCGGAGAGACCATTTCGCAGTTGGAGCGCTGGTCCGAGAGACCATCATTCCGGCGCTCGTTGCAGAATGTTCTCTCCTTGTTACCTGACGAGGTCCACATGCGCGAACTCATACGTCCTATCGAGAGCGGTGGAGAAGAACGAATGAGAGAAATGGGATTACGTACGCGTATGTATCAAGCATATCTTGAAGCATGGGAGCAGTTACATTTTGTTGAAGACGAGGCCGGCGAGACATACGTGCGAGATGATATTATCCAATATTTACGTGCTACCTTCGAGACATCAGGCACAACTGACCGCCACGAGAGTGCTATTGATGGCCTCACATTGGCTGCAACCATCCGGAATTATGAGTCGTTTAGGGTTTTCATGGCAGATTATGCCAATCTCCTGTTTCCATGGACCTCCCCCTACTTTTCAAATCATATGAGCTTACACGCGTACTTTAAGAAAGGCGGACGCGGGATTGTGCTTACTGCTGGAGATCGCCAGGCTCCGTATTTGCTAACCGCTATATTCTCCTTCCGCAAACTCGGGTGTGACCTTCCAATCGAGGTTATGTACCTTGGAGATTCGGACCTGGGCGAAGACTACCGTTTTGAACTCGAGGTATGACTATTTTCTTATCCTGGTTTCTATAGCTATCTAACTGAAGTAAACTTGAAGGATCTTCCGGGCGTCACAACACGCGATATATCCCAGATGGTGAATGACGACGGATGGACCCTGGCAGGCTGGGCAGCAAAGCCTTTTGCGATACTCCTTTCCAGCTTTCGTGAAGTTATTCTTATCGATGCAGATTCGCTTTTCTTTAAGAATCCCGAGGTGCTATTTGACGACCCAGACTACCAAGAAACGGGAACGTTGTTCTTCAAGGACAGGCTAGTAATGCCCGAGTCTAAGAAAGGCTTTCTACAGCAAATCATGCCCAAGCCTGTACCAAAATCTGCCAGGAAGTCACGGCTCTGGACTGGTGAATCTGGACACATGCAAGAGAGTGGTGTAGTTGTGGTATGAAACACCTCTAATCCCCCCAGTCCTCGGAAACATCTTCTGAATTCCACAGGTCGATAAGTGGAGGCACTTCGTTGCCCTCTTACTAATCTGTCGCTTGAATGGCAGCGATCGCGATACGAGAAACGGCAAGAAGGGTGTGTACGAATTGCTCTATGGTATGTAACTGTATTTGATTCCAGGCTCACTGCCCAAGATCAGATTCTGCTTGGACATTTAGGGTCATATCCCGATCCAGCACCCTGCCTGGGTTTAGATGATTTGTACTCATATCTTTTTAGGTGACAAGGAGACTTTCTGGATAGGCTTCCTCCTTTCCGGCGACGAATCGTATGCATTCCATAAGGGCGATACTGGTGCAATGGGTATCCCCGAGCCTCTTAAGACTGCGAGCGAGTCGGGTGATGCGTCAAGTGGAATTGAAAGCAGCCTAGTAGATCCAAATACCCAGTCACCGGATCCTGATAACTATACAATATGTTCCCCACAACTTCTACATTTGGATACTGACGGAAAGCCCCTTTGGTTTAATGGGTGGATTCTCGTCAACAAATTTAGCGATAAATCGGAGAGTAAGTTTGTCGAGTTGGAATCTTATTTGGTCGAGCCACATGAACTCCGAGATCCGGTAGCATGGCAAATTGGCAGCAGTAATATGTGCTGTCTTACATCTGACGCAAATAAAATGTTTGATTTTAGCGGTTCAGAGAAGGATACGATCAATATGGTCATGCAACGGGCAAGAGACGTTAGTATAGGTGATTATTAAATTAGAATGCAATTGGACAAGAACAGAATATGGTAATAGCAGGGTGTCATCCTACTAGCTATACCTGTGTCTACTCATTATGCGAAGCATGTCTTAGTGAACAATGTTAGATTCAGTAGTATATATAGCTTATGACAGGCGTACAATCCGCTGCATCGTTGCATCTCACACGAACGTGTGCTGGTAGTTTGGCAGAGCACTCGCTATTGACTGCCTGGAAATGTCCCTATAAACAGTTATACTCTCACCCTCATCAACAAGGACTTCAACATTTGGGATACTTTCTCGGCCAGTTTGCCATAAGTTAGAGACCCTAGCCACGAACCGCCTAAGCTGCGAACCCCCTAATAAATCACCCTAATAAAACAACCTTTATTAAAGTTATTCCTATATAACTTAATAACTAATTACTTAATTAACGCGTGGTTTTTATTTTAAAGTAATAATATATTTCTTTTTTTCGTCGTTATTTTCTAGATTTAATTCCGCCTTATTTTTGTCGTTATTTATAATTTCGATTAGCTATTTATATTAGTTATAAAATCCTCTTTTTTTGCCTTATTTTTATAGCTAGTAAATTTATAAACGCTTAATTTAAGTATAAAAAGACTTGTCGGCGCTTTTTAGCTTTATTTTATCGAATATAACTTATAAAAAATTATTACGATTTTTTTCGCTAGCGATTTATATAGTTATTTCGTTTAAAGCTTTCGCTAGTTTTTTAAATAAAAGCCGAGCTATATGTTATTTAAATTTAAAATCGGCGGTAAAAAAGTTTATTTCGATTTTTTTAAATCCCGAAAGGTTTTAAATATTATAAAGCTCATTAAATTTAATTTAGCTATAAAATTTAGCGTACCGGCCTCGAGATCCGCGAACCTAATTAACGTTTTTTTATAAAAATTATTTTATAGTATAAATTTTAATTTTAATGCCTTTAATCAATCTTTAAATAAAATATTAATAGCTTTTTAGCTAGTTAATATATTTCTTTTTATTATAAAATTATTTTAAATATATTTTAAGGCTATAATAAACTTTTATTTCCTTAAATAATTAATTACGAATATTTTATAAACGTATAATAATTCTTTCCGATACCTTTTTTTAATACCGAAAATAAGTATAAATTTAAAGGCTAAAAAACGTAAAAAAATATACCGGTAAAAAATAAGTCAAAAAAATAATAATTTTATATAAACTTTTCGGTTATATAATTATTATAATTATTTAAAATTAAAATCCGCTATTATTTTAATTTTTCCGGCTTTATATAAGGAATAAAAATTTCAATAAGTTACTTTAATGTAATTTTAATATTAATTTAACTATTATTAAATGTAATAAACCTTTATTTATTATATTTATTATTATTTTTATTAGGAAATTATTACTACTATATATATTTACCGGTATATATAATTAGCGGAAGTAAAATTTAACTATTAGCGTTAATATATATTAATATCGATATTTACGTTTAATTTCCGGCGCTTTTAATTAAAAAATGCTTTTTATAAATATTACCGATAATTATTTTATTATTTTTAACTTTTTTTATTACTTTAAACTTATTAGCGTTATATATATTTTCGGGAGGGATATTTTAAAGGCGTAAAAGGTTTAATTAATCGAAAAATATATTAATATTTTCGGCTATAGCGCTTTTAGTACGGGAATAAACGATTTTTTTACTTTTAATACTTTTAAGTTTAAAATATCGGCGTAAAAAACTATAATACTAGCGTTTTTAACGTTATTAGCGTTTAAGCTTATTAAAAAACCTATTAAGTATATAATTTAAACTTAATTAAAAAAGAAATATATTTTAAAATGTTTTATATTATAGCTTATAAAGTTAAATAGTTTTTTTAATATTTATTAAGTTTTTAATTAGCTTTATTAGCTTTTTAATACATTAATATGCCTTTAAGCCGGCGCCGGAAATATTAACGGTTAAAATAGTGGTATTAAAACGTTAATTTAAAAAACCTGCTTTATAATAAGTTATTTATAACTTATTATATTTATAATTAAGCCTTTAAAAATATAATAATATAAATAAAAGTAATAATGATATAAAAGATTAAGGGTGTATAAGAATAATATAAATAAATAAAAGATAATGATGGAAAAAGGGACTTTTCTAGCTATAGCCGAAGGCTGTAGCTTTTAATATAAGTGCGTGCCTTATTTAATTTATTTATTTTATTTATAAGTGGGGTCACTAGGTAACCCCGCTGCTATAACGTGTTAAATAAATAAAGATATAAAATTTTAATTTAATTAAAAAGGTAGTTATAAAAATATTTATAAATAAATTTAATAAGGGAAAAAAAACGCGTCGCGAAAAAACGCGGTTCGTCGCTAAAGCGGTTTATAGTTAAAGTTTTTAACTTAAAGGGTTATATTATATAGTCTTAGCTTTTTAATATCACGACATCACTTTTTATTATATACTTATGCACACTTAAAAATACACGATTTAATATTATATTTAAGCTTATTTTTTTACGCCCTTTTATTAATATAAGACGAACTATTAAAAACATAATGGCTTAATTAATTTAAAAAGCTATAAGCGTAAAGCCCTTTTTATATATACACCTATAAGCGGTAGCTATATGTAAATTTATACCTTTATTAGCCTTATATAACGTATGTTAACATATTTATAATTAAGTTAATGTAAAAATTCATTCCGATTAAAAAAGCGTAACCGTGTCTTTACTTTATAAAACTTTAAACTATTTAGGAAAAACTAAAATCGTCTTTAGACATAAGATAATACCTTTCTTAGTATTGATTTTCGGTAAAGAAAAGCAATTATCTAGTATGAGTTACGGGAGGTACGTACCTGTGGTGCACAGACCACCTGTTGCTACGTACTCCCGTATGTCAATCGGCAACGGTACGGCAGAATGGTCACCGCCCGGCGGGGCACCCGGCTTAAGTTTTCTAAGCAATTCCTATAGTCTGAAATAGCTTTCCTCCCCATCTATCTGTAAATATACAATTAGTACCTATACTAAAGCCCTGCCTCTAGCTATAGTAGTCCATACGTGAGTGTATGCTGTAAACCTTATCTCGTCTGCGGCTTGATTTGATCCATGATGCGGTTATGGTTATAACACTTACCATAAATCCCGACCATTCGGGACACCCTAGGTGCCGGGACCGCAAAAATCAGCGATCACTATATAAAACCCTCCACTTTCACTTACATATTTCTTGGCTAAAATTTAATATAATAAAACGAGAGTTTCTATAGCTTTAAATAATTGCTTGAATATTAATATATTTTTTTTTAAATTTTTTCGAGTGGCGGAAAGCAATTAATTAAAACTATTAATAAGGTGTCTTTTCGCATATATATTATCTTTTCACTTACCTTAATTTTAATACCAGATATCTTAATACTATAACCCCTAATTACGATACCTTTTTATATAAATATAAATATAGTTATAGCCGTTATAAATATTTAAAAAAATCATTTATTAGTTTATATATTAGGTTAGAAATAAGGTATTTTATAATTAACCTTTTTTATATATATTTATAGCAGGATATTAGTAACTAAATTTAATTACGGCAATTATTTTATAAAATAATAAGAAAAACGGCTTATTAAATAAATTCTTAATCAGGAAATATTAAGTTATACCCTTTTATATTCAAATATACGTATTATTACACGCGTTATAGCTAGTGCCCCAGCTCTTTTAAGCAAAAACTAGACCTAGGGTTTTATATAGCGTAATTTTTTGATATTAATTAAAATTAGGCAAAGAGTTAAAGCTTTACGCTTTAATTTATTTACTTTAAAAGTTATTAATTAGTATTTCTAGGTTTAAAAGGGTAGGTATAGCTTTATTTTTTTAAACTAACTTATAATATAAATAAGGGTGGCTTAATAGTTATATATAATATATAAGTCTTTATTATCGAAATTTAGCGTTAAATTATTAATTATATATTCTAAGCCTCGATTGCTTAGTTTTAGGTAGTTTAGTAATAAAACAAGCGTTTTTAAAAAGCCTTTAAAGCTGTATATAACCCTTTTTTTTAAATGCGTTAGCGTAACTGGTATTACTTTTAAACCAGGTATTATCTTTAAAGGTAAAGAGCTTTAAATAACCTAGTTTGCAAGAGAATTTGAGAAAATAGCTCTTTAATATTATATTATTTTAAAAAAAGATTAGACTAATAATAAAATTATTGTTAATTAGCTTAAGCAAGTATTTATATTTTAAACTAAACTTTTTACTAATAACCGAATAAAATTATAGCTAATTATCTTTAATAAATATAAGAGTTATAAGATAGTAAGTTTATTTGATTTTTTATTTATTTTAGTTGGTTTTATATTTTTCCGATTCTTTTAAATTTATTATAGGCTAATATTAAAGTATATAACTAATTTTACTTAATTAAGATGCCTTTATAATTACTTGCTTTAAGTATAATATTTTCTTTTGCTTTTTTTAGCATATATTTCTTATAGCTTTTAACTATTAGATAATGGTTTTTTTAATTAGCTTAAACGCCGATATCGAAATCTGTTAAAAAAATATAATTATTAGATTAATTTAGTTCCGGTAAATAAGCTGAATTTTATAAAGACTTATACTTAAATTAGGAGTGAGGCTTTTATTATAAGGAATATTTATTTTAGCTTTAAAGTTATAAAAAACTAGCTAATATTAAAAAAAAAGGCTTTAAGTTATTTAAAAATCTAATAAAATAAAGAGAAAGTAAATAAAACTAAATTTTAGCAAGCTTATATAGATATAATTTTTATACTAATTATAAGGCGTTAAATTAGAAATTTAGCTAAAAAACGTATACCAGGTTTTAATTATAAGATCTGCAAATTTATTAATCGTATAGAAAAGTTAAATATAAATTTATTATTAAAAAATAGGGAGATTAAGCGTTTAAAAAAGGAGGTTAAATATTTGAAGCTAAAGAAAAAAAAACGGCGAGTTTCTAATTTAAACTAATATTTTTAAATATTTTAAGAGATCTGGAAGGAGAAATAAAAAGATAATGAAGCTGTAAATAATACTTAAGAGGAGATTATAGTTATTATAAATGATATAAAAAAGAAAGATTCCGAAAAAAAGGATTCCGAGAAAGATTTTTTTATTTAAGTCTTATTTATATCTATAAAATAAACTTGTTCCGGTAGGATAATTAAAATGCCAAATAAACTAATAAACTAATTAAAAGAAATATTACTAAACAGTAATTTTTATTTTTATTTTAGACAAGTTATTGATTTTCTATTATTATTTAAATATAGTGACTTTTATATGGCGGAATTTAGTTATTACGGTCCCGGCACCTAGGGTGTCCCGAATGGTCGGGATCCATGGTACATGTAAGTTCTTTTACGCCTTACCATGGCTTAACATTGGTAATCGCCGATGACTTCATCGGATTATAGGGTGGCTAGTAATTTACCTAGGTTAGGCTTCGCCTTGGGACTCTCATAATGATACCTCAGTTATACTATCTATTGTGATAATTATGGTCCGCATTTTTTTTTCAGCAGACTTCGTCCGTTTTGTGAAGCCTAACTTCTGCAAATGCCTGCCTAAATATGACTCGGTCTATGCTTATAGGTCTAGCAACATAAATGCTACTTGTCGTTACGCCGCCCGACGAATATCTATTCAGTAAGTTGAGAGCATGCAAACCAGATTAATTATTGATTAATATAATTTAATTCACTATACATTAGCATGTGTAGCCTCATTTATTTTATAAACTCCACCTCCTTTTTAAGACAGAGGTAACTTGAACTCCTAACTTGTCTTTAAAATTAATCTCATATCCTTTGTGTTAACGTATATCGAAACAATTTTAAGGTTTTATGTGTTATTACACGAGTGATTTACTTTAATTTGCTACCATAAATCCCGAGGTCACGGGCCACCCCTAGTGGCGGGACCGTAAAAATCAACGGTTTATATATAAAAGTCACCATTTTTAACAAGTTATTATAAGCTATATATATAATTTAAAATTAAGCGGCCATTTATTTTATATATTTTAACGGTTAATATATATTATAAAAAATAATAAAAAATAATTAATAGATTATATTAAGCTTATATAATTAAATAAAATAAATAAAATTTATAAAAAATAAAAATAAAAGTTTAATTTTAAATAATAAATTAAGGAAAAATCGTAAAATTATAAGGGTTTTTTATTAATATAAAATAAAGTTATAATTATAATAAAAGATTTTAAAAAAAAATTTAAATATTTTATTTTACTATATAATTTTAAATATTATAAATAATATTTATTATATAAAATGTTTATATTTAACGTTAATTTTAAAAATTAAAAAAAATCGAAAAAATTAATTTTAAAATTATATTAAGCTATATAAATATAAAATAATATTATTTTTAAAACAAATTTTAAATCCGAGTTATATTAAAGCGTATATAAAAAATGTCTTAAAAGTGAAGTAAAAATGGAGACTTTTTACTATGGGAAAAATACCGAAAAACTTTAAACTTTAATATAAAATTACTTACATTAAAATTTTAACTTTTTCTTTTTAATTTACATTATTTTAACGATAATATATTTTATAAAAATTACCTTTTATTAAACATTATTTTATTTTATTTTTAAACTTTAATATTAAAGTAGATTTATTTAATATATTTATAATATTATATTTTCTTATAAATATTATAAATATATAAAATCATTTTATATTTTTATTAATTATATATATATAAATATTTAAAAATATTTATTATTATTTTTTAATTCTATTTTCGATTTAATATATATTATTTAATATAATAATTTTTATATATTAAACTTTATTATTTTTAAGTATATTTAAACTATATATATAATTTTTTAAAATTTCTAATCCTATTTTTAAATTACTATTTTACCATTAAAATATTTATATGTAAAGTATTAGATTTATATCTATTAAAGTGAAGTTATAATAGCTTATAAAAAACAGTAAGTTTTGTATAGAAATGGCTGATTTTTGCGGTCCCGGCACTAGGGATAGCCCGTGACCTCGGGACCCATGGTAGTTTCCTTTTGTCTTTAGAATTCATGTCTGGTATAGAAAATAAGAGCAACTAAAGACTTAGGTAAATTTAATTTATTTGGTTGTTGTTTTGTTTGTTTTATTAGAGGCGACCAACTTTAATTCATGGAAGTTAACCGAGCAGCCTCCTTGGATAATATCACCCCTTACCACGCCTTGCTAAATAGCACTGGGCATGAAGTCACCGATTCGCAATTACAACATCCTGGTAAACTAGAAGAGCAAGCATAAGTTGTATTACGTATTAAGTCTAAAGGATCTCAAGGGATCTTTAACTATTTATAGACAAGCATGACTTACCAATTACCCCAGTTTAACACACCCCATGTCAGTAATCTTCATTAGTTTTCTGTATACCAGTCTGTTCTTCGACCAGACCATTTAGTTAGCTCCTCGTGTAACATCTGTGTTGTTTTATACCCCAAACGCTCACATTGCAACACACTGGTACATCGGATCGACGTCGTACAACAGCGGCATTCAATCACTACCCAGTCGATGATCTCACTTTCCTCAAATTATTCATATATACCCGGCGGTGTTTGCTCTACCTTACTGAAGATCCCTTGAACGGGAATCGTGATGCTCGTGGGAGTACCCCTTGTATTGGATATTGCTTTCGCGGGGCGCTGCAGCATCGGTCAAAACCAGCGTACAGACAAAGAGATGCTGTATCATATATTGTGCCATCAATAGAGGAGATCGCGAATTATTTGGTCGCCAATGTGATATTTTTCGATATCATTATTGGTTAAACAGCCAAGGGACTTTCACGACAAGATGAAGTATATTCGGTACGGGCAGTGTATGATAAATAATCAGGGTACCAGATGTTCCCTGAAAATACATTGGCCATCGGCAGTAACTATGCATCACACGCGTGGATAATAATTCTGCAACTGGAGAGGCTTCTCAGAACTTCTCACTTTTGATTAAACGTGAATGCTAAGATGCTACCTATTCATAATAGGAGGTGGGTGGGTTGCTGGGCTTTCGGTAGTAGTCCTCTGTTAGGAATTCGAACATGAACTTCGCACCATGTATTGAGCTGTGCAACCTATCTATTGGTATGAGGTCGACTATAATCTTATGTGATGGATGCTGTTTGCAGATAACCCTCGGGATATATGCACAGTTAGCTTAGGTATCTGACGACCTGGTGAGGATACTTCTGCAAAGAATCGATGGAAATCCAGCCAATAGCGACACTGATAAAAAGGAAAGAGTACACCACTTTGCAGAACTCCAGGACCTCTCACCACATGTGTAATTGCAGGAAACTGCCCATGTAAGATGACAATGAATGAGCGAGGTAGGACACTGTCCATTTTGCTTGTAGCTCTATGAAGGTAGCTAACAATAAGGGTCGAATCCAACAGGGAATATCTACACTAACCTTACGCTAAGCAGACGTCTGGTTTGTTTAATACTAATCATGTAACTTGCTGCAACAATAAGAGAGAACCGAGATTCGACTGTTGTGGTGTTGTACATTCCAGGAGCTCGTCTTCCACGTCAAGTTGCACCTGAACAAGATGGCCGAGCCAACCAAGTCTGAGTTGGACGAGCGCACCGCATGTCGTGTTCGGGTAGCTGAATACATAGTAATTCTGCCTAAGCTGTGACGTGCATCAAGTTCATGCTCAGGTAAGTAAGTCATCATTCAGATTCTCACTCTGCAGACCCTGCATAGAGGTCCTCCCGAGGTTGGGTGACAGTGTTGACAGAGCGTCGAATGCGGCTGTGTGACCTTGAAAGGTATTTGAACCGGTATTTCCCCATGGGTGATCACCTTGCACACTCCATCGACCTCGGCTCAGCTTGAAGTCGCAGCACCTGGTTGATCCTGGAAGGCCAGCTTGTTGCTAGAGTCGACAAAAGGTTCGGCAATGGCCCTGTCTGACATGCAGGCATGTGGGCGGGCCTCGGAATGAGAGACTGACGTGGTCCGCCTGCGAACAAGCATTGGATGACACAAGCTGTTAAAAGGTCAAAGTCGCTCGCCTAGTGGGCTTTGGACAGCAGTGGAACCCATGGGACGGGCAGAATAACGTTCTGACCGGGTTTCACCAACAGATACGCGACATGTAATAATTGGCCCTTCGATCAAGCTGAGCAACCATGGACGGCGCGCAATGCATAGATAGTAGGTACAGGGTGATATTGTCGAATACAATGTATGTACGGCCCATGATTGATGGGCCCCTGTGACGGGCTGGCAGGGAAGCCATGCCGACCAAGCCCCCCGTCTCTTTGTACAATCGAGCTGGCCATGCGAGGAAGCCAAGAAACATGTGAAGATGCAGGAACACTCAAGCAGCTGAAAATAGAAAATACCGTGGAATCCAATATAAGCGACAGAGATCCTTTTGATACCTAAAAGTGAACAACTCCGCCACGCCACCTTCATAATACACCTAGCATGTATGCCACGATCACGAACAACAATTAACAACCATACCTACATATCTACATGTATCCCCAGTTCGACTCTGCACCGTTTCTCGCATACATCGTGGGACGATCGCTTTGTTATCCACTGCCAAGCGATAGCGACATCGGATTACACCCAAACCCATTTACATACAGCGACCACTCAAAACACCACGGAATCCGCACCATCGTCAAGCTTAAAGCTGAAGGAAGCCAATGCCGCTACAAGATCTAAGGCCTAAGTGAGCAACATATTCATGCGTATGTACATACATACATACATACATATATATATATACACACACATACGTACATACACACACGCACAAGTCAACAGCGCTAGCAACAATTTACACTGAGAACTTTGATACACCGTATCTTTCGAACATCACAAAAGACGGCTTTTCACCATAGTTCTCAGAAGGCTGGCCGGCCGTCTCCGATTTCTGCACTCCGCCGCCACCATAACCAACAACGTTGAACAACGTGGGGTCCTCGGCCAACCAGCGGGGTCACGATAACTGCTTTATTTCCTAAAGGAGTCAAGCCATGCCAGACCGCTTCTTCACCCAACAAATTTAGAAACTAATATTTCAATAAATCAAGTCCTCGTTTTGCGGTTCTGCACTAAGCAGAACCAAGCTCGATAATCGTTAGAGATCATCTCATAGTTCATGATTCTGCACTTGTGTCTGCGCATAGTGCGTGCATCGTCATTCGGGTTCTGCTCCGATCTGTGTTGTCTGTGGGAATACCCGCGATCCTCTTCCCAGTCCTTTGGGGGCTGAGATTCCCACATCCCAGCGCTACTCCTGCATGACAACGCTTTACCTCCGTCGAGATCTGCAGCACGGGGAAGCCTCATATGCTTCCTGCCAATAGCAAACTATCAAATGCTTGCAACCCTCCACCCCAGGCACGAGGACATCGACAGGCCTGCATACATAGAAAGTTGCATGTATCCACTTGGGTTGTGTTGACCGTCTTCTGGAAATTGGTATCAAACACATCATATCTCCATTTTGGGGTAACTTGATCTCAGACCGCAACTTTCTCGCTGCTGGCCTCCGATATTCTATTCACCATATTTGTTTTGCTTCACCGCGGCAATGGTCTTTCTCTCCGGCGTCGAATGCGACCTATGCTAGCGAACCACAAATATCGCTTGCACCAGCCCTCTCTTTTGCGTTTTCATTTTCGTTCGAGATTTAAAGAGCGCTTGTGAATTCCGTCTATATCCCCAGACTAGCATTCCCATGCATCAAGAAAGCGGCCAGGCTCAGCAGGATGTCTCGACTCTCTCCATTCTCCACAGATCACCGCGGATCTTATACGGCTGTTAGTGTTGCCGAATCCGATGTCACATATCACAGCTTCCATGATCTCGAGCTATATGAACCGGCGACGGCGAAAATGGCAGCTATGGAAACTCAGATGCCTACAGTAAAGGAGGACAGATTCGAGCCTGAACCAATACGCCGGCACGACTCGGGCTACGAATCAATCCGCTCAGGATCGAGGTCTGGAACCTCCCAGTCATCACGGCGTCGGAACTCCGCCATATCCTCGAGCTCCTCGCAGACGCGGCCACGGACACGCTCTTCCGTGAAGCGTGCGACGAGGTCAACGCCGAGCCCGCACGGGCGACGGCTGAGCGGACAGGCTCTGCACCTGACCTCATCACAGCAGCAAGTACCCACCACGTACTACTGTTTTCCGCCACCAGAGACCATCAGCGACGACGACACTATTGAACCTGGGCCGTCATATCCTCCTCCGCCGCAAACTACGCACTACTGGACTAGTGACCACACCCGGAGATTAGAGTACGCCGCCATCGACGCCGCAAGCCAAGGCGTTAAGGGTTGGTTCATGAAGCACATAATCCCGGATTGCTTCGTGCCTAAGGCAAACCGACGGCTGACGTTTGACGACGACTCCGGGAGCGTGAGACGGTACCGGCTGGAGCTCGACGGCGACGAGGAGGAGGCAACGGAGAAGCCTAACCATAGTAATGGTGGCAAAAAAATGGGTTGGCTGCTCGGGCGATGAAAACGTTGATTAACGACGATGAATGAGCGAACGAACGCACACACACCACCCCAACGGATGACGAGAAACGAAAGCCGTGGGGGATGATCATCCCATACTGATTGCATCTACATCCGCATACGCATTTGATCGAGGCGTTGTATACCCATTCTTGCGTTCTTGATTTTTGTTGTTTCTGTCTATGCTATTTTTACTTAATTACCATGGGTTCGGCTGGGTTGGACAGCGCATACACATGCATATATTGCATTGGCTGTATACAGTACAGAATTGGAATCAGCGAAAACATAACAGTGTTTGATCTCAGATTGAGGGATTGTCAGCGAAAAGGTCCAGTTTATTCTTGGTCGATTCTCGAGATGGAGACGGCGCTCATCTGGACTGGCATAGTATACCTCGAAAACAGACTGGCATTGCTGAGATCGGTTGCATTGCGTACAGGATGGGACCCGGTTTGTTAAATCGTAGCGAGGGTAGCATAGCGAATTGTAATGTTTTAGAGACACAAGTTCTTGGTCCTATTGGCGATGTCGCATGCGTAGCCTTTTTTGCGATAATGGTCTTGGCTGTCTAACGTGGGCTATTTGTATTGCAGTTCACCTAAGGCAGGTCGGGCGACTAAAGGAGGTTAGTGATATTGTGATAGGTGGACGTGGCAGGTTCTGCAATGTGATTATTCATACCTTGCATTAACGGTAACGAAGGGCAAAATCGATACAGTTCAGGGACTTGCAGTGTTCATATGAGGGTTTAATTTTATGCTTATTTTGAGAAGACACGGCATTGAGACTCTTGATACTGGGATAGCAACAGGAAACTATCGTTTCGTGGCATTTAGAAGAATACTTGAGAACTTCAGCCTTCGAACGTTAGGTAGTTAATAATCCCGTGATTTAAACCGGCTTGCCTAGTTCCTTTGCGCGAGAGACCGTGTATACGATAAAACTTAACCCCTTGTTGCTGTAACTTGTGCCAGTAAGCTTTCTGTACTAAAGGTAATGATGACTTTCACGTACTCACGAGTAATCAATCGATAAGCTTATGATCTTGACCATCTTATGCATTTTTATCAGAATATGAGAGGCCACATACTGTATTGTATAATAGAGTTTAATTAAACCTCAGGGGCCCTAAAGCCATAGAGGTTTTACACAATCAACGGTATGTATCCTATTCACTAATAATCTTTGTATGGGCCTGCTGACAGGCTTTGTTTATAGTGTTTGCTGTTATGGCGACTTTCATAAAATACTACTGAACATTATTCACTCGCCTAGGGAATTTTGCAATAAGTTATTGCTGAGTCCTGCTTTCTCCGGGTAACGCGGTTATTTAACCATTACATGTTTCCATGTTTCCGCAGCAAGAAAATACATTGTGGAGTTTGTTTAAATAATCTTAATATAATCAAAACCTATGATGCTGTTTCAGTTTACCAGTACAATAAACACTCACTTACCACCTGGAGCCAGACTCGTATAACGATGTCTTAGTGTCTGGGTTGGATGGTACCTTTTGCCCCCGATTCTGCCGCCCTGGTGTTTGGTTGTATCTGAATTCAGGCTTCGTAGATCGGGTGGGCTGATCGGGCTGATTAGAGAAGCCCTCCTGCTCCAGGCCTTATTCAGGATCCAATTTGTCATGGGGGCTAGATGGTGAATTAAACAATTGCTTCTCCAGAGCTCGTTGAGAACTCGTCACCAGAATCAAAGCAGGCTCCTACTTTGAGAAGTTCTCTGCACTAAGGTAGAATCACACTACAGGACCGGGCGCGAGATCATCCAGCCTTGCGCCAAGGTATTTGTGGCCGTCTTCGAGTCGACATTTGTATGCTCATGCCACTCTGCGCATATGGTGGATTAGAACCTTACTCTTGGAAAAGTGCCGGGAGTGGTCAAGATTCAACAGTAACTCTCTACTGTATCAGTTTTCCAATGCCATCTCTACCCCGTGATTGCCTTCCAAGAGAATCCTTCAAAAGTATAAGGGAATGTGACGGACCTTGTTTGAGACTATTGTAAACGACTGTACGTGTGCCGTCGGAAGCTGACGATAAAATAGAGCACCAACAGGTTTGGAATCAGGCGTGAAGAACGTACACGACGCTAGCTGTGGTTTCCAGTCTCACAATGGAATATCTGCTGATTGACAGCCAAATTTCTGATATTGCTAGTGCTATGTTTAACGTGGCCCCTCGAGGATGTGTACATCGAGTGGTAAGACTTTGGGTGCAGCATTATCACATGGTTATCATTATTGTATTCGGTTGAGAAGTTTAAGGCCACCTTATGTCTCGCACGTTGTGCTGGTAGAATAGCCTTTGCTGATGTGAACTATTGCGCCAGCACCTGATCTTCACGTATATGACATTGACCGTTCTCTCTCATGACAACACCCAGTTTAGAGCTGAATCGTGGCTGTCTTCCTTGTTAGATCTAGATTAAAAATGATCTGGTATACTGGAAAATCTCGATAGGCAGACGATAGGTTCAAGGACAGTACTCTTATTCATTAGAGCCAAAATGCGTAGCTTAGTCTTTCTCGGGCCAAAATAACCACAAAATCAAAAAGCGGTTATCACTCTTCGACCTGCCCTCAGTCGGATTGCTACTACCTATGTCGCCCCAAGCTGGAACAATCTCATCGGAATACTACCTGACTTCGTCATTTCTAGTCGACTTAGGAGCTACCGTGCTGATTTAGATTTTCTCTATTCTATCTAATTTGGCATCAGCTCTGCCCTCATAGTCAAGTAAGCCTCCAAATTCTTCTTAAAGTTCCCCTAACACAACTTTAGTCGAATTTGTGGTTTAGAACTCTGCCCGACGTTCATAACAGTATCAGAATTGCGTTAGCCAGCCTGTTTTAACTCAATAGAGAAAAAATACCTACGAGGCGGGTTTACTAAAATGGACTGAATGTGGCGCTATAATTTTCACGTGGCAAGACTCAGAGCTGTCTGATACTCCTTAGGTCGTAACTTTCCGTGGTCTTAAGTCTTATTGTGGTCGAGTAGTAGGTAACTTTGCTAGGAACATACATTTACTATGTAGGTAGTCTCGTACCACTCCACGTCTAGTATTAGGCGCCAAGCGGATTTTGTGATCCCAGAGAGCGTGTATGGGTGACATTCATTATACTCTATGTGTAGACAAACAACACAAACATAGCACGCCGTGGGATAACGTACGTACTACCTAATACCTGGAATCTATTGTATGGAGGCATACCAGCTTCCGTTCCGATGTGCAGGCAAATCTTTTGACATTTATGAAGGTATTATTAAAATGTATCAAACCTATGTTAACCACAATCAAATACTATAACGCGGAGTTATAGCTGTCCTTTCATTTTGCTTTGCGTAACCAGCCTCAATATTACATGATCATTGATAGAGATAGTTATAATAGGAGGCTTTTGTGCATGAACGCACTCAAGGGACCGGGGCTTTGGAAACATCAAATACACACATTATTATAGCCTCGTGATGACTATCATATCTACTGCCGGGCTAAACAAAGTAGATGTGTAACAGTTAAATGTGTCAAGCAGGTATCATAGAAATACCGTGTAGGTAAGCTCTAAAATTTCCTCTCATATACTTACTAGCTAACTGCCACGAGATGAACGTATAAGGTAGCAAAACAACACAGTTGTTACACGAAGAACTAAAAGGATGCTCTTCGAATAACCTCTATACATAGAACCTAACAAAGAACCCTGAAACTACCCGTTGTTGGTAGAGTGGGTGAGTACATTGATGTAACTGGTTGGAGATGGCGCCTGGGTAAACGATTCTACGTAAAACAAAGTGCCACGTTTGATACTGTATGTTTTGACTGGGCATGTATTTTACCGGACTATGATTCCGATCTCCATCACTGTGATACATGTGATAACTAAGATGGACAATAGACAAAGACCATTCTGGGCTCATTTCTGACCGGCATGGAACCAGTTCCCTCTTGGAGTACCACTGAAACTTTGCATAGATGCACTGGTAACACTCCATGAATAATATATACGCTTCAGGCAAACCCTAGTAAGTATGCCAGCTCCGCAGTGACATTTATTACAGACAAGAGCGGTTTCCAAGGCATTATGGCTCGATATATGGAATCATCCTGAATGCATTACTGAAGCGTAATTTTAACACACAAGCGTATATATGGGATCGCTGAATATGTGGAAGTCACTTCAGCTGCTAACGGTAAGTTTGTTAAGCGCCTCAAGGGTCACCTGCATAGTAGAATAACAAGATAAATGCTGGAGAATGAACGTGTGGCATGTACAATTATAGTTAAGATCAGCCTCAGGACATGCAGGCATCTACCACACATCTATGAACTTGTTACTACGCACAAATTCATGTTTTACAAGCTCTAATAACCAATGTCCTTGAGCAAATTTAACGTACGCATATACCCACATGAACATTAACAGATATCTTCTATCGTCTATGTGTGGAGTATGATTGCATAAAATTCTAAGATAACAATAATTTGGCAGGCATGCTATTTCTCATTAGCTGCGGGGGGCTATTATGATGACCTTCAGGTTCTGCTAGGGCTGTTGCTTTTAGCACTTTATGCTTTTACTTGTTACCTACTTGTTTCTTGAATTGTTACCACCATTAGGTGATAACAAGGTTAACCATTAACTGATCCTTGGCCAGGCCCAAGAGTAGGTAAACCGAGCCGAAGAGAGTGTACATCTGCAAGTGCATGAAATTTTTCTGGTCATATTCATACACATAACATAGTAAATGAGTGCCCAATGACTATTGTACCAAATTACACATTACTATGCAAATCGGTACCTACACGAATAGAATTAGTCAATAGGCAGCTTCTTCTTTGCTGGAGGCCGCACATAATAGATGAAGGAAAGAGAGAGAGATAGAGAGAGCCTATGAATGACACATTGTGCACGCTCCTTCAATGGCTTATCTAGCTCATCATCTGATCTCTCGAGCAGGACATTCAATGTATTGATGCGTTTTCGAGATATCGGCCAGGCGGATGCAACAGCTTATCTTCTAAGCGCCAACTGCGACTTTATTATCGTCAGGCTCCGCGGAAGGTGCTGGCTGCAGAGCCGGTCTATAATAGCACCTCGAAATGTGGAGGATGAAGTGCGCGCAGCGGATAACGGGGGAGAGAAGACGAGTACCTACATAGCTAGGAGATGTCGATGGAGATGTCGATGGAGGCGTTGATGAGGCGCAATGGACTTGGCAAGAGTGACAAGAGATGATATGGCTACATATACCTAATTAGGGCATTGTGGATGGCGGTTCAGTTAGTCACATATGCATGTTGAACATTCTGGCTTGAACCGCACCAAAGCGGCGTCTACATACAATACGCATACACACATAGTGTCGTGAGTTGCGGGCATTTGTCGCGGGAAATACGAAAGATTGGTCTGGATTCCAAAGCACGACTCCGCCGATGACATCAGGTTGGCGCTTGTGGGCGAGGAATCATGAGAATCGGAATGCCAGAATGCATGGCGCGTATATTAAAGTTGACAGCTTATCAGATGATTCGACGATCGTCGGTTATCTCCATTATCAAAGTGCTGACTGACAATCGCATTGGGATCTGGGGATTCCAGATGCTACGTAGCAGCAGCAGTAGCAGTAGCATTATTAGCAGAAAGAAGTAGTGGTAGTAGCAGTAGTAGCAGTGGTAGTATGTGGGCTTTATTGGATATGGGGTTGCAAAATCGATTTCCATAAGATGCAGTCGACAATACAGTAATCTTTGGCTGTCCACATTTACAATATTTTTAGTATTTGCATGTAAGTATGTATGTATGTATGTATGGCAGAATGGATGTCTTGTTGAAGGCGGTGGAAGAAGTTGTTGCGTGCTGTGTGACGCGTCTGGCAGTGTCAACACACGGCTCCGGGCGTCAATCTGTGTCAATCCACCCATCCATGTTTCCTGGTTTATTACCCGCATCAGCGCATTTGCTACATACCTAGTACATACATATGTACATATGTACATACGTACATGCACATGATGTACCCGTGCGCAGACGGGCGGTGTGGCGGGTACCATGTATGCACGTACCTTACCGATGCCTTACCGACCGTGATCGAGTACAGGAGCTGTTAGCCGGTATTTGTAATACCGATAGGCTGTTTCGTGGGATGGACCCCGGTAAGCTACCTGGGACAGATATAACAGCAGGTACATACATCCGTACTTGAGTTGCTAAGAGTTGCTAGCTCCAACTGCTCCAACGGATACTACCCAAGCAGCCCGAGTTACCTGGGTAGGACCTGGGTTCATGTAGCTGCCAAGCAAGCAGGCATGGGAAGGCAGGCCAAGGCCAGGCCACCCTAGCCAGCCAGCCAGCCAGCCTAGTTAAAGTAATTAGATAGAGTACAGCAGCTCCATGCAAACAACATTACATATAGTAGTACTACTCACATCCATTACATCTACGGAATAGTCCTACATATACAGGTGTACTTAATGGATGTAGGTATGAGGACGTAGGTATGTAGGTATTTACGTATGTATATATGTATGTATATATACAGATACTTAAGTAGGTAAGCTGTGACGCTTCACGTGATAGAACTGCCTGATAAATTCTAGTGATCATGGATTTGAGAATTTGAATTTGAATTTACATACCTAACTAGGTACATACATAGTCTAACAGTTATTAGAGAGTTACCTATTGTAGCTAACAAACCTTCCTGCAGCTCAAGTCTTCATTTATTACCCGTCTAGGTAGTCCGCATTACCTTCATATGTAATTCATATGTACAGATCTGTGACCAGGTCATTACCTTTTAGCTATTTATTGAGTATTTATTAGCTAGGGTAGGTAAGGTATGTAAGTAATAACATTTATCAGTATTGCTCATTGCTGGTGCAGCAGCGCCTTGACATCCAATTCAATCATTCATTCATTCATCCATCCATCCCTACCCACCGGCCGGAGAAAGAAAAAAAAAAAAAAAAAAAAAAAAAAAAAAAAAAAAAAAACCAAGATTACCAAGTTACCAAGTTGCTGCCAACTTGCCAACCACCAGCAGACAGAGAGACAGCCAGCCAACTTAATCTGTAACCTAGTTAGTAGCCACCAACAAAGAAAGGGAATTGAGAGCACAATAAGACCAACCAACCAACCATCCAACCAAATCAACCAAACCAAACCAAACCAACCAACTAGCCAACCATGTCACCAACACGTTGACAACTGCCACACCGCAGGTGACCGCAGTCAAACGTGGAACACAAACCTACACTTACGTACCCTCTCTTGGGTTTCCTCTGGGGACAACACACTTTTGCATTACACTTACATCCACCTACATATGTACAAGGAGGGAATGCATGCTGCTGTCCCAGGAATTCCCGGTGAACCTTTGGTCGCATTTCCTACATATTATTATGCTATGCTGAGCTGATGTCGTCAACTGGGCGCTGTCGTTGCGTTGCTTGGTACCAGTGTTGCTGTTGCTGTTGCTGTTGCTGCCGCTGCCGCTGCTACCACCACCGCCGCCGCCGCTGCTGCTGATGCTTGCTGATGCCGTTGCCGACTATCACCTATCTTGTCTCGTCTCATCTCATCTCATCCCACCCTCATCGTGCAGCCTTGAACCAACCACTCACTCACTCACTCACTCCGCTCACGACCTAGGTAAGGTAGAGAGAGAGAGAGAGAGAGAGAGAGGAGGTAGACTAGAATATTCCCCCACGAGCCTACCGACCTAAACTCTGCCTCCCTCTACCTATCTACCTATCTGTCTACCTGTCTACCTGTCTACCTGTCTACCTACTTACATACCTACATACATCCATACATCCATACATACCTACCTACCTACAGTATTGGCCTGCTTGCTTGCTTGCCTGCCGGCCTGCCGGCCTGCCTGCCTGCTCGCCTGCTTTGCCTATCTGCCTAGGTTACCTACCTGCCTACCTACTTACCTGCCTATCTACCCTTACCCTACCTAGCCTCATCATCGAATCTCTGTCTCGCTCTCCCTCACTTCTTTACTCTCTTCACTTCTTACTATCTATCTACTTCCTTCTGCCTCGACTGCATACTTAGCATAACTTCTCTTCAACTACAATAGACTCTCCCCCCCCCGGCTAGCCCGGATTTTTTTTTGTCTGATCCCTCCTCTCCTGCGTTTTCTTCTTGCCTTCTGGTTTTACCTTCTTGAACATACATACATACCTACCATACCTACCTATTGGTAAAAAAAAAAAAAAAAGGGCAGCCGATCAGATCAACTAATATAATTCTATTTTTATTTTTCTGATTCTTTTATTCTTTTTATTTTATTCTTATTCTTATTCTTATTCTTATTCTTATTCTTATTTGTCTCTGTTTTTCAGTTTTCTATTTTCTTCCCTTTTTCCTTTCTTGCTTATTATTACAGATTATTATTGTTTATTATCATCCCAATTTTATCCCACCAACCAGCCGGCTGCTTTTCTTGTCCGCCCTACCGCTGCTACTGCATCATCTGTTACCGGTCGGCCCACGCATTTTGTTGCGTGCTTGCATAAGCATAGGCGTAGGCATAACCAGATCGGGTCCGTCATGCTGCCCTCGCCCTCGGCCGGCCTTACTAGCATACCGCCCCCATCGACTGCCGCGCCCACGGGTCCAACCACCATCGCTAGCACCACTACCTCAGCTCCTGTGCCTGTACCTGTGCCTGTGCCTGTGCCTCTCCCTGTACCCATCCCCGGTCCTAGTGCAGCAGCAGCAGGGGGAGCCGGGGCAGCAGGGGCAGCAGGGGCAGCAGGGGCAGCAGGAGGGGCGAGCTTGAAGCGACCCGCTGCAGCCGACCTGCAGCGCAGTGCCGGCGCAAGCGCCACGCCTCTAGGTACCAAAAGACAGGCTACGTCTACATCATCGTCTGCTTATAGGGTGCCAGTGCCCGTGCCCGTGCCAGCGCCAGCGCCAGCATCAGTGCCAGCCCCGAACCCGACAGCAGCAGGTCCAACAGCTGGTCTACATCTACTACAACCGACCTCTTCGTCCTCCTCCTCGTATCATCATCATCAACAACAACAACAACAACAACCACAACCCGCCCCAGCCCTGCCAGCCTCGGCCACCCCGACTACGACCGCAACCCAATCCCAACTCCAATCACAGTCCCAGTCTCAGTCCCAATCTCACCAGTCCCAATTCCAATCCCATCCCCAAACTCAACCCCAACCCCAATCCTCCCATCATCATCATCATCATCATCAACACCATCTTCTTCAACCTCAGGCTGTCATGTCCGCCCTGCCTGCTGCTGTGACCGAGGACCAGCTGCTGGGCAAGACACCCGAGCAATTGATCGCCACCATTCTACAGGTCCAAATGCAACATCAGCACTGTTTCGCCCGTATCTCGGCGCAATATGACACCATCAACCAGCAGCTGAACGACCTGCGCGGGGCTTTAATCGCCTCCCACCAGGCGGCCGCATCAGTATGTCTACCCCGCCTATATTAAAACACACACACGGACACACACACACACACACACGGACACACACACACACACACACTCTCTCTCTCTCTCTCTCTCTCTCTCTCTCTATTCATTCGTTCGTTCGTTCGTTTGTCATTCATTTTCTGCTGTTCCGCTGCTCTTCATGCTTCGTTCGTCGTCCTTCGTTTGCTTACCGGTTCCTACCTCTCTCTCTGTGTAGGCACTCGCTCCTCGAGAACAACCTCGAGACCCGTCCGCTCGGCCCATTGCTCCTCCTGCTGCCTCGGCACCTGGCCAACAGACGGCTGTTCCGTACCCGAGGCCTCCGCCCACGATACAAACCCCAAGTCGCCCGGCTCGGCCCCATCCCTCTTCACCGTCCTCGTCCTCTCACCCTGTTCAGCCTAGACCTACTGCGCAAACGCCCCAATCCACGGGCCCACCTCAGTACGACTACCGGACGGTCGGCACCGTGGAGGAAGTATGGAGGGAGTATCGCCAGGGCATGGACGGCCAGCACTCCATCGAGTGGCTGGATGCGACGTGGGGTTCGCGTTGGCGACCGGAGCCGCGGGGCCGCACCTGGTACTCGAGACGAAAGGTCATCTGGGACAAGATCAAAGAATTCATCAATAACGAAGGGATGAGCGAAGACGAGGCGGTGCGCGAGGTGGAGAAGCTGCGCGACGGAGGAACGATCAACAAGCTCATTCGCATGCTGCAGGAAGAGCGCAAGGATCGGGGCATGGGGGATGACAGCATGGCCGGTTAGGAGGGACAATACACACTAAAGCGACACCATATACTTTGTTTCGGGATTGGCGTTTACTTGGGAGCGGCATTGATACCACACAACATATTTGAGGCTGCATTTACGTACGGGCCGATCGCGAGAGGGGCCGCGACGGCAGATTTTGGCATTATCATCATCATTACTATTATTATTACCATGATCACTGTTCATGGAGGGAGGGGGGGAGAGGAAGAGAGGAAGAGAGGAAGAAAGGAAGGGGGAGAAAGCAAGAGAGAGAGAGAGAGAGAGCGGGGCCGGTCACACAAATGATCCCCCGATCTCTACTACAGCATGTTGTTGTATACTGTTGTTCACTGGTTGAACGAATGGAAAGCCCGAGGCCGGCGTTGAGACACGAGACGAGACGCATGGCATGGTAATGAGGCCCTCGCGACGGCTTCAGCGCTGGGCAGGATCGCGGGATGGATCGCTTGCTTCTCTAGGTAGTTTACTAACAGACTACACAAACCTCTTCGATTCACTAGTCGGCTGTGCCATTGGTAACCGTCTTCCCGCCTTTTCACTCACTCTCCCACTCACCCACTCACCCACTCACTCGCTCTCTTACTCTCTCGGTATCCTCTTTGGTCTCAACAGTAACAATAATATAAATTATCCCGAGACCCCGCAAACCCTCGAGGGCGAGCTCACAAGGTCATGCGCCTCCCCACAGATATCCCCAACAAGTGTAAGGGAGATCATTGAGGAGTACCGAAGCTTTATCGGGTCGGTTTACCTTCAGGGGAATTATCATTGCGGATCGCACCCCGCCAAGCTCTTATAGTACTACCGTCGTCTGGTGCGCAGCTCCATGGAGCTCAGATCAATACCGTAGCTATCGGTTACACAAAAGCCACACTATATTCGTATGCGGTGGTGCGTAGGAGCCTCGATTGGTTGCGCTGTTTTGTCACAGTAAGCCGCATGGAGACTACGGAGAGGGGGGCCGCGAGCACCTTGCCAGACCAACCTACCAAGTACCTATAGCATACGGATCCCGAATACCCGACCACGTCACCAGATAAATTGCCGCTTCGTTTGACGTGGTTTACATAGGTGAGTATGTGCCTCTCGAACGGAGGGACAGGTCAGACCGGCAGACAGACGGGCGGACAGGCATACGTTATTTGCTCAATGGCGCCATCTATTGGTACGCGGAGCTAGCTCCCTGTTCAGGAGTAGCGCGCAATGCCCACTCAGCCTCAAATGTAACCCCGCGTGCGTTCGGGTCATTGACTACACGCCTACCGAGCTCGGCTCTGTGCGGACCGTAGAACCGTAGGTGCATACGTGCGATTTGAGATTGAGCTCTCTGTTCGGCCGTGGTTATGCTCGGGTGACCAGCGGATGTGCGGATGAGCATCTAGACCATGGCAACCCGTTGCCGATCTAAGCGGCTGAATGACACACGGGGTCCGATGTCGCTGGGATGGTAGACATCTGAATAGACACAAGTTGAATGCCGATGCTTGAGAAACTACCCACGTTGCCTTAGACGGGAAGAGTTCTCTGACTAGGTCCGTATATTCTGTTGGAAAGTGGGTGCGGCTATCTAGGACTTGTCGATTGAGGGCCGGCCGTGTAGGTTGGAGATGGGTGAGCCTGCGAGGATGGAACAAAGACGTTGCTTGACCTGGATGAGAACAAGATTATTGTGCTATTGAAACACTATTCGATTTCGAATTGTGAATGAAACAAATCGATCACCTTGTTGCCGAGACAAAGAATTACTGCCGGTGAACATGGTATTGTTCAGCTCACTTTAACTACTTGCTCATAAGCCATCATCCCTCCCCTTGGACAATCGCCTAGATTGATAGGTAACCTCTCGACATATCAACGCGGCGTGACAGACAAGCTTTGTCACCACGGTAAGTCAACAAATAACACACATAAGCACGTAGCCGATCCACTCTTTTTATTCTCACCATCGCTGAAATGTGCTTCCACCTCTACATCCATCACACCACCCCGGACCACGACTCCCGCTTCCTCAGTACCCTCCACCCCGTCACGGGGTATCAGCTCCGTAGCCCTTTCCAGGATCCAGTTGTCCGCAAGTGCGATTATCCATGCCGCCTTGGGCAGTCCAGACTCGAGGAGGCGTGCCCGTGGCATAGCGGCTGCTGCCGGATTGAGCGCCGAGACGTCTGTAGATGGGACGTGACCGCTAACACAACCACAGCCACAACTGATACTCACATCAGAAACACAGGCGCAGGCTGGAAATGTACCGTTTGGGTCAAGTACCACCAATTCGTCCACACCGGCGATAGCTGGGACGGCGATACCGGCTTCCTGCAGCCGTTCCTCCGCTCCGACCCCGCCGTCCTCGCGATGGCGGCTCATTTTTTCAAGACAGGCGTCGAGCTGGCACTCGCCGAGACGTATCGCGCCCGGATTACCCGGACACTTTCCCAGGCCGGGGCCGCCGGGGAACAGGGCGAGAGCCCCGTCACCGACGCTGTGCTCGAGCAGCGACAGGAGCCGCTGAAGCAGCGGGAGCGCCTCGACCACGTGATCCGCTGCGCCGAGGGCGTGCTCGCGCAGATGGCCAAAATGTGGGATCTGAAGACCGCGCGGGGCGAGGCCTTCGTGCGGCCGGGCCGGGAGGCCGACCCCGAGCAGAACTGGGGCACCTCCATGGGTCTGGGGCTGGTCGTGGAGGGATGGAGCAAGAAGGACGAGGGCGCTACGCCCTGGCCTCGGGACGTCGAGGTTTGGTCGCAGCTCCAGAGCGGGAGTATGGAGAGTCTTGCCGCCTTGTTGGGTGATCAGGATCCCGCGCTCGTTCCCTGGGCGTACTCCCCGGATCTAGGGTGGGAGAGGGGGTTGGGGAGAAGCTCCGATAACTTCGCCTCATCGGCTCTGGACCGGAACCTATTGTCGACGACGGCGCAGCAGGTGGCGATGGATCCCCAGTTTCTTCCATGGATGCCCGGTGCAGGTATTATAACCCCGGATACGGGGACCGTCCCTTTCGACCCAAACTCGCTTATGCCGCCGTCTAGTTTCCCACCTACGCATTTCGTGATGTCGCCGATGGGTGGTTATATGCCATACATGCCTTATCCCTTCACCGTTCCGCCTATGAACCCGCCTATGTTAATACCGCAGTGGCTAGGCTACCCACAATGGACTCACCAGTCCAACCCGTCGTCATGTCCTCAGCAGGCACCTTTCCAGTCTTCTGCATCTCCCGGAACTCGTCGTGGTCATGCCAGAACTGCTAGGCCTCGTGCGGCGGGACATCGGGATAGGAAGTCGAACAGAGGCTCATCGAAGGGCGCCAAGACTACAATCCCTGAGATCATCGTAGCGCCGACCTCGCACCCGGCTACTCTGAGCAGCGCCAAGGTAAGTCCATCACCTTCTCGACATCAGATGAATCTACGTTCTAGTAAAGGTCTTGCGAACTGTCCTACAAAGCGCCAACCATCAACGCCAGCTTCGAGTCTATCAAAGAGGGCTTCTCCACATTCGAATGCCTCTACGTTAGCGGCTCTTAGTATTTCATCCGACTGTAGCCTCGGAGTCGAGCCGAGCCGCAACACCGTTAGTGACGATGACTATAATGTTAGCGACGACACTTGCTCAGAAAACGGGAGAACTGAATACCCCGTCGAGGCTCTGCTCGATCACCGGCCCAAGGGTGTGTCACGCAGACAGGTGAGGTCTTACAAGGTACGCTGGGAAGGCGATCAATGGTCTCCAAAAGAGAAAGAGACTTGGGAGGATGCTGTCAATATCGCGCCCCAGATAACTCAAGATTATTGGAGAAGCTTTTCCACCAGGACGCGAAAAGGTAAGGCTCGGAAGTAAGGATATATGATGATATATATTAGGCCCATGTCTTCTGTAATCAATACAGTTAATGAAATGTATAGAAAAAAAATCGAAAAAAAAATCGAGCAGTGTAAGCCTTCTGGACCTGATACAGAGTGGGCGCCGCCAGATTGCTATAATGAGACGGGTTACCACACTCTAGCGAAGTTGCCATAAGTCCCTAACGCATCTGGTATTTGCTCGCTCAATAGCCGATTTGAACCCACGTCTCCCCCTGACCCCACCAGCTTACATACCAGGCCGCTGTACCAGACCAGAAGAACCCATAGGGCTTGTTACTGACACGTCTTTTAATTATGTATATATATCTTAGTACGTAGGTAAGTACGTAGGTAGGTTGGTCCGTGATTGCCAGAGAATTTTCTACTGTATTCAGGTTCCGTACCTAGGTACATTTATTGTGAAACCAAACTTCCAATTCACTTCCAGCGCCACACCACCAAAGATTAATCTCCTGGCTTTTCCATCCCCATTCCTGTCAAGCAAGCAGCACTCTGTGTACGCTTTAAAGCTAACCTCGCGCTGTATTCTTCATTGTCTGGATTGTAAATTTGCACTTCCTGATTTTCTAGTCGCCACAGAACTTTTCCGCGCATCCATCTACTGTCACGTAAGTTCCCCCGAATGATCATCTTTCGATGGGACTATACACCTTCTATATCTATGACACAGCATATTCTGCATTTACGAAGATATACCATTGCCATGATCCCTCTGCCCCATCGTCATGATAACCTGTCAGATCTCTAACATGACTTACTGGTGGCGCATGGACTCCTGGGGTGGCGCCGCGGTGGACAAGATAAGGGTTGGTAGGAATTTCCGCAATGAGACACATGCTCAAGGGAGAGCTGATACTGAGTTTGACATTGTTGAAGTGCAACATGCTGGACATATGTGAAATTAAAGGCTTCCATGCTCCGCCGGTCGTAACAACTCTGTGTTGATTGTTCAGCTCTATTTTGTCTGTGTATAGTTCGTCTACATGTTGTCATCATTGACCTCTACTTTATACTTTATACAGTCATCCCATTCCGTGGTATCAGGCACATTACATGCCCGACTTCTCGTACTAACATTTGCCTCATATAGCATAGACGGTACTGCCCAGCAAAGGCCCTCCATATTCTCCGTGTGCTGGTTTCTTCCCTTTCCTGCCAAATCTTAATCGAGTCGAGTCCTCTTCGCTGGCATCTATCATCGTTTTGTGACTCGCACTCTCAGAGAGGATGTTAATTGCAACGACCTAGTCGTAATCGTCCTCGTCTGGTTCTACCTCCACCTGGATCTTCTTCTGCATGAATCTTTCAATCCCTTCCTAGGAGAATTCAAAGCGCTTCGCCTTCTGACTATCCATGCTGACATTGGCAGACCGGTGAACTCGTCCCCAGAGACGTGCTACGACTCGCAAGTGGTGATCAATGGTGAAATCATCCTTTTTAGACTTCTCGCGCCGTTCGTCCAGTTCGTCCAGTAGGTTCGAGATGTTTCTCTTGTGTTTCTTATTCGCGGCGCGGAGTTCGTCGGTCTTTTCACACTGCTTGTTGAGTTGCATCTCAATATTGGCAATCTTCTCATTGGCGTCTGCGAGCTCCTTGCCGTGGACCTTCTTCGTGACAAGCGCCTGGAGTTTAAGAGCACGCTGTTCTCTCTGTGATTTTTCGCACATCACCTCTAGCTGGCCGATTCTCTGTCGGAGCCCCTCGATTACAGCTTGGTCGTTGTTGGTCTTTGCTAGGCCCTCCTCATCGAGTTTCACAAGCTTCGTGGGTGGCAGCACTTCCGTACTAGAGTGCTTAGTTCTCTCACGTTTCTGCGGCTGTGTTCCCATCGGAAGGAAAGTGGACACATAGAAGGGCTTCATGAGCTTGTCGAACATCTGCGCAACCTCGCCGGGGGTGTCGATGGAAGCATCGTCATTTGCCTCTTGAAATTTGGCTCTGGCAATGCTGATGGTGTTCATGAAAGAGTGTAGCATGCTTCCCGCGCCACGAAAATGTTCCCAGTGGGTTTCCTGGGCGAGTTGAACGGATGCCAGATGCCACTCTCGGTGCCCGAGAACAGATTCGTTAACCCCAGGTTGATTGAATGTTTCGTGGCATCTGTAAAAGACGGCACAAAAATACTCGGTGACATCACGCTCAATTTCATCGTCCTTCTTGGAATCAGCGGCGGGTGCCAGAAACAAGAGGATAGGTTCCTTCGTGACAAGATTGGTGACGCTGTTCTCGAAGTCGAAGCCAGGAAGCTTCGAAATCAGCGAAGCAATACGCTCAGCCACCCTGGAGGTAATCCTTTACTGACGATGATGAGTCTTATGCAAGTAGGAAGGACGCAAGGTGAGTTGGCTCGATCTCCCCTTATCACGTTGAGAACAGCCAAGAAAGTTTGTACAGAATCTTCAATGGAATTAAATATATGACAGAATAGATACAAGTACAGACAGCATACATTTACCTCCATGCCCCATGGACTCAACCAAGGTCACGTCCGGCTTACAGCCTAAAGCTGGGCACGATTGATTTCACACTTTGTCAAGTACCATCAATAAGAATGGGGGATTGAACTTTACGATTTATTATTAGTCAGTGTCAAATCAAGGCCAACGCTAGTACTTAATCACGATGCCCGATTACTTAACCCCATCTCATACATCCGGTGGCGTTGCGAGAGTCTCGAGTGAGCCACCAGACCCGACGGATGGCCGAGGTGTCTATCATTGTTCTGAGCCTTCTGATACGGTCCAGCACGATTTCGGATCGGCCGTATTCACGGATCCACCTGTTCGCGATACGTTTCGGGAACTCCTTCCAACGTATGATCTCCAAGGTTGAACTATTTATGGATAGTAGTCCTTCGACAGGCGAGCTGAAGAATTCCTCAAGATAGCTTATATCAAGGGAAGAGTAGCTCCGGGCTATTTTGAGGGACAGTTCGTCAAAGGCAGCTTTTGCATCGTTGAGGTCGCCGGTTTTCATGGGGATGGAAATGTGGCGCTCGCCACCAAAGAGGGGGATTTCCAGCTCCGGGTTGCTGAACCCGGGCTGCACAAGCCAGGCTCCGATGATATCGATAGACTCTAGTTGCGGGCAGGCGTTTCGATCTAGCAGAGAATAGAGCAAGTGTCTACTCTGGAAGGCGTCGAAAGTCACATGACGGACGCAGCCTAAGAGGTCAGAAAATGCGTCGTCATGACACAGATACGGGCAACGCAGGTCGAGATATAGGGTATCCCTATGTGGATCGAACCAGGTCCACTGCTTATCTAGATAGAATGCTGTTGCTCTACCTGCGGCGTCACGACGGGGTTGCCAGGTCTGGATTGATACAAGCTTGCCTTTTCCGCAAGTAACAGCCCTCGCTTCTCGGCAGACTTGAGTTATACTGGGTGGAGGGCGTCGTGACACAAATTCGTAATGAGCGTCAACCATTGAACCGGCCTCTTCGTTGTCATCTGGGCACATGTCCTCTCGGACCTCGAGGATCTTGCCTTGAACAGCGAAATTCCAAATCATGTGTCGGATTTCTGGCGGAAATCTTCTGAATTGGGGGAACCTGGCCGAGTTGCCATCTTGACAATTGCCTATGTAGCTGCGAAGCAGGCGTGTCTCTTCCCGCAGGGCTTTCAATTCAGCGTGCATTTCGTCTGCTACTAAGCTTTCGAGAGTCTTGATCCCATGTTGTCCCTGGCACCAACCTGTTGTATTGCTACCGATATCCTGGACTCTTTCCTGAACTGCGTTGAAACCCTGATGTTGTTGCCCGACGACCCTGCATTGGATAGATCGTTGATGACTGTTAAGCTCCCCCCTCGGGAAACTCTTCGAAGGTATCGATATCTTGTGATCGTTGGCATGTTGGTCATCAATCCGGCTCACAAGGTGCCGAAGGAGGTCTTGTGTACTCAGTCTGTTCAACAGGTCTGGGATAGTATCTGGGACATGGTGACTGGGGAGGCTGGCCCCCTCGTTGTCCATCGTGTCTAAGGGCTGGACGTGAGAAAAGAGCGTTTGAAGGGCGATGATTGAAAGACGTTGAGTAGAGGAGGCGGCAGGAAGATAACTAGAGGGAGTTCATCTGGTTGACTACAGTTGTAGGTAGTCGAATCGTGGCAATGTCGTTCAAATGTAGAGAAGTAGTTATACTCAGTATATAGCTGTATATTCTGATAGAGCTATGAGTTACGGATCGGACACTGATGAACGGGCTAGGTGGCATTATAATGATGCTTTCTTGTTAGCATGTTGGAGTGTAGCAGCCTTCCCCTTTCTTTACCCTTCCACGCCGCGCTCATTTAATGAGTTTTACCCACAGCGATTAACGACGTCTACCGATTCTCAAGAACCCAGGCCACCAACAGCTCAGTGCACCAAGCAACCGCATGTCCCTCATTCCGGCGAATGGTAATTGCGGACTTACGATACGCGGTGCAGGTAGGAGATAGGCACGCATTGGCTGGTTGATTGATCAATATATCTACAAATACGGGGTCGCGGTTGGCCGAAATGAACCTCCAAGAAATTGATCGGTAAACAGGGTACTAGCGCAACCACTATTTATGTGTTAATATAACTAGATATACGGGATTTTATTATCGTGGCCCTTCTGAAAATGATGGGTTATTTCACTAGCAGTTGGTAAACTTCTGCTCCGCCAGGGTCGGCCTTTTGCCCGGTGCTGAGCGATCGGATTGGGGCACGACTTCATCCTCGCGAGGCAGCTGAGGATACTTGAGAGAACGAAGGTTGAATCATGTCAATTAGGCGTATGGCTAGGTGCGTACGAATGTAGCTATGTAGGTGTAAATGGGTTGCACTTTGGAATAACATTTAAGATATACTATGATAGATTGCGGATCATGTATAGGAAGTATGTATGTTCGAAAATCTGGCTCTCTGGAGGGTTGTCACGCCCTACGTACGAGGTGCACCTGGCAGCCCGTATTGCGTAGGTTACATAGTTTGAGCTTGGGCCACCCCAGATTTCGCTAATGCTTCCGACGGGATTTCACCGTTTCGTACCTGTCAGGTCTAGCGAAAGAGTGCAAGTAGAGACCAATACAATGTAATAGTCGCTTGAGGGAAGCAGAGTTCAGGAAATAGAATACCCCGAAATTTAAGAAGACAGCATAATTTGAAGATAGACCCCTCGCTACAGAGTACATACATTCTATGTACGTTGTATTATTAGGTTATATTGCTGACCTGATCCAGTTTACCGAGGGACCCACATGGGATCCTGGGGAACACGAGAAGGAAGCGTGTTCACTGTTTAGGTAGTACAGTAATATACGTATGTCAACATGTATGCATACGTAAATCGTGTTACGTGGGCAGAACCGTGCCTCGATTCCGTACACTTCCAATTCTGACCGCCCTCGAGATCAAAATAAAGTTTTCCTCTCCTCTCATATGCTCCACCGGAACGATACTCGCGGGCACCAATGAAGAGATTCCTTCTGGAAGACCGGTCCGTGTCGTTGGGCATTCATACTCGTTGCCACCCGAAGGCCATGGAGTGCATAGTAGCAATCGCGTGTGCTGCTCTTCATCAGCCCATGTCTCGTTATCTACCATACAACATAAAGGTAATGGCGTCGTCTCTCTTACCGAGCTCGCACCGTCTCCCATCCCTCTGGACTGAACTCGTGTTGTGAGGTATTGCACGTACTTGGTATCGTGCGGTTATACTATGGTATATTGCCCAGACCAATATATATTGATCGGCTGTTGTGTACGGCTCTCTGCGGTTGACATCGACTCACACCAGATGCCTTTAAAAGAGCCGTGCTAGGAACACGGGCCCCCAGCCACAGGGCCACTCGTCTGGAGCAGTAGTACACAGCTGTTACGCTGACTCCGTGCAATGGCGATTATGCTAGGCTCCTTGTGGTTGATGATACCTCCTCACCTGACGAGTATAGTATCCCTGCAGTGGCTACCGGTGTCTATGGAAAGCTTGAGCCTGCTTCCTGTGATGGAGCGGCCATCTTAAGAAAAAGTCATGTTGTTCTTGGAATGCTTCAGGTGGGCCCTCTCTCACGACGATGCGGCGGCTGCGACGGCCGAATCCGATGACTAGGTGGAAACGGAAGGTCCTGGATATATTCAGTTCGTCCGGCCGTGTTGGAATTGATGCTTAACGTCTTGATTGCGTCTAATGTTGCCATGCTAACTCTGGAATGGTTGGCATGCACTGCATACACGCAATCGATAGCCGACACCGTGCTATCTGGCGGGTATTCGGGGCCGGGCATCACTACGGTTTGGCGGTCTTGCTGAGTGAGCCAGGGCTGGACCTTGGCATCTACTACACGTCAGTCAGGCCACCCAGCGTGATTCTCAAGCTGACTCACCTATGCTCGAGGGTTGCTCCTGTGTGGGTTGATGGGACGAAGTGTCATCTGGTTCGTCGTGTTCTTCTGTCCGCCATTCCGAGCCTAGGGCCACATCGGCATCTAGCCTGCTATCTAGGACGACGACAAAAGTTGACCGCCTCGTCTTATTGTCCATTCCGTTTCCCACGTTTCCCTTCGCATGCCACACCAGCCTATGTTTCGTCTCAATCGTCGATGCGCGCTTCAATCGGCGAGCTGCCTCTTGCGAGATGTAATTCTGTTTTTGCAGGCACTTCCTGGCGGTGAAGCCGGCCCAGTCGGTGTCGGACGAGTCGGGATGCACATAGAGGAAGAAGGTATCGGGTGACTTCGGTACGAAAGGCGCGTCAATGACAATTCAATCCTCAGTGTTGTGGCAGGTTCTAGAAATGGCTTACCTGTTCGTCTAGCGTGATAGAGCCCTCACTGCTCTCTGGCTCCCGAGGCGAGGAAGTACCGGACCCGGATCCGTGTTCCACGGTGATTCCAACGTCGCCCTTGTGGCTGTCGGGTGGCGTGACGGGCCGATCTACCGGCGGCGGCGGCGGCGGCGGCGGCGGCGGCGACAACTTCTGCACTTGAGATCGTTCATGCAGGGCCATCTTGGAAAATCTCATGAACATATTGAAGATGTCGCGTTCATGTACCAGAAGAAATTCGGGTATACACTCTTTCCGCAGGTATTGGATCAACTCGTCGATATTCTCGGGGACATCGTTGTCTTCAAAGGCCGAGCCTATGGCGCCCTCTAGCATACGTGTCTGAGCCTTGGTGAGACGGGTGTCTGTGGTATGTACGGGCGGCGCCATATCGCGAGTCTAGGGATCCATCATTCCGGGGCGTCGATCGGCTTTATCAATGGCTCGATGGTATCTATCCAACGACGCGATGGATGGAATAAGGGACGTCGCGCGCGCCTGTTGAGTCTCTTGCGACCGAGGGTTGGGCTTATCGGCAATGGCAGTGATAATGAACAATGAGCAATGGCTTCGGTGGCAGGCTGATATGCGTGCATGTGTGTATGTGCGTATGTGCGTATGTATGTATGTATGCGCAAGGAGTGCGGGTTCGATGGTTTGCGACGATGAGTTGTCGCAACGCGGGCCGGGTCAAGGCTGTGTGGGGTGCGCGTAGGTACATACAAGTACAGGACCTACTACCTTACTAGCCTAGGGTAGGCCGCTAGGTGCGGATTATTACATAGTCAGGTAAGGTACATGTACTTGCAGTAGGTTCTAGGAATTTGAGTACCTAGGTACGTATCCAACACCTGGGCATGCAAGTCATTGAACTGGGGGGGAGGGGGCACGGTGGGCACATAAGGTACGGAGGGGCACACATCTTGCGCGTGGGAGCACATCGATGCCAACACCGGGTGCCAAGCCCATACGGTACCTAGATGGATGCACGGACCAACCCATGGGCTAGTACCTACGCGTACCACCACACTGCCATCCGCTTCCTCTTACTGCTTCACTGGCAGCACTGGCAGGGGAAAGTACTTGGATGATACCTGCACATACCTTATCTATACATGTATTGAATCTTCCGTGAGATACTTCCAGTACATACATCATATCGATATATGCATACACTATATCGATACAGACATCATATCGATACATGTAACGCCAAAAGTCCCCATCGAGGGGCATTCCCCAGGCGCCTCCACGTAATTACGTAGTAGAGGTACTGCTGGGGCGCGGCTTAGTGCATTGGCCCGACCTCGGCTGCCTGATCAGTGTCCGGCTTCTTGAAGTTCACATCTCAGTTTTTAAAATAAGGATGACCAGAAGCTTAACAGAATAATTGGAATTCTATCATCCAGTATGCTTTAAAACATTTCTTCGTTATTGTTTATTCACTATCATTATACAACACAATTATCTAAATATCGGCAATTGGCAAATCTTTCGCTGCCTCGCAATCCCGGATGGCCTTCATCATCCTGGACACAACTATGAATGAATGAATGAATAAATAAATAAATGGACGAACGAACGAAGCAACCAACGAACCGGTTCAACATCACGCTGAGTCGAATATGCGCCATCCGAAGCTGCTTATGAACGTCTTCCCAACAAGCAACTCGAATGGCGCTGTTTTCGGCGCGATCAGGCAGTCGCTCTGTCGTGTTTTCTTTACTCTATTGTCAATCCATGTAATCGTGACCATCCTCGTCGACTCGAACGATTCGCCCCGGAATTTCATCGATTCCACCCTCGGACTCTTACGTGATTTGAGATTGCATTGGCCGACAAGGCTAGGCGAGATCCAATTGTTCTGAGATCCCCCATGCTCCGTTACCTCGGCTCTATGCCACTTGCATCTGCATGGATCGAGGATCGATATACACTGCCGCCTCACCGGGTCAAGTCGATCATCTGCCATGCTGTGACTAGACGTGGGCACAGACTACAAATTGTCAGCCATGAAGACTGACAATCGCAGTGCACTCATATGTATATCTGTTTGACAAGCGCCAGATATTCGTTGGTTGCCTAACCCACCATGTAGCCAGAATAGGATTGTTCGTGAGGAGTCGAGGTCCCTTGTTCCTGAAAAGAGAGAGGGAGAGAGAGAAAGAGAGAGACCCAGATCACTCTGCCAACTCTATAACAGACACAGTGACGATACCGCTGGTTCATATACATACCTCGTATGACTGGGAATCGTCGCTTTCATCGTCATCAAACATCATGTCGCCTGTGCAACAAATCCCACAGAATTCCAAACCCCTCTGTCCTTCCGATCGAAGGATCGTCTCTCTCAGATCCCTCGAGTTCGGCCGGTCTTCTTTGCGCTGTTGCAACATCTTCTCAACCCACTCCAAAGGTGTGTTACCACATCTCGAGGTGTCTTCCCTGAGCTCCGCAATCACCGCCGAGATCCCATCCGGACTGTTCCGGAAATTCGTTGATCCATATTGCCGCAAGGTATCATCCACGAAGCGCCTCTCTCTACCCTTGAGGACTGCAGTCATTTCCAGAAACACGCAGCCGAGCGACCATATGTCTGTCTTCGAATTCCTGGCCCGATCTTCCGCGGCTTCAGGAGCGCAATAGATAGGGCTTCGGTTTTGCTCCTGCCGCGTAGTTGTATGTCCACTCTCACTCCAATCAAGCGAGATCCCAAAATCGGTCAACAATACAGTCTGATCTTTGACGAGTATATTTTGGGGTTTGATGTCCTTGTGGCGGATATGCCACCTATAATGCAAATTCGCAAGGGCCGTGGCAAGGCAACCAAAGAATCCTGCTAGCTCGCCCGGGTCTCGGGACTGCCTGGAGAAGCCATCCAGGTATTGAAGAAGATTGCACTCAGCGACAGGATCCATCAGAATGCCGACGTGCCTCGTTTCGGTGTAGCTGCCCACAAGCTTGATATAGTGGACATTGTGAATCTTCCGTAAGACGCCCAATTCCATCTGGATGTATCTCATCTGCTCCTGCGCTTCAGAAAAGTCTCGCTTACGGCGAATTCGCTTTAATGCATACAGCTTGCCCGAAGCCGACTCTACTTTTGCTACGTCTGCAGTCCCTCCCCTGCCAAGTATTTCCTTGAAGGTGAGTGATTTAGGGATGAATTTTGCTGCATCGATTGCGTCCTGGGAAAGATGACAGTGCCCACCCCATCTTTTTCCTACCACGAAATCACTTGTGAGGATACTCTGTTGAATCCCTTGAAACCTCACAAATACCCCTGGGTCAAGACTCATGGGAAGCCCCATTCGGGGGATTGGAATCCAGTAATCGGTGACGCCATGCTCCAAGACGCTGATGATCTCTTGTCGATAATCAATTTCATCGAACAGGACTGCAAGTCCTGGAGAATGTTTGTACCTTTGCAATCCTGGAAAGTCGCGCAGAAGCTTCTCAAATTTCTCTTGGATTTGGTCTCGGGAGAACTGGCTTACAGCTCTACTTGGTATCATTTGATAGGCCATTTTCTTGGCAACAGCTATGGGGTGACGCACTCAAGCGAGAGCCACAAAACCCCAGCAGTAACTCGCAGACAGTTGGGCGTTTTTGAGGGGATGTGCAGCAGCCACTAGAATTTGACTACTGTTCTCTGTATGGCCTGTGTGTTAGACGTCATACTAGGTATCGTCTGGCAGATTGCAAGCTGTTGGTGATGGTAAAATAGCAGGATGGGTTGAAGTCAGCCTAGCAAGGCGTTTTATTTAAACCAGCTTCTCTCTTACACCATATTCAGTAAGAATCATTGCCTTTTGGCTGCCTGCTTTAAGGCAACCTACACCCCGCTGCATGATTGGCTCAATATTAGCTTGGATGTGGCGGCATTGCATTTACGCTCTCCAGCGAGTGATAAGCCCTCATACACCGAAGAAAATATGCAAGCCGCCTGCATCATGAGTCCGCATCACGAGTCCGCATTACGGCCGGCTATACTTATCTATCAATCCTTGGTTGAACTAATTATGGAGTTCCAGTGGTATAAGAGTATATGATTTGCGCCGTCTTAGTGTGCCGATCTCAGGCGACCAACTGCATGAGTTAGCAATGTCACTATTTCTTTCATTCCCAGGCCCTTATGACATTTATTGTCTAGATGGTCTTCGCCTCTACGCTGATGCTGTCTCGAGATATCACTATGATTATAGAGGGGTTGTAAGTAGATACTTGTGTCTAAAAAGGCATTTCCTCAAGTCTAGCAAGAATCACTCTTCCATGGTTCAGTTGGGTACCCCTCTTTTTACTCCTTGCCTTAAAAGTAAGCAAGGCTTCGAGCCCATACGCGAACCAGTGCTATCCGCATTATAAGGGTTATTATAGCCCCCAAGGCAACTAGGCTCTTCCTACATTGCTACTATGGTCGATGTGTTATCGGCATTGGGGCTGGGCATTGGTGCCATTTCCCTTTGCTTGCAAATAACAGATGAGTGCATCAAAAGTCCGGCCCCCAACGAACCGAGCCTACATAGCAGTCGCTAAGCTATTGTAGGATATAAATATTTCACAGAAGCAAGTCATATGCCAGAGTCCTACCAATACTTGAGAGTCCGAGTACAGATAGAACAGCAGCGGTTCCTTAGTTTCGCCTTGGAAGCTGGGCTTTTATCTGCCGAGGGCAAGATCTGTGGCACCCTCCGAGTCAATCAGGCTGTGCTGAAGGCTGTCTTGGTCGAGATCAAGGCTCTGTTTGAGAATTATGAGAAGGCTAACGGCAAGTACGTTGAGACAATGCCACAAGGCTCCATAGACTGGACTGACTCGTGGGAGCCCCAAACTGAGTTGATGGAGAAGCTCTGTGTAACCCACCGGCAAGTCACTGGGGAGAAGTTGGCCGCGACCGAAGACATGCAAGACCATTCTCGGTACAAGGTACTCCGGAAGTTTGGTAATAAAACACGTAAGCTCCGCACAGTCTTTGCAGATCCGAAACGACTTGTTTGGGTCACCGCCGACCGAGAAAGCTTTGAGAGCCTCGTCCGCAGACTTGCGGATCTCAACTCTTTTCTAATCGCACTTCTCGATACTTCGCAGATGAAGAGATTAGAACAACAAGTTCAAAGAAGCTATCTGGAGATTCTGCAGCTCCGAGAAGGTGTCAGAAGCCTCGAAACGTTGATACAGGCTTTAACTCGAGAGAAGAAGGATGAGGCGAAGGAGGCGCCCTATCCTTCTCCTATCGCAGAAGATAATATCCTGTCAGAAGCTATTGCAATAGAAAGACATTCCGATGAGAAGAAAAGGGAGCACTTGAAAACATTGACTTCGATCAAAATCCGTTGCACCCAGATTGATCAAATCCAAGAGACTGTTGCACAGCCAACCATCTATGAGACCTCTCCTATGATGTTAGACATTGCTTCATTCAGTCTCAGAGACCTCGAAGACGGCGAAGAGCAATACCATAGCCACCCCGGCCGGCGAACCAGTGGATCTTGGAATGGCCGTAATATTTGGATTGAGTGGTTAGACTACCCGTCGAACTACTGGCAAATGAAAGAGAAACCCACAGTTCTAGTAGAAAATAGGGTTATTCTACTCACCAGGCTTCTCCGCGAGGCAAAGCCGACAGGGTTTCGAGCGCCGCCATGCCTGGGTTATGTTACATCTCCTATCGTTAGTCCTTCAGAGCATGACAGTAGTGTCTCAAGGTTCGGCATCGCGTTCGAGAAACCACCAGTAGCGGACCCATCATCAAAACTTACCACTCTTCGCCACATCCTAGGAACCCGGCCCAAGCCCCCTCTCTCCGCGCGCATCGCCCTCTGCGTCGCGCTCGCCGAATGCATCTACAGCTTCCACGCCGTCAACTGGCTGCACAAGGGCCTGCGGAGCGAGAACATCGTATTCTTCCGCACCGACGACACTACGACGCCGACGCCCGAGGAGCTCGGCTCCCCCTACGTGACGGGCTTCGAGCTCTCCCGCCCCAGCAGCGAGCTCGAGATGACCGCGAAGCCCGTCCGCGACCCGGCCGCCGACATCTACCGCCACCCGCACGCGCAGTCCGGCGAGGCAGCCGACGCCTCCTCCTACCGCAAGTCGTACGATCTGTACAGCTTCGGCATCGTGCTCCTCGAGATCGCGCGCTGGAAGCCCATCGAGAAGATCCTGGGCTTCGAGGACGTGGCCGCCGTGCCGCTGCGCGACGTGCAGCCGCTTTTAGCCGGGCGGTCTACGGCCGGGGAGGAGGGGAAGGGAACGCGGGATTTGAGCGGGGCCGCCACGTCGCGGCCATCGGCCTACCTCCGAAAGGCGGCGGATCGGTGCGGGGACGCGTACGCCGACATCGTGGAGTTGTGTCTCGGGGCCGACGCGGTGGAGAGGCCGGCGTACAGGGGCGAGTCGAGCGCCTCGGTTAACGCGCGGCTGCGCATTATGTTCGAGGAGCAGGCTATGGGTAGGTTGAGGCTCATGCAGGAGGCGCTGAAGGGTGGTCCGCTGGGCGGCGACGGTTAGTGAGGGTTCACATATGTCAAAGTTTATCCGGCCAGTTTTTCTTCGATACCGAGACTAGAGCAATTCTTGGGATCATTGCTAATAAAAAAGAGTATATAGTATGAGGCCTCTATGGGCTAAATGAGATATGTATATGTATAGCTTTTACCATTTACCATTCTGTCTCTGGTTTGGCGAAAAGATCTGGGACTCCGAGTCTCATACTTTCTACTTGATTAAAATGTACTTATATACCTTACGAAAACTTACTCTCTCAGCTCACTGCTTTCGAGCCCCAGAATAGCTCAAGCTTCGGGAATAGAATTGGGGTTGAACAGGAACTTTTGCTTTAAAATAATGCACTTGCTCATATTAACATGCAATTTTTTCAAGACTCAAATATTCAAATGTTCCATGAGACATCACGAATGTCTATAGTTCGGTGCTTATGTGAGCTATTTGTACAGCAAGAGGTGGTGTTTACTTGAATGAAAATGCAATCGGACACAAAAAGGTTAAATACCTAAGAATGAGGCAAGGCAACCTTTCTCCTTCTTAATATCATATGTGTTGATATTGGATATGGTTCGCTTCCTGCAAGGAGAGGTGGAAACCACATGAAACCCCGACCGCTACGGGAATTTAAAAAGTCGAATATATATCTTAGGGTTGGGTGATCGTCCATCTGGCAGTAGTAAATAGGGGGCATCAGCCGCAATTAAGAAATACTGGGGTTTGAGATCTAGGCGGTTAGTTTAAGCATTTACCGCACGTCCTTTAGGCGGGGGAATATTCGCCAGGGGACCCAATGTCGACGGAAGTGCTTCCGTACTAAGCTGCAAAGTTCCGTTGGGTAGGTAAGACGGGCAGGATTGGAGATCTCTGGGGAAATTGTGGCGCTTCAAGTGGGGTTACTATACAGACGTTTCAACTGAGCTTGCTACTATTATCACACGAGTGCACAATAGGGGTATTACCACCGTTTCCATTGGGAAGACGAACAAGTTGGATTCCCATAATAAGAATGTAGGTGCGAAGACAGAGTAACACTTTGAAGGATAATGTACATGCCTACCTAACATTGATGTAGAATATATATATATATATATATGTCATTGTCGTATAGAGGAGTATATCATCTTGACATCTGGCAAGTAGGTATCTTTCGTTCAATTATATTTAAAACCTGGAGACGGTGTTCTTCCCCCTTTCACAGCATAGCTTTGGGTCAATCTATTTCGATCCCATGTCATTTTTAACATAGCGTATATCATCCCAGAAACATAAAGACTTTACTTTGGCTTGCATTATTTGAAGAAACGGCTTCATCTAATGTCGGGTAGATATTCTACACGTATAGTCGGTGGTAGGGTGGTAGGCGGTACACTTGTAGTGGTAATTCATTTTAGGCTGTCCGCTTAATACTATTATGGCATACCCAATGACGGGACAAAGTATTGGCTCCGTGAACTGAAAGAATTGGCTAGTCGCACATCAAATATAAAACAATGATCATCGCTCTATTACGGTCGATTCAGGATGAGGCTCATACCACCTGTTGCCGAGTAACTGATAATTGACCATCAAGAAAGTATGAGGGTATCTTGGTGGATTACCACGCTATCGTGGGTCCTCCGTGCTAATGGTGCCCCAGCACCAGCACTGGCTGGACCTCCGGCAGAATTCACCCCGAACACGAAAGTCGGACCTGGAGGGACAAGTTTCAAGGATTCGCCGCACTTCCGCGGCTACGGAGCCGCGAGCGATTCCATCGCGAACACTGTCATTCAGACATTAGAGTCTGCGTATGACTGTTTTGTCAACGGTCAAGGATGGAGATCAACTGGGCTTTCTTTTAATTCGGAGAATGATGACGGCCCATGGTATAAGATGAATGTCTACAATGTGGCGAACTTGGGAGCCAACACCGCTGCGAACACTGGTACGGACATGAGGTATGTATGAATATTTCTTGTTTCGGGACTCGAACTGGGATTCTCAAGTATATCCAAAGTACTGTTTGATTGCAGTGGCTAACTTCTTTCATAGTACGTAATTTCTTCTTGTTTACTTCCCGAATTCACTTGGGATAGCCCTGGGGGCATGAGCATGGGCTTTCTAGAAACAGAACCCGGATTACAGCCTAGAAGACTAACATGCAGTAGATGAGGGACTAAGTTTTTTGAACGTCGTGACGCAATGGATGAACACGCCGTCCATCACAGTTCACGAGTTTGGACACGCTTTAACCTATGCAGAGCGTTATTGGATTGATCAAGGACGTACTGGAGCATGGTGGGAGACAGTGGCTAATTTTGTGGCGGACACGTTCATCACCTCGTCTATTTGCTCTGATGCTAGAGCAAAGTACAACCAGCCAAGCGGCGATACCCTCATGAATTTGGACAAGGTCATCAGTGACTCGTACCAAGTCATTGTTGATGGCACAAGCGGAAGCGGGAATTACTATGAGGCATGGCCATTCCTAACGTACATCGCTAATAATCCGGACGGCTATACCGGCCTCGGTATGGAGAACTTTAGGAACGTATGGCTCAAGTATAGACGGGACAGCAATGAGACACTCCTGCACGTCCTCGACCAACTCGCTTCACCAACCCGCATCCAGACTGTTGTTGGCCGCTACTGGGCACGGATGGCATATGTTGATATCGGACACGCGAAAGCCCGCGAGCTCTTCGATAGAACAAGGAGCGACTTTAACTATGCCAACTTAGACTCGCTAGGCAATGGAAGGTACCGCGTCAAAGCCAGCCGCCGGCCGAAGTACATGGGTGCGAACATCATCCCTCTCAAGGCTACTAATGAGTCAATCGGCATTACGGTGACAGCTTCGGCGCCTTATTCGGCTACAGTGGCAGTCAAATCTTCAGATGGTACTGTTCGTTACATCGAGGCGTTAGATGGAAAGGGGCAAGTGGATCTAGGCAGTGGAGAGGAGGCTAGTCTAGTGGTCGTTAATACCCCGGACACGCTCTATCTTTACGACCCATTTTCGCTTACTAGCGAGGTGAGTCAGGGGTTGGATTACCAAGTGGAACTCACAGGAGCGAGTGTCTAGATAATAGGTAAAGCAACATGAACAGTCTGCTGGAAGAGACATATCTAGGGATAGGATATAGCACTTATAGGATTGAATAAGAATAATACAATCCGCTGAGGACTTCAATGCTCACTTCATATTCTTGATAGAATACACCTAAAATATTTTTTCTATATAGTAGCCTTTATTATATATAAATGACGTCCTTGAGGCTGAACAAGAGCAACTGTACATGCCTGTTTCGCGTATATTGAAATGCGGCGGATATGTATTAACTGCTTAAGAAATTACCAGACCAGAGCTCCGATGTACAACAATAGAACTTCCTGATGGGGCAGTCGTCTTCAATCGATACCTGTATTTGCTATGACTATGAAACATATAACGAGATTGCGGCGTAGTTGATTAGCTGACTTTTCATGATGCTAGGAGAGTAAAGCTTGTACCGCTTTTGATGTACGCAATTCTCACCTAATTTCTCATTGTTACCCTATGAGTTGGTAATTGGTTGGTGTATTTTAAACTAGAGAGTTTATGGGTGACGCATGCCTCCTCAGGGGCCTGCTGTGTGCGAAGTTACATGTCTTGTCAGCTGAGGGTTGCTGGTATTCACATTATGGGTAAATAAACGAGGTCCCAACTGAATCCGTGGTATAATAAGCTATTTCAAAACATAGTAGCTATGCTCTTCAAGCAATATCAATCATATCTCACTAAAAGCGAACCCTGACTCAGCAATACCTGTCTTAATCGAGCCTCACGGAAAGGCTTGAAGAATTTGATTAAATCTATATACATGAGTTATGAATATGCAATAAATAGGATGGTCAATGTATCATTGCAGCTGTGTGTGCTGGGTGTCAATAGCTTCATGTGATAGGTTGTGATGTGGGCGAATCATATGTGAGTAAGATTTCAAGTTGACACTATTTGTGGCTGAGGAAGCATATCATTGGATCGATGCCCAATGATTATCTGCTTTCGAGGCTGTGCACTAGAATTCAGCTGTTTAAATTTGCCCAAATCCTTTTTCCACCTTGAACTGTTTAATGCTGATTTGATGCTTAGTTCGCGATGTGCATATCAAGTGAGGGTCATGCTTTATTGCCCGCGGACCGAGGCGTAGGGGCGCCTCAAATCCTTTCCTTCACAGACCTCATTACTAATGACGAAATATCTAACATCAGAAGATCTGCCAAATCGTACAATGTCGACTATACCACACCATTGGGATCCCCCACAACGATCACAGGAGTGTTTGAGATTGACCAAGATGCTCGTTTACAACGGCACGTACCGCGACAATTGCCTGGCTGTCAAAACAGGAATTGCCATTCCAAGAGATATCCTCCTAAAGAAGGCGGATGGAAGCTTCGGGAGTGGCAGATCTGGATCGAAGAAACTGGCATCAGGTCAAAGTATTGGGGCTTTGGCAATGAACCTCTATGTTTCGGGCAGGACGTCTTCGCAAGAATCTACAACGCTTCTTTTTACTCGGGAATTATAGCATGTCGAAATCCACAGTGTGAGAAAAGAAAGGAAGCATTTGCAGCTGTTGCACCGCGGTGCGCTTGGGTTGCTTTTCGGGACTTCATATTGACATGTCTTGCGTGCATGGTGAGTAAGGCAGAATGGGACTTCATTCTACATTTGATCTTTCCAGACGATGAGATAGAAGTGCCAAAATCTTTCTGCATTGATATTCGAGGCATTCTTGATGTTTATATGTGGTCATCGCGGATTGCACGGCGAGAAGTGGATGAGGAATTCGCCGGAATTGAAGCGGCTCGGCAAAGCTACAAGTCTTCTGCGAAGATATGGCAAGTGATATTATCCGACTACGAGTCCGACGCCATAACCATGTCTCAAAGCTGTCATGACCAAGGTTTATGCCCCAACCGGCTGTGGAATGCTTCGTTTCAGGGACCTGATAGTGCCGTAGGCGTCTTTCACCTTGGGGAAGCAGCCAAAACGCTTCTTCCGCTAGGTCCAATGGACGCACATGTAGACTGTACGGCACAGTACTGCTTACGTGCCCATGATAACAGCACTCTGGTCAAGCAAGCACACAAATGTGCTGATGGCCGGTGCGAGCGGGAGATATTCTTTCGGACAGACTTATTGAACCAAGCAATGAGAGGCATGAGCAAAGGCGTATGGTTCAATACCGCATGGCGCTTACGAAGAGGCAGACCTGGCCGCCTTCTTAGTAGCATGCCACTATACACTAGTAAACCACAGGTGATGAGATGGGGGGAGAGAAATTACATGGCCATTTCGCACGTTTGGTCTGATGGCACTGGCGTCGGTCTCAAGACTCCTGGTAAAGTTAATCAGTGTTTATACCGGTACTTTGCGAATATTGCCGACCAACTAGGCTGTGATGGTCTATGGTGGGACGCCATCTCGATACCTTCAGAACGTACCGCGCGTGCTACTGCTATCGAACGCATGTTAGAAAATTTCGAGAACGCAAGCGTTACCCTAATCCATGACCAAGACCTAGTCAAGCTTCCCTGGCGAGACGATGGAAGCCCCGCCATTGCTTTGGTTCTGTCATCATGGTTTACTAGAGGATGGACAGCTGCAGAATTGTTCGCGTCGAGGGGTCATCCTGTCAAGGTCCTGTATGCCGATCCAGCGAACCCTGATGGAGCCCCTTTGATCAAAAATTTAGATGGTGATGTTTTCGCAGCAGATGTGGGTGAGTTGATGAACCCTCGCCATCTAAAGCACTTCCCTGGGCACTGTCTTCGCGATATTCTGAACCCCGCCAGCAGCATTCCGAGGCAAGGCTATTTCGTGGCCGCTGAAACTTTGAAAGTCTTACGTCACCCTTTTCTCAAGGAGACTACAGAAATATGGCATTTGTCTGATCTTTTAAAAGCATTATCACGTCGGACGACGTCATGGGTAAAAGATCATATGCTTATTGCCGGACTAATGTGCCAAGAAAAGACCACCTCTAAGGGTCCAGTCAGCTCCAGTATGACAGGGCCCGAAATAATGAAGACGCTTCTGACAACTTTCCAGGAGATTAATGTAACAGATCTCTTGCATGGTGAAGTTCCTATTACTACTCACGGCCCTTGGTCATGGTGCCCTCAGTCCATCTTTTATTTCGGCCAGTTATATCACTCTCCTGACCTTTCAGATATGAGCTGCCAAATACTTTCCCATGGTCGCCTTTCCGGTCGCTTCCGGGCGTATGAAGTATTGGAGGATGATGTTATCATCCCATGTGGTTCACACCCGGCCATCAGAGCGAGAGTCTCGGCCGTTCTATCCAGCAGAAGGAAGTGCCTGCTATTATCGACGCCTCACATCCGAGAAAACCAACTCTATGTACTCTTCCAGTCCGTCTATATAAATCATGCTAGAATCAGTGGCCGCTGGGTTGCATGTGTTCAATTGCAATTACCATTGGACCTGCAGACTGACCCCACACTCCAGGATTTGGACAGGGGCGTGGGTAGGAGAGAGGAACTTTTCATGGTTGGGCTCACTTTTGAGTTTGGAAACGACACGACTAATACTGGGACACCTCTTCAGCCATTGAGCTATGGTTTTCTTTCATGGACTACTCGGCTGTTTGAATGGAATGACCAGTTCAGAGAAGGCACCATGTGGGTTCTGTCCGTAGGTAAAGATGGTCGGCCTGGGGTATCTGTACGAATACTCTTGAACCCCATACTTTTCTGACAACTAACACTGTACAAGGAAACCCAAGATTGGGGTCCCCAACCAATTTATCTATACGACTACGATGCAAGGATGGACCAGAAATTCCAGCGTTCCAAATATAATGTTCCACCCATACATCCAAGTACTCTTATCGCCTGGGATCTCAGCAATAAGGAAAATATGATTCGGGCGTCTTTCCTTGAAGTTCTCAGCAAGACGATCGTTGTAAACATGATGGCCTATGATATGATTTCCCTAACTTGGTCATTTCCTTACTACTACGACGTATACCCTAGGTGTGATTATCCCCAGCGTACTGTCTTCGAGTCAACTTTTTGTGTAGTATCTGAAATCTTAAGGGATGGCCAAGGGTATGATATGTCGCTTGGAAGAAATACATTTGAGCAATCTATCGAGCCGCAAGTAAAACAATGGCGCCGAAAACCTCCTGGTCATGAATGGTATAGGGATTGGAACACCATTATTTGGTCTTGCAAGTCTTGCCGCCAATGCCCTAGCTGCAACCCAACGCAGAAGCCAAGTCAACAAATAGATGTATAGTGATTATTGCATATAATCAGTTGCTACCTAAAAGAAGAAACAGCTAGTGGGCTTTGATGGTGTAAGAATGGGTTAAGAAGCTGGTATGCTAGGAAATACAGGAATTCGATATCCCCCAGCTCATCTAACACCGATGCTCCTGAGAAATAAAGGTAGATGTTATACTCTGATGTTTTAGATTGAGATTTTGATACGTTGAAATCATAATACGAAGGAGCTCCACGAAAACCTCCCCTGTTAACACAGGAGGGACTTTCAGCAAAAAGAATTAGATCATAGGGCCACTATAATACTTCACAACAGCAGGTAAGGATCTTTCTGTACTTGTAAATTACCTTATATCAGCTATGGCATCCAGGCTGACTACATTGCAACCTTACATCTACCTCTAGGATTACTAGTTTTGCAGACAACTCACAGGGCCATCCCATGCATTCATCTAAATATATGGCAGGAGATTGGTTGCAAACCCCGGGCTGCGAGTTTAGATGAAGTTATATGATATTATTGAAAAGGATATTTTCTTATTAAAATATTCATAAGATTGAATTGTCCTATTGAACAGATGAGATCATAGTGACATATAATCAAGTAACTATGCCACTTATGCTAGTAGACGTAGCCATAGTTCTTTCAATAGATTCGGAAGGTCGTCTAACCTCAATATTCAGTCATTATACGAGACTGATATCGAAGTTCTCTCCTATTTATACCAATAGAAGGCCTTCTCCGCGTTGCCAGATATCATGCACCCAAGACTCTCCAGGTGGGTAGGGCGATGAGCGAGCCCATATTCTTTCCAGCTGGGCACGCGCTATGTGGAGGACAGCCAAACGTAAGTATCTGATTAGATGTTCAAAGATATCCAATACAATCTGCCGTTGTTGGGCCGTCCGAGACTCGGCGCCCACAACGAATGCTGGCCAGACTGTTCCTTTGAAGTGTGTATCATGATGGTCAATCTGTCCTAGGTGAAAAAGAGCGGTCTCGACCAAATCGCTAGGAACCTCCTGGAAGCTTGGAAACTGTCCACCAAGGACCCGTCGGCCGTAAATCTCGATAGACGCCTTCCAGACTTCGGCAAGCGAATGCCGTGCATATGCTGAGGACGGTTGGGGGCACTTGGAAGCCCAGTGTGCGCAGTCGAAGTCGCGCAACCGAACAAATGATTGGGAAACATACGGGGTTGGCGGCTGTACGGTTCCTGACGACAAGACATTGAAACTGTGCAAGATGAGCATAAGATCGGACGGACAGCCAGTCCAACTATGGGTCTCTGCTCTTTTAAGTATTATGTCCAGTTCTGGCCATGGAAGGACATCGAGTAGTTGTAACATTTTAGGATTAAATGTGGAACCAAAGATAGATAACCTACTCACATGTCAATCATCAAGTTTTTTAAAATAGCTTGTTGACTTACACTGCGAAAGTCTCCTCGAACCATTTTTGGAAAGCTAAATTGGAGTTTGCGGTCGTGTCTAGCAGATCTCCCAAGGATCTTCTCAATGAGATGAGAACTTTCAGTCCCTCTAAATGATACTTCCAACTCGTCTTTCCTGAATCCATTATATCGACCCAGATCAACAAAAACACTGCAGCAACTGAGGCGTCAGAGCAATCTGTGCTTGCCAACCCTTCACGAAGAGCACCCATGCCTATAGTCGAGTGCGTCAATGCGTCCGAATGTTGGGTTAGATATAACTTATCGTAACGCGTTAAGCTGTCACAATCGGGGGCCGTTCCATCTAGTATCGCAGGCCGTGATGATGCATGTGGAATAGATGCTCCTGCTTGTGCTTGATGGGAGGCAGAGACAGCAATAAGACTGTGGATTAGAACTGGATTGCTGGGTACTAAGGCCAGGAATTCTTTGAAACGATTCCGCGAGTCATCCTCGTATAAAGTACACTCGACGCAGCAGCGATGGAGATCTGGAAATAGTTTTTAGCAACTGCTACAGATAAGTTCAGAGATGTGTGTGATATTCATGCGTACAGTAAAAGAGATATTGTCTGAACTGGGGGCTCAAGTCCTGAAGGACGGGATCCAATATAGTCGTGGTCACGGGCTGCACGGGGGAGCCTAATTGTAGATCTGTAGACGGTGCTGTCGCTTGACTATTCTCGAAGGACCGCCCCATCATCTTTCCCCTACTTGCTACTCCTCCGGCCCATACTAATGGCTTGTTTGGGCTGTACCCAAGACATTCGCGGCCTGCCGATTTACATTTGAAGCAAGTGGGCAGACAACCATCGCATTTTAGACGTTTCTTGCGGCACGTCCAACAGGCTTTTGAGGAGGAGCTTGGCTGCTCGTCTACGCAAACCCAGGGATATTTCGGAGATGACATGATTATCTCCCAAGGTGAAGTTCGATTAACGATCGTTGATCTGGAAGATGTGAAGTGAAATCTACCCCTAGCCGCTTTCGCACGGACGATCCCTGGATATTCGGCAGATCCTGCCGGGGATTTGTGCCAGGGATGCAGTCAATTGAAACAACCAAACTAAATTGATCACTCCGATTGGACATGGGATCCTTGCATCATCTGGCGCAAGCAACAAGTCGAGTCAGTCAAGTTTCGTAAATTTTTTGACTTGAGCTTGAATTAATGCTTGACTTAACGTTTCGTTGTTCACAAGTTGATTTAATTAGTCAGCTGTCAGAATAGGTTCCGATCCCGCTATATACTACCTTTCAATCCCTGAGTATGAATAATTTCCAAAGAAGCGTAAGTACGTACTTAGCAGTAGTCGGTTGTTAATATGGTTAATAGCAAGGGTATAAGTATAGATATGACAAGAAAACCCACCAATAAACACCAGAAAACTATCACGATAGTTAATATACATAAGTGTGAATAACCCCAAAATACTTGGCAAAGGTGTCAAGAAAAAAGACCCCCCAAGAAACACTAGGGTTGGACCAATCTGGCTGAGATGATGTATGCATTAACATCATTATATTACACAGTTTATGAGCCTCAAAATCAAGTTTCTGTATTTTGAGCCGGCGACCTCATTATGAAGACGCTGGCTACAAGTCATGATTTTGGTCGGGTATCACTACAATACATATTCCAATCTACCCATAAGCAGTTGCATTGAAGCGATTCTCAACATGACCTTAATGGCAATAATAGCTACTTAGGAGAGAAGTGCAGAGAATCTTAAAAATTCGTAACAGTGTTGTAGTCTATGTCTATTGCCGTGCCCTTTTTCTTCCATAAGGCCCCTGTACTTTTTTCTAACGCAAATCCCATAGGCGTTCTCCGCCCCTTGCTAGTTATCTATGTCTTCGCTTGTTGAGTTGGATAGCTCGACTCTCGTTGCTGGGCTTTCTCTTCTACTGTATAGTCGCTTTTCGCTCGCCCTATCCTGACAAATGCCAGGATAATCAAAACGGTTACACCGCCACATCCGGCGCCAAGCCAGAAACCAACTTTGTAACTTTCCCCCAGTCCGCTACTCGACTTGCTGGCGACTGCGAAGTCGGCCCAGCCAAGAAAGAAGCTAATACCCAAGAACACTAAGCCATTGATACACGCCCCTGCTAAGCCTTGTTGGTCTTGGGGGACGTTCGTAGTGATGAAGATGCCGCTGATATTGAAACTGATGTCGATGCCTATAGTAGCACATACCATCGATGGGAAAACCCAGGCCCAGTAGTTAGGGTTGTCAGGCATGAGGGCAAACAGAAGGCAACATAAGAAGAAGCCTAGTCCAGATATTATAAGCAGTATGGTCCCTGGCAATCGATGAAGAGTGACTCCGCCTATAAGCGCGATCATGATTCCGCCAGCAGCCAATGGGGCGAACCAGAGTGCGGCAAGTAATGGGGGTACATTGAGAACAGTTTCGATGCTAGTGGAAACGCAACAAGTCAGTACTCGGACGGCATCGAATTACTTGAAGAAGTGAGACCTACTAAAAGCTTGCGTAGAATATGTATATGCCGAAGCCGCCGCACGCTATGAAGAGAACGAGGAAGAGTGGACCAATATATTTGATCGAAAATAGACTCAGGGGCAGTATAGGCGATTTTGCGACCCATCCCTCCACGTATATGAATGCACCAAACGTGATGACTCCCAGTATGAAGGTGACAATGATCTTAGGCGATGCCCATTGACCTTCCACGTGTGACGCATCCGTGACAGCATACACGATCAAGCTCAGACTAGTAATGCTGGTCAGACAGCCCCACCAATCCATCGATGATAGGCTAGCAGTCTTCCACTGGCGCGGGACGCAGAAGAATGTGATGGTGCACAGGACGAAGAGGATAATCGACGCCAGGAAGAAAAACCATTCCCAGCGGAGGAATTGACCACAAAGGCCAGCAACAATAATCCCAGAGAAGAACCCGAATGGCGCACAACCACCATACAGACTGAATACTCGATTTTTCCGTGGCCCGGGCCGGTATGTAGTTCCTAGCAACGTCACGCCCGCAGGTAGAAAAGCGGCTGCGCCCACCCCTTGCAGTGCTCGTGTTGCCAGCACCATAGGCAGGTTACGACTAAAACCGGCGATAAGGGACCAGATCATTAACCATATCAAACCGCCGAGATACACCACGGAGCCGCCGACCATATCGGTAAGCCGTCCAAAGGGCAGCAGGAGCGAGCCGGTGACGAGGGAAAAGACGGAGGTCGGCCAGGTCCTCTGGTTTGGGTCGATACCGGTGTCTTCGATAAGTACCGGGAGCAGGACACTGAAGCCACTGATGAGAAATTCGGCGGCCATCATCGACCCGAGAATGGATAAGCAGAACCCTATCTCCACCCATCGGTTACTGAAGACTTCGGGTCTGCGTCTGCCGAGCTTTTCGATGTCGACGGGGCTGTCACCGGATGGTGATGGCGAAGAGTTCGTGCTGTCGCGACATTGTTCTGCGGCTACGTGAGCCGACGACTCGATATCAATACCCATCTTGGTGGTGGCTTCAGCGCTTGTCGACGGGCCGTGAAGTTAAGACGAGGATCGACTCCGGGATATCGAGTGGCTCTGACACGGAATATGAACTCGCAGTGGCAAAGATTCGCGCCATTGTATCTACGAGGAGGCGCTCAAACATCAATTTTATAGATGTGTTTCTTATTTGAGATCATGTAATAGTAAGATCTGGTGAGCTTTGGATGACGAGATAGAAACCAGGCGGGAAGAGCTCTTGTACTAAAGAAGCAGCCAAGAGGAAAGATGTGCATCTGAGCGCCATGATAGATTGATTGGGGGGATTCTCCAAAAATGCTTGTCTTCAGCGCAAATCCATGGAACTATTCTATGATAGGCAAGGCTGTCTCCATGATAGCCTGTCATACCGCATTGGGAAGCCAAGCCACAGATCAGAAACGGGACGACGACGATCATCTTCATCTGAAAGGTCCAAAATTCACGAGTGGGGCCAAAAGCTTCGGCCTACACGCCTTACTCGTATAGGAAGCCAAGCTGCAAGTTCGAAACGGATCCTGGTATGGTGTAGCTACCATGCCGGTAGTCCAGGAGTCGCGGACAACGGAGGCTGAGAGGTCCATCTCCCGCCATCATTACAAAGCATCCATCAGTCCCAGAGTCCCAGATGGTTACTAATATATAGCCTATGGTGTGGAGTGATTGATTCCAATAAAGCTGGGAGAACTCCTATTGCCATGGGTGTTTATTACCATAGCCTGGGCGATCAGACTGTATATGTTTTACTGCTGCGTACTGCCTTCCACAAAGTGTTTCTCAAACGTTCTCTCGAATCTCAATGGACTGCCCTCGATGGCATTTAGGGAGGGAGACGCTTAGGCTAATAGTGTACCACTGCGGTCAGATCGTTGACAGAACCAGTCATGGGTAATCATTGGACGATCATGTCTGAGTACGCAATCCCCTTCGTGATATAGATTGACCATGGTATAAGGAGTCGACACCATAAATCGATCTGGCAAGAACACGAGTTATCATAATGTTGCTCCTTGCGCCGGTCGCTCTTTTCTATACACGTCAGTTTTGGTTCTAAGAGTTTACTTTCATTTGAGTTTATTTCGTGTTTTTTGGTTGTGACCCAGATCTAATTAAACGACTTTCTGTTCTACTTACGACTATAGGAACCTGGAGTTTCCGCTTTCTTTTTCGATTTCTCACTCCCCCGATAGCCCCAACCCCATAGACTCACGATGAACGCCTCAGCAACGCTTCGGGCGTCTTTCTACGGGCCCGATGGCCCGCTCGGCTTTTCCCCTGGAGACCTGCGAAGTAACAGACGGCATACAATGGGCGCCGATATCGAGGCTCTCCGCAAGCGAAGGACCATGGTGCCGGTCAATTACGGCGACTACAGCGCTCAGTGTCGAGAAGTCAAGGAGACGGCTAGCGATGAATCCATATTCAGTATTGACGATGACACCTTGGAGCCAATTTCAGTACGAGAGCAGATTGGACGCATGTTCACGATCTGGCCGTGGCGAGACGCAAATTGGGTCATATCCGTGGCGTTTGTGTTTGGGTCTATATCGTTCACGGTCGGTGCCTTTTTCAGCTTATTACCCTTCGTGGCCCCAGAGACTATATTCGAAGGCGAACTCGAGGTAGGCCTGCCTGTCGCCAACTTCCTCGGCGCCGTCCCATTTCTCTGTGCAGGTACCGTAGGACTGGTTGCGGGGTGGAACGCCGACAGGGGTGAATTCGAGCCCGTCGAAGTGAAGACAAAGGATGGTATTACCAAGACGTACAAGCCGGCCTTGCTTGGTAGTAGTGCCTGGGTGTGGATACCCTCTGCCGCCGATTTGAAAGTGGTTCTGAAATCGGTCGCTTTTCAGTCGTCCCTTGTTCAATTCACCGGTGGTTTGTTTTTCTCCATCAGTCTCGTCGGCGGTTTTCCTGGCCTCTTGGCTCCTGATAACATTCTTGGTACTCAGCTCCTCCTTTATACTCCGCTGGCAATTGGAGGAACGATGTTCTTCTTTGCCAACCTGACTCTCATGTTTTGGTTGCAAGAGCGTTGGTTCAAGCCCAAGTTGAATTCAGCTGCTTGGCAAGCAACATTTTGGAGTACGATCGGTTCATTTTGCTTCGCACTCACTGGATTTGCCCTCTTCGTCGGAGACGCAGCTACGTCGACATATGCCACTTTCATCGGTTCTTGGTTTTTCCTTATCGGTTCCGTTATCTCATGGTACGACATTATGGCGTTTCACCCAGACTCGTGGGCGGCATGAGGCAACGTGGTATGGAAGCTCGGAGGTTTGCTGTTGGTTTGTCAAGGATATTAGGGAGCAATACTTTGGGCTGGGATTTTCTTTTCTCGGGGGACTTGCGTGTATAGGGGGTTGTGTGCTTTTAGAACCTGACATAGACAGACGGAGGAAAACAAGCCAGTCATTACGGAAGCAACTAGAAAGAATAATTAGATGGCAATTGCCAAGGGTATCTAACTCCCTCAGTATCCATCTAGTATGGATACTGGTCTATATAGAACTCTTTCTGACCTTGAGTCTTTTAGTGTTAGTCTGTGATTCAATCTTCTACTTTCTAGCAAATGCCCCTCACCTATTAACCACTACCAAGGACTCACACCGTACACTCCGTGCATTTTCCCCTCCATACCATCCCTCTCGCCTAGCACACAGCGCACAATCTGCCGCGCGCCAACCTCCGGTCCAGGAACGCCTTTCTCCTTAATAATCCTCTGAACCTCCTCAGCACCAAGACCGGTAAGATTAGTAGCATTAGGGCCTGGGTCGGCGCTGAAAACCCTCAATAGGCCTCCCTCGTGAGTGCCATACTCCTTCCAGTACTCGACCATTAGCATGTTAAGCGCCGCCTTGCTGGTGCGGTATTCCATGGGGCTGGATCCTGTCGCGGCCTTGTAGACCCTTCCTTGCGGGTCGGCGGCACCGGTCAGAGAGCCCATCGAGCTGCTCACAAAGATAAGGCGGGGATCGTGCCCGCCCTGCCCGCCGGCCTTGCGCAAGAGCGGGAGGAACGCCTCCGTCACGTTTACGACGCCGAAGACGTTCGTCTCCATGGTGGCGCGCAGGCGCTCCATGACCGTTGGCGCTTGCGACATGACTCCTGCATTGTTGACGAGGACGTCGAGGCGTCCGTGCTCCTTTTCCACGTATGCGGCTGCCTCCGCGACCTGATTGGCCGAAGTGACGTCTAGGAGGAGCGGAGATACTGTGCCCTTGATTTGTGGCAAGCTCTTGAGCTGGGCCGCAGCAGCCTCGCCTTTGGAATAATCGCGACAGCCGAGGAGAATGTGATATGGTTTCTTGTCATCATCATCGCTACCATAAGGTCCTCCTGTCTGGAGTAGAGCCTTGGCCGTCTCGAAGCCGAGGCCCTGATTAGCGCCTATATGTATGTCCCAACAGTTAGTTGTATCGACAGCAGCAGAAACACGTATATGACTGGAAGACTTGCCCGTAATAAGACAAACAAGGTTGTTTTTGGTCATTGTCGCGGTTTGCAAATATTTCATGTAGAGTCTTAGCTACAGCAGTACACTCCAAATGCTCGTCGGCCCTCAAATTGACATCAAGTTGAGCATATAATGCGGAGTAATATACAAATCAAATGATTATAGGATTGCGAACTGTATTACCTTGTTGGTTAGATGACTTTATACTACCGTATTTCAGCCACCTACTGGACCGGAGTATTGTTCAAGCGGACTTAAGATATATACGATATCCCTGCCGGAGTTTACTTATACTAATTCCGCTACTGGACTGTATTTGTTCCTACTTATTGAACTACTTTTGGGTAGTTTACTGCAAACAATTTCCATGTTCCTGTGATTTGTGGCCGTCTCATTTGTGTTGACTATTTCGCCTCCTCAGACCCTAGAAGAGGCGAATTAGCCAACGCATATAGTGTATCTAGTTAGGATTCTTAGAATGGATTGCCCATTCTTCAAATTCTGATCTTGTAATATAAACGACATATCAATTGAGATTATATGGACAATTTACAATTCCTCTTCTTTTCCCCGGATTAGAAATATTTCTGTCGCAGCCAGGCCGGCATTCATATACACTTCAACTACGATCGAAACGTGTATTTTGAATGCGATCCACTCACCTAAGCCACATATGGACTAGCAGAGTGGATGTCTCTCCTAAAGCTTCTCAGAAGTAGATAAATGGCGCTGCCTTTTTCGCAGAAGCCGTTACGAACAGTGAAAAACTCCGTGCAGGAAGGGATAAGCTAAGTTTTCGCCAGAGCTCGATAAGACGGCTACGTCTGGTAGCCGCGCAAAAGGCCGCGAGAGCATCTGTCAATCTGTAACAAGACGTTAAGAAGCTTATAATAGTGTTGTTGTATTATAGTTGCTTACAATTACCAACTAAAAGTGCCGGTGGGGATGTGCCCAGTCTATATCACTATATTTAGCTGCGTAGTAGCCGAACAGCCGGTCTAGCCAGGGACGCCGTCGTTTTAGCTGTTTCGTTTAATTAGCGACACCTGTGTTTGATGATATAAGCTAGTCCAGGGGCTTCTTCAAGGTCACTGGTCGCGGCGAATGGACAGTGTATCACAGTAAGTCTAGTCGATGTGAATAGGTGGGGAGGACTTCTTCCCCAGAGTGAAACTAGAATACCACTGGCAATCCCATGTTCAATATGATATGTTCTAGGACAGTGAATAAGACCACGCTTTGTTTCAGACGACCGGAGACTAGAGACGTTCTACATAATCATCAATATTTGATATTCCGAGTAGGGATTGAAGCTCAGCTATTTACATAGCCGACCAAATATCCTGACACTCCCTTTCAGGCTCACCCCATCGATTGATAGATCCAGCATAGTCCGACAAGCAAGCCATAGCCTAGTGATGCCGGTCAGACTATCGAACGATACAAGGACGCTATTCATGGCTGACTACTCACATGTGTAACTAGGAGGAATGGTAGAACAACAGTTCAAACAACACCCTAGACCTTATTGACTCTTGGCTAAACGATGCCAACTGTGTTCTTAGGCACCGCACCTGATTCATGAACTGGGTATTGTTCATGTGGGTTCGTAGGCGCGCCGCGTCCGTTGTGGTCAAATACAGACGGCGGATATTGCGGCGTTTGATAGGGCGCATCGTATCCTGGATCATCTCGGCCTTTCCTATACTGGGCTCTAGCTTGCCTTTCCCCCTCCTTGAAACCTTGACGCTGATCATGACAATGGGCACAAGCGAGAAAGGTAGCAACAACGACTGCCACTACACTGCCAACAATTATCCCAGCCAATGTGCCAGCACTTAGAGCCATTGCGATTGAAAGGTACAGCAATAGCCAAACGAGTCACCAATTATGGTAAGATGGCTGGGAACGGCGGGGAGCAAGGCTCCAATCAACGAACGTTGGTAGAAAATGGACAATGACGTCGTGATAAAACTGTCATATAGAGGGATCGGTATGAGAAGAAATCTAAACAACTAAGTGATGAGGATATTTTCAAGTGAGGCTGACGAGGCTTAAAAGGTGGCCGATAAGTCGGTTTCTACCTGGCATGAGGACTTTAGATCGAGGACTACCATGGACTGCAAATGCTATCACTGAAAGACTTATACAAGTTCCTGGAATCCATATCCTTTGTCCTCACCTGCAAGTTGGAACTCATGGTCACAAGGCCACTATTTCGAAGTGTTGGTAGGAAGTAGAGTGATGAATAAAGAATAAACGATAGGCCCTTTTACAAACCAGACCAACATCTCCAACCTTGGATCACAAACAAAGGAAGTCACCCTTGTGCGTCCTGGTTTGGTTCGCGAAGCAAGATCGAACTCGAGTCAATATCGCCTAGATTTAGACAGAGACAAACATAGAATATGGTCTGAAAAATGGAATTACAACGTCTTTGCTGCTCCATCTCGCAGGTATATAGAGTGCATCATCGTAAACCGCTACTGGCCATATCTAAGGACCATATTATGAAATCACAAGCTCCGTCCTAAGAACGTAAGAAACTTTCTCCTGCACTATTATGGCTGATCTACTTAAGATGATGGAACGGGATGGTGGGCTAGCTTCTCGGGTGGTTTTTTTACATGCCCTTATACCGAGAAGGTTCAAGTTAAAAGACGACCTGATATTGAAATATGTAGGTATGTCGCAACAGCTATCATGGGTGCCAAGGATAAACTATGCTCGTGGAATCGGACAATATGACCGTAACCCGCTAATCGATTTATCCAGTCGTGCCAGCATAATGGGAATTGCCCAATTGCAAGATCATTGAGCTGAGCACACCTTGACATAAGAAGGTAATAGGAAACAAGCTAGTAGATAAGTAACAGAAGATTTCAGAGGCCTCGCAAATCGGGTAAGCTCCGATTATATTGGCTAGCGCGATTGCCGAGACCTTCGATAGGGCTATAGAACAGACATGGCCCAACAGCAGATGTGCCGATCATCACCCACCTGCTGACTTGTTCACGTGTAGACTAGCTCCTGTGCTTACATGGTCTTATGTATACATAGCACACTGCATGTACATAGAACCGCTACACTGAACACATAAATGCTACCAAGCCTGGCACGGATGATGTGGAATGGCCAGGTTAGAATGTGTTCCGGCCGTCTCGTCCCGAAGCCGCCACCCGTGTCGGAGGTCGGAAATCAGGGGATGGGCGGTTGCTTGTGGCACTATGTATTCGGTGACGTCTTCCGGACTTCAGGTGATAGGCAAGGCACCGATCCGATGGGACTGCGTGGAACTTGAATCCCGGATTCTATCTCTGTAGTTGCAATATGATGGCAGGCGCTGGTGGGTGGGTACCTACCTAGGGAGGACATTGTCGCCGTCCGGTGGCAATGCCGAAGTGGGCACTACGACATCGGGTCTTGGCTCTAGTACACATGTCTTGGCCGATAGAATCCGTCTATGCTGCTTAGGTATCACACAGGCTGACAGGTTACGTTGCTTGCTTGCTTGCTTTTCTGTGTGGGATGCAAAGTCTTGGCTTCTAGAAAGTGCAGAATGTTATCAGTGACGACGGAGTTTCTAGATGGACCACGAACCTACAGGTCGCGAAGGGTCAGAGGGCGAATCACAGGCGGGGGTGGCGCTGCAGTGCAACGCTGGCGCATAAGCAGCTAGAAAAGAAGATGCATGTCTGCAGGTGTTGTGCAGGTCGCATGCAGTGCAGAGTTGGAACCGTGGAGAGGGTGCGCGAATCAAAATTAACTCAAAACGTGGACGGCACAATATCCTATCACCGTGGTATGGGGAAGTTTAGCTCGTCGGCATAGGTTGGAAGGCTGTTTCGATCAGGTGACTGACTGACCGACCGACTGATCTTAACTTAGGAGGTGAGGGAGGTAGGTAAAAGGAGGTTGAGAAGGTTGAGGTACATACCTAGGCAGGCTGGCAGGATGTCGGATAGCTGCAGATAGACAGATATACAGATGGAGTCTGGATTCGAAGTGATGTTATTCCTGGCGGCCAGGCTGCCGGGCTGCCGGGCTGCCAGGCTGCCGGGGTAGATGGCAAATAACGTCGCAGTGGCGAACTCTGTCTCTGGACATACATGACCTACTCTACGACTACATATTTGGATCAACTGTCTGACTATGTAAGTGAGATCTGTGAGCAGCCACAACCTAATGAAGACCAATTGGCGTCACGTGTATGCAACTGATGAAGGAGGCAAAGATGCCTCATACATATATGTACATACATGCAATGAACATCGGATGTGGTACCTGTAGGCATGTACTGTGTAAATGGCCAGATTCAGCCATAACGCACAAAACTCGCAACTCTGTTGTTAGCTTGTTACGCTAGCAGGCTAGGAGGTCTAGAGGCGCACAAAGAATTATGGGAGGAAGCTAGTAGATGTAGATCGAATCGAAGGCTACACATACACAGTACATAGTAGCTACATGTACTGCGAGTAGATGGGGATAGGGACGGGTTACATGTAGGTTGTACATACCTTCATAGGTTAAGGTACAAACGAAATATCGTCCGAGGAAACGTGTAACTTCCAAGGTTATTGCAATTACGCATACATGTAACTTGTATTGGAAGCCAACCGGTTGGAGGTCCCCGTGAAGGTAGGGATGCGGCGTACCTACCACGCCTACATAACCACAACTACGTAGTATTTAGTCAGTGGTTGGCTGTGATAGGCCGGCCGGGCAGCCGGGGACAAAGGGCGGCAGCCGCGAGCAGCCACATGCCTATCGCGACCACCGTTCTTTCTGGAGTAGGATAATAGATTGATGTCACTTCCCCTTCTTTTGAGCGACCTGTGCGTGGGTAACGTGGGTAAGGTAGGATCAGGATGGCAAGCACCATGCAGCCGTGCTTTCAAACTCTTTGGCAGGCAGGTACATCCATCCAAACAAAGTAGGCAGTAGGTCGACTGGTTGGTATACCAGTATGAGTGAGACAAGGCAACTTCACGCAGAAAAAACGCAGGGCCACTGCCACTACGCACAAACCACGCAGAGGCGCTAGCTGCCCTGATTGGCTACCTGCGCATAGTGGATCCCGATCTAGGAGGGGTCCTCTCCCGTTTTATTTGGGTATATAAGGCCCGGCGCTGGTTCAGCACTCTTCACTTTTCCATCCACACCAACACAATCTACAACAACAAGAACACGATATCACAATCCAGATCAACGACGAATCATCAGTCTTACAGACCCAAAATCTACACTCTCAACACCAAACCCAATACCTACCTACCATCATTCAAAATGAAGGGTGAATGCGGATGCTCCGGTTCCTCCAGCTGTCAGTCGATCTACCCCGCCATCATCATCATCGTCACCAGATCCTAGTACCACCTACCCCTACCTGCCTAACCAACTACCCCCGCCTCCGCTTGCAAAAAGATCTTCACATCAGGACATCACGATGCTAACATTGCTCCCTCTCTTATAGGCAACTGCGGCGCTGACTGCACCTGCTCCTCCTGCGGCCACTAAAGCGGCTTCACAAGCCAGCTTTCGTCAAATTTCCGTTTTTCCATTTTCGCATCGTCATCTCTCAATTCGGATCGGATCATTCGATGTCGCCCGTCATGATTGACACGACACCTGCACCTACAAACTACAGCATGCATGCATTGGGATTTCGGAAGGCTTGAGCATAGGGGGGTTATGGAGGAGTGAGAGGGGAGGCGCATCGATACTACATGTCTACTGCTAGTCACTCCTTAACCTAGCAATATAGTTCCCTGTGTGGCACTGACTGTTTGACTTTTTACCATTGTGTCATTGCCCCTTGATCCGGTGTCCTGGGTTTTAGGCCGTCTCGAGGTTTTCTTGTGTGTCCTAAGTGCCGCTATCGTAGTACGCCCGTTTTTAGGTGCTCATGGTTTGGTTCTATATCTTAGGGATATCCATGTATTCCATATCGACCGCTCCAACATTTACAGGCTATATCCTAGTTACCAACCTCAATTCCTTCCATTGGCACGTGTAGTAGTAGAATAAAATGCAGACACCAACTTGCAAGTCGATCAACCTGATCATCTTCCCTCACAGGTGACAGTGATGTCAAATTACTCTTCTGCTCTACTCTAGAGCTTATCAGAATCGAGGTAAGCTTAGCAGACGTTGTACATGTACAACTGGTGTGACCCATAATCTTGTTGAGTGGTGGTCAGGTAGTCGGACAGAGCCTCATTGCGTGATTGTGGAACCACCAGGGCCTGCTGCACACTGCCCAGGTGATTAGGTAGCAGGTTGAGCTGCGTATGTTAACCGGAACGGGTGTGGATTATTGTATGTTCCTTAGCACCAACTCCAGAAGCGCACTGCATCCATAATTAAAGTTCAATATTTGATGTATCCTCTTACAGTGGTATTAATGGCAGATATTCAACATTATACCTTGCGCAACTGAGCCTAGGATCTTTAGTCTAACAGTGATCAACAGCAATGTCGTCAGACTTATAGAACCACTTACACGGTAGATAAATCTATGATGGGTGTTAGGTAATCAAGGGAAGTGTCAAAAGTGGTAAATTATGTAAAGAGTGGAAATGAGATTCTGTTTGCTGTGAGTTACCCTAATTAAACCGGAGTCCACCATTGATGTAGATGTAGGCAGTCCATGAATATTGGTACTGAAACCCTGGAAGCTATACCTACCTACCTGTCTCTAGTTGAGGTCTCCTAGGTACTAAATATATATCACTGCCATTTGATTATACCATGAAGGTTGTATCTCACTGAAGTTATGATTTCTCCTTATACGCCGGGATCCCAATTCTCTGCATCGCCAGATGTGTCTTGACTGGCTGGCTGGCTGGCTGGCTGGTAAGGGGGATGTCACGTCATACAGGATGGACAATGGCAATACCTACATGTAAGTGTTGATATACACACTTATATGGGCCGAAACAGTTGTATGTGTTTGTACTGGCTTAATTGCTGGATGTGGCAAGTGGCGGTTATCTTCCTAAATAGATATGGCTGGCCCTAGTCTTTTCAAGATGACCTTCCCTTACGAGATCCTTTATTTGCTACCTACTTCAGCATTCACTGCACCAGAATCACTAGCAGTATGCAAGAACGGAGCGGGGCCTGCGGGCCGGCGTTGTCCAATCCAGGCATTGTAAGGACAGGATCGATACTGCGCTGATTAGAGGGATTATTTCTCGCCTATGGTTCGATCCCGCACGAGCTGCCGAGAGGAATATTGACGTGCGAATTATCAGATAGGAATAGACATGACTATAATACGGGCCCAGCAACCTGCTTGTATATAGGATTGACAACAGAGGCAAGCTGACCGGTATCTTGTGGATCGTGGGCACAGGCTGAACAATGTGCTCACAGTTCCAGAGAAAGTTGTATCTGGCCATCTTTGGTACTTTCGCTACAAGTTCACGGTGGGGCTTTTATTGAGACTAATGCTCCCATCCTTGGCTCTGAAAACTTGCTCATCCGGTCAAGACTTCTACTGCGACATCCTACTATACCTACTACTTGGACATGCACTTGATGTCCTATGGGTCTTGTCAGGATTCTTTATTAGGCTCCATATATATAGAGGCTGTTCTCTGAACAGCCTTTTAGTTAGTTCTTTGTGCAATAACTGTGTTGTTTTGCTACCTCATACGCTCATCTTGTAACAGGTCTGTATAGATTTTTTTAGTAAATAACTTTACCACCGACCTACATCAATAACGTCCCACTATGCTGCCTACAAATGAGCATAGGAATCTTTCCTATCTATCAATAGAGGTAATATGGCATGGTCTGGAATGACGAGTACCTTGTGCTCCCTATGTTAACTGCCATACGAGACGAGACGTTCAAGCTGATTTATTATGATTCGCAGGGTTCTGAGGACATGTGGTAGAATATATCCGAGGATACGAATAGGTCAACGCTCTCGCACTGTCCTTTAATCCCCAAAGGCTAAATAAATATTGTCAGGGTTGCTGACTAATTGCTCAACATCATATCTGTTAGCTACTATAATATACATACTGTATTGTATTGATAACAACAATCATGGCCTCTGAGTGAGGGAAACGCTGAGTCACCTTTTGAGGCTTTAATGGCCATTGAATCCAACCAGTTTCACCATATGAGGGTGCCTGCGACTGTACCACCCTGACGATGCGTCATGGCTCATGAGTTCAGATAGATGCAACATGGTGTGGCAGCCATTTATCTAGTTGCTTTACAATTGACCTATCTAGCGGGATGTTGTCTTGGAGGTAATGCTGGCTTCTTACGAGTGGACTATGGTACCTGTTCTTGTGCCTCATTATGTATGTGGACGCTTGAAATATATCAGCACTTACAAGTGATGCTTCATCTGAAGTGCCAATACTCATATGCTGAAGCATGTTGATTTTATGTGACTGTTTTAATAACACTTTCGACTGTTACAACTAGAGTATACTAGGGAAGCGAGGGAGATCGACTACATCGGAGTCTTGCACCATCGAATGACTCGGGCTATATGCAACAGCGTATTTTGTGGAGATTCCTAGGGGCTTTCGTCCTATATGCCAGCCTTTTTGCCATGCTATCACAATTATTGTGCGTATCATTATTATTTAAGCGCTGCCATGATCGCAACTAGTTAATTGAGTGTTGTAAGTGTCTACGTGGTCTTTTCTCAGAGGAGATCATATAGAGCATTCGGAATGGCTATTTATCCCAACTCTATATCAACAGGGGTAATTAACAACTACCCCTATCATGCTACACGTTAAATGGAAGGCAATACTTAAGTGAGTAGACCAAACATAAACCCAAGCGATGGCTATAAAGGAATCTGTCACGTGTACCACGGTCAGGCTAGAATCCTAAATATCGAGACTTCCATATCCCATTTTATCCGAATTGAATTATGAGCTGTAATGATAGAGGGCACTGTTATATGGTGGTTGCGAGTTGGGAAGATATCAATGAAAATTATTACAACACGAGATGGGACACATGGAAGGGGCGTGAGTGTCCTTGGCTTGACAGGAGCATTGGTGAGATGTACAGTTCATATTTGAGGATGTATTAACTTCAATATGACTGCCATGAAATCATGTCGCCAGCAAGATGGGAAGATGCCAAACTGAAATTTTCCCTACCACTCAAGCTGAAGCAGGAGCACTAGGAGACAATATATCCCGAGTTTTTAGTGAAGAGAGCAGCTTATTATGTTGGAAGTCGTGCAATCATGTTTACAGAGTCGTTGTTTTGATTTGGTCCTCTTACCTTGTGTTCGGCGGCGCTCTTCTCCTTTCTATCTACCACTTCACCCTATTCTCACAAGGACCGACAACCTTTTTGCATCTACCTTTGGGACGCGAAAGCCTTGGATCCGTTCTAATTATTGATTTTCCATCCCAAGATATGTGTGCACAGCTAATTGTCTTTTCGCAACGCAATGCCGAATAGGGTTTTTATAGGCTCTAAACATCCGCACTTTTCCCTACGCGTTTGTCTCCTCGCAACCATCACCTCGCAACCATCAATATCGCGGTACAGAGGTACATTCTAAATTTCCATCCTAAGTCGACCTCACTTAAACCTATCTGTAAACAATACTTTTTTTCTGTCCGTCACCTCAATTCCCAACCTGGGTTTCCTCTGTCACCCCGATTCGCCGACTCACACTAACGCATCAACATCTTCCTGTCGGCGATTCCTCTAGTATGTAGGTGCCTGCCTGTTTTCTGCATTTACCTACTCACGCTGCCCTGATTTCTTCCCCTCCAAGTCACCTTGCCGCCGACCTTCTTCATCATATTGTGCTATGACTTCGCGCAGCCCTCTCTCCAGCGCCGACCCGCAACTGCAGGCAAAATATTCTCTCTTCCTCATCACCTATTCCGTTTTTTTACCACTGACTAACAAAAAGTTCAAGTCGCACAGTTCTTGACATTCAGTCCCATGTTGACGTACTAGGTAAGCTGCCTCTACCCCCCATTGTTATATTTCCCCTAGCTTTAACCCGACCACTACAGTCTCCCGCAATTGTTCCGCTCTAGCATATTGTCTACATCATTCACCGGGAAGTTTTGTTTCTGCTCTGCAGATTAAACATCAACTACAAGCACTTTCCTAGGTAGAAGGTGAGTCGCGACCTGCTCCGGGTCTGTCGCCGACTGCTAATTAATCAAAGGTCAAGATATCGCTGTCGGCGCGCGCAGATCTCGGCACAGATCTCGGCGCAGATCTCGGCAAGCCCACCACCCCTACTACCGGGACAAGTGATATTTCTATTCGCCTTAGATTGAGGTACCCTTCCTATTGACGCGTCTGATTCATCTAAACCTAACGCTCGAAAGGTTTTCAAGTAGTTACTTTGTACATCACACTTCCAGTTCACGATCACATCATCTTCACCCAAACGTCACTATCTAACCTAACTGTACCACCCATACTCCTAGTAGGTCCCCTATGCTTCCCAGTTATTATGCACCCTATTGACAATCAACAGTTCTATAACGAACGAGAAATCATGGAGGCTGTCAAGAGATTTCGTAGCGCCTCTGATGTTGGCATGTCTCGTCCTACCACTGCGAGATCCGACGGCTCCAGTAAGAAGCGTACCGTCGATGAGATTTCCGGCGGAAATGAAGACCGTTCTATCTCTAAATACGGCAGCAATGAAGATGGCAACTTTATTCCTAAGCGTTCCATGAGCGTCCAAAAAGGCGATGCCCAGTCCTCTGGTCGCACTACGGCTCAAGCCTCTTCCTTTGATGGTACCACTGTAGTTGGAACTATGAATGAGAACTCTGACATGCCAGGAGACATGTGGACGACAGTGAACCTTGAGCCTCCTCCCACCAGCTTCCCCCGCCCAGCCTCTCCTACCCCATCGATGTCCCCTGGCTTCCCGCTGGAGGATGACGAGTGGCCCGTTCACGGTGCCACCACGGGTCGCCATGAAGCAGACTCGGCTCTTTCGTACACATCTCAGCGCCCACGACATGGAACCAACGGCGGTTCAGGACACGTGCGCAGCAATGCAACCTTCTTCGGTGGTCGATCCGGTGGTGGAAGCCATGACTCCAGCCTACTACAGCGGCTCGGAAACTTCCAGTTCCAATTCCAGTTCCCCAGCGGCTCGAACCTGATTCGCAATATGCGAGGCTCACACAGCTCGTCTGTCGTCAACAGAAATGGTGCTGCTGTCCACTCTACTCAGCGGGAGGAGTCCGCCGCGGACATCGGCTCTGTCGGCTCTCGAACCAGCAACGTTCTTGCGGATAGTCGTAGCGCAAGCCGCATTGGAAACCGTACTGGTCTTGAGGTTAACATGCCTGCCGCCATTTCTCCTATCCGCGAGGAGGAGGTCGGTGTAGAGGGCGGTATTGGTTTTTCCACCAGCACTCAAAACCGCTTTGAGTCCCCAGAGTCCCCTGCTGTCATCACTGCACAGACCTCTCGAACTACTTTATATAGCCGCGGGTCTCTGAAGAGGGTGTTTACTGAATTGTTCCGCAAGCGATCAGTGAGAATAATTGTGATTAAGGCCAAGACTCTGATATTTATCTCTGCTAGTGCCAGTGCATTGGCGCTGGTCAGCGTTGTCGCTGCTGGCGTAAGTTTTGGAGCAGATAAGCGTCTTCATGGCCAGGCCGGCACTGCAACCCAAATCTGGCTCGGTGTCAGCATTACAGGCTTCGTTTTGCTCATGGTGTTCGTCAACCTCCTCGTTGACCGCCGGCAGGTCAAGCTCATGCGCCGACGCTTCCGCAGCCATCGAGATGAAGAGTGGATTGAGATAAGTTCTCAGTCTAATCAGGTGACCGTTCCGGAGGCAGCACATGTAGCTGGATCCCGCAGCCGCGTCTCCCACAGCCCCGGTTCACGCACCCAGGCCAACATCCCACCCATTGATGATGAATTGGCTCACCGCGCTGTCCTCACACGCACTGATCGCACCGCTCAGGATGCAGCATGGAATCACTTCAGCGCCGATGGTGTCCGCATGCGACGTTACGTTGAGTTCCTCGAGAACGATTTCAAGAAGAACCACCCGAACCACCCTGCGTTTTCCTCCCCGGTCAGGGAGCTCCAGGAACAGGAGCAGACTCCCACTGTCAACGCCGAGCCCCTCGTGTCTCCGTCCCAACTGGAGCAAGACACCTCGATCCGCGCTAGCACCATTGGCATTGCGCGAAGCACCTCTCTCTACGAGTCTGAGAAGCGATCCCGCGACAACGCAGTCACGGCTGCGAACAACGCCGCTTACCCTTCCACCCCATCCAACAATGTTGTTCCTACATCCGCCTCTCAGGCCTCCATCGCTGCGCACGAGGAACTGTCGCCGATCCCGCTTCTTCAGCGTGATATCTCGGACACGAACACAGTGTACCGTCACCCTGTCCGCAACGCCTCGGTCTCTTCGGTCAGCAGCGTCAGCAGCGGTAACAGCGCCACCTCCTCTCTCACTGCCGGAGCGCCCACTGCGAACACAAACAACACCTCCAAGCCAAGCCTGTACCCCTGCGCATCCATCGACTCGCTCCCCCGGATGCCCCTGGTGACCCAGGCCGCTGCAATGCCATCGTCGTCGTACTCGCAGAACCTAGAGCAGTTGACAACCTCGAACACCATTGACGACATCGTCGGCCGCTACGGCGTCTCCTTTGAGAGCCCGAAGGGATACAGTCCCCTCTGCCGTGAGAGTGTGCTGCGAAGCCACGCCATGACCACTGAGGCCGGCACCCCGAACTCGCAGAAGGGATCGCGTATCTCGTCTGTGTCGTCTGCTTCAACTGCGTCTGCGTCGCCATCGTTCCTGCCTGTGCCTGTGCGCGGTTGGAGTTACCACGATGAGGTTACGGGAATGCGAGGTGGTGGCACTGAGATGAGTCCGATTGCCGAGGTGAGCAGTTCGCCTCTGGCCTCTCGGTCTCAGTAGGTTACCTACCTACTACCTATTCGTCAGACTCTTGGTGTGGTGGGAAGTTGGGGGGAAGGGATTGTCAGGCATGCTGAGCTGTGTCGAGCTGAGCGGAACTAAGCTGAGCTGAGAATTATGAAGATGAGACACATGGATACACAGACTTGTGAGGTTGTGATGAACGTGTGGCTAGCTGTTGGATGCGAGGATCCATTATGGCACCCTTTCACGACTTCATTTTTTTTCACGTCTTCCTTCCTTCACGATATCACGAACAAATGAACACATCAACGAATGAACACTATGAAGAAACGAACATATGAACGAATGAGCACATGCATGGACAAACGATCCCACGAATGCATGGACAAATAAATGAGAAAAAGAAAAGCAGAGAAACATCAGGAAAATCAAGAAACTAGAAAAAAAAAGTTTTATGTTGGACTAGAACCGTACCAGTGGCCGGGAAGATACGCAACGCTTGAAAATAGGCGAGAGGTGGCAGGCGGCATTCATCGGAAGGCGAACTGGTCGGTAGTGTGGGATTTGAACGAACGGCGAATATTGTTTAGTGTAATACGAGGCATATGAGGCGAGAACTGGACACTGACGGCGTGGTTTGTTGCATACACGCGATGGTGTTGGCATCATCCAGGGACCCGGATATGAAGAAAAGCTGCAGCACATGTGGTGGAGGTTGATTTGAGGCCCGGGATAAAGGGGCTTTGTACCATCACCCCTAATGCACATTTGATTTCTGCAGGCTGTTAATAAGGGACCCTTGTGGGCCAGGAATAGGCATAGTTCGCTTCTCTCATACGCAATAAACGCGCGTAGATATATACCAACTGTCTTCCTTGCTATGTGACCTAAAACTGCTCATTAGATGGCTCGCGCAGCACGAGCGCGATTCTCCCTGTATCGTTTCTCCTTGGCCACAGTCTTCTTCCTCCTTCTCCAGCTACGGTTCAGATCACCCCTACTCTCCCAGAACTGCTTCTGGAAATCGCTGGCTGGGGTCTGTTTAGAATCGCCAGCTGCAGTATCTGCATTGCTGGTCCCAGCCATAGTAACATCTCCATCATCAAGTTCTTCATCCTGATCTTCCTCCTCGTCTTCCTCTTCAGCTTCGGGTACTTCATCCACGGTAGACTCTGTCCTAGACCATAGACTGAAAGTGCGGCTTGGATGGGCTGTATCCGGAGTCGGGGCGGCGCTTCGGATATTTCTATACTCGAAGTCCTGACTTGTGAAAGGCGTCAACGGCGGGTTGGCAGCTCGAGTTGCCGCGCCGTCATCTGCATCCTCTTCGATATCATCGTTGTCGAAGAACAAGAAAGGCTCGGCGTTTGGAGGAGTGGCAGCGTTGTCCTTGGGGGGCTTGTATAAGGCTTCCAGGGGATGGACTTTGGTTGCGGCTGGTGTTGCGGGCGGGATCTTGATAGTAAGGCTTGTGGTGGAGCCGGAGGATTTAGGCCGTGCTGAATGCAACGACACTGCAGTTTTGAGGGCTGAGGTTGGGCTACTTAGAGCTTGGGTCTCTATCTTGAGACTTTTAGGCGGGGCCGGAGCTGGAGTTGAGGTCGCTTTCTCGTCTGCGCTGCCTGCCTCTGCATTTTGGTCAGGGATATCCTCATCTTCATCCTCAGACGGCGATGACGATGAAGAACCGCTGCTACTTGTAGTATCATCATCATCTGAAACCGCAGCGGTAGAATCAGGCTGCTTGGTTTCTGCTGTTGAGTCTAGCTTCGAAGCATGAGTACTTGATCTCTTGTTGACCACAGCCTCGATCACAGTGCCATTGCCATCCACCCAGCCCACACCATCCTCGAAAGTCATAGCCTCTGCATTGGCCTTTTCCGTGTTCGCCTTGAGGAACGAAGGGTGTTTGACTGTCCTTCCGAATTCGTGCACAACGACCTCGCGCTCGCCCTTCCGCCTCTTCTTCTTCTTGTGTCCAGCGGAATCGTTGTCGTCTCTTGCGGATGAGCCAGCATCCGGGAGCTTGGTCTTGAACAGACACTCGGGTCCATTGGTGTACTTGGACTTGACCTCTCTCTTCTTCATTTTCTTGTCTTTCTTTTCCTTCTTCCCATCTTTGTCCTTGGATTTCTTCTCCTTCGTTTCCTTCTCCCGCTTCTTCTTGCGTTTCTCCTCAATCATCTCCTGTTCCGCCGTAGTCCACCCGCGCTTGACCTTGCGACCTTCCAATTGGACGGCAGGCGTGACATCGAATTCGCGTTTTCGCTTCTTCGAGGCCTTATCCTTCTTCTTGTCCTTCTTGGACTTGCTGGCATCAGCCTCTTCCGTGGCTATGGGGTCAGGTACAGCCTCGGGCCTGGCCTTGTCGACGCGCATCTTGGCTCCCCTCAACACAGCTCCGTTCAGCTTCTTCTTGAGCTTGTCGGCTTCGACAGTGGGCAGATCAACAAAGCCGTAACGCTTCTCGGGAAAGGCTTCGATGGTGTGATAGGAGATGTTGCGTGCGTTTGGTAGCACAGAAGAGGGGATTACGACGCTGAGCAGCGACTGGTCAAGAGGCGTGATATGTAGGCGCGTATACGGGACGCCACCGGCTGTTGAGGCAGAGGCAGAGGCAGAGGCAGACTTAGAGCGCTTTGGAATTTGGGTCATAGTGTGATGCTAGTAGAGTTCCATGGCACAGCTGCACAGCTTCGAAGCATTGCCCAAAGGCGATTGGGACTGAGGGTTGCTCGGGTGCTTGGTTACTCGGGCGGCTAATCTGCAAATAATTTGTAGAAAAGTTGGCAGCTCAGCAGCTTCAGAACTGCTTTTCTTACTGTATCCGCTTTTATTCACCGGGATTAGGTAAGCTCGGGATTCTAAGTGCACGGGCCCTCGCCGTCGGCTTCTAACGGTCTATCCTACCGGTTATGTACGGAGTAGCAGACACAGATTTGAGATACTTCCGAGTCCTTTTCTACATGAAATTCTATTGAACAATTGATCTATCACGTTCCAAGAAATTAATTCACATTCTTGATCCATCTATATCCATCATGCCGCCGAAATTGTCTCCAGTTCGTTTCGTGAGGACGGTATGTGAGCTTTTCTTCTGCGTAGTCTTTGATAATGTAGCTTATCTATGATAGGTCTTGAAGAACTTCATGGCCGAGTCTGGCCTGGAGCCAAGGTGCGTGAACCTCTCAACCAAACTTGAACCCCTGTACATGGATTATCGCTGATATGAGACATGTAGGCTCCTTGGACCCCATGTGAGCTAGAATCGTGTGCAGTAGCTACGGGTAGCTGTATTGACGATCCTAGATCAGGGTTACCAATGCTACCGTGGGTAAGGTGGACTTCGAGCTGGATATCACGAATGACCACACAGTACGGAACACACTTCATCTTTATGGTGAACTGTAAGCTCATCGTTTCTCAGAATCGACTGAAGATCATCCACGGCGGCACCATTGCTAGCATGGTCGATCTCGGAGGCTCTCTTGCTGTGGCTTCCATGGGTCTCTATGCTACTGGCGTGTCAACAGACCTGAACGGTGAGTTATCTCCATACTAGAGCTCCTGAGGGTTGTTCGCAAGTCTCCGGATCTGGAACTGGTGTTGATTTGCTTCAGTCACGTACGTGAGCAGTGGAGGTAAGGTTGGCGAGAAGATATCCGGCACTGCTGTCTGTGACAAGTGTAGCTTTCTCTGAATTCTAACTGCTATCGAATACTAAATATGTATACAGTCGGTAAAACATTGGCGTTCACGTCGGTTACCTTCAAGAACGCCCAAGGCGTGCTTGCGGCAAGAGGAAGTCATACAAAGTAAGTGGCTACTTCGACGCTGGTGGCTTATTAAACGACCTGACATAGAGGCTAACCTCGTCAGGTATGTGGCACACGCCTGGAAGTCACAACAGCCGAGGGAGCCTTTCACACCACCTGAAGGGGCAGAGCTTGCAGAGGACGAAGGAGTGGATTGAGTTTTTCGCTTGAACATGATCAGTGACATGATCACAAGGGGCAACATCGAGAGCCTTAGATTCAATCTGATGATATTGGTCTGTGCGTAATAGGGGTGGGATAATGAGCGATAGACAGACGGCAATGGGTTGTAACGCAAAGCATAGAGATATGAGTAAGCGAAGCAGGTGGAAGTATCTCTTCTTAGACTACATTATGCGGCGATGAACGCTTGACCTGCCTAGGCTAGTAGTCTCAGGGGCGCGCTACAAGGGTCGTGATTGATCTTTCAATAGAACATTGGAGGGAAATCTAACCACCAAAGTCAAGGAGCTTTTGCAGTCGCGGGTATCAGGTACCCAATCACATATAAATATTACCTTACTGGGAATGTGTACAAGGTGTAGAACGCTCCCAATCGATAGAAACTAGAGGATTAACTTACAATTTTCCTCGGGCAGACCACGTTGACTAACAGAAGATACCTACGTGTACATACCGTTATGACATATATTTACTCTTAAATTCACATATCTAACTTCGAGCTTGATCTTTAAAATATACATAGGATTTCAACGTTAAAATCCCAATAAAGTTATACTATGACAAGAACATCGTAGAGTAAGCCGCCTTTTATCTTAGGTACAATTTCCCGATGGATATATGTATCAACCAACCAACCAACCAACATATAGCAGTCTGCCTACCCGCTATAACTACCCTCCAACCAACCGCCATCGGCATACCAAGTTGCCTTTGTGACATATTTGCTCTCATCTCCCAATAGAAACGCGATAGAGGCCGCGATCTCTTCGGGCTCAGCTACACGCCTGCTCATGCAAGGAATGTTCTCCGCGTTCAATGTGAACTCTCCCATAGGTGTCTCGAAGGCCTTCCCCATCATATCGCTGTTGATAGCACCCCTGTTCTCCTAATGAGCATGCCGTGCGACCCTATAAAGCCTATTCAGGGCCCAAGGCAGATTACAACTTACGGACAGAGGGCATTGACACGAACGTGTCTCGCCGCTCCCTCGAAGGCAGCAACCTTGGTGAGCCCTATAATGGCGTGCTTTGCCGCCACATAGGCCGCAACGCCAGAGGAGGCGTAGTGGCTCGTGACACTGCCGACGTTGACGATGCTACCGCCATCTTTGATATGCTTCATCTCCTCCTTCAGGCAGTTGAAGGTGCCCCCGACATTGACATCGATCAGGTGCTGGAAGTAGTCGCGGTCAAGGTCCGCGATGGGGTATATTTTCCGCTGTTCTTGCGCTGTCATCCCGTTACACGTCAGCACTATACTCTTCCACACATTTCGAATTCCTCCTATCTAGATGCTCGACGGTTAGGTTCGAACTAACCAGCCACATTGGCACATCCGTCTAGCTTCCCGAACCGCGACACCGTCTCGTCTATCCACGCCTTGACCGTCTCCAGCTTGCTGATGTCTACCACTCGAGTCATAACCCTGTCTTTGCATTCGGGCATATCCTTCTCGATCCCGGCCAGTGCGGAAGCTAGATTCTCGGCCGAGGTGGCGCACATGGAGACCGTAGCCCCGCGCACCAGAAGGTATCGGGAGAGAGCTAGGCCGGTGCCTCGACTTGCGCCCGTCACCGTGATGACCTTTCCTTGGAAGGGGTGCGTGCTCGCCATTATAGAGATAGTTACGTAGGGCTAGGGGTAAGGGGTAAAGTAATAATTGTACTTAAGAGAGGGCAGAGGGAGCTAGAAAGGACATGAACATTGGCGAACCCGATTCTATATACAAGTAACTATCAAAGAGATACAGGGTCTTGATACGATGCTCTGACCGCAACTCGTCAACGGCCTTCGTAGGGGTAGCATGCAGCAGGCCCCTGAGGGGTATACATGCATTAGTGGGTAGGGATATAGATGTGGGGTATAACTCAAGGTATATCACCGCTTGACTTTTCCAGGCTTTTAGATGGCGAAATCTTTTATAAAGAAAACGATGTCAATTTCTCTCCGCTGTTCTTAGCCCACTAGAGGCGGCTGCCCTGTTTCCTCTAAGATCCCTTGGTAAGTTGCCGATCGCGACCTAAATAAGTATATTAACGTGTGGGATGGAAGTCTACCTGGTAGGTTAAGAGTTCCGACCTGCATTAGGTGGTTGCCTAGAAAAATAAGGGAGGTTCCGAACATGCTCCAGTATAGGGTTAGATCAACAGTGTGGTCAGTCAGAACGTTCGTCTTTGTCATGGTATTGGAAAGTCCAGAACTAATGATAGCACCCCTGAAGAAGGAGGCTGCAAGTTGCGATTGTTATTGGTCGCTTGATTCAAAGCCGTTTACCTCTGCATGAGAATTCTTGGTACGGGTTACGACTACTCATGTTATAGAACTAGGATTCTACCTCCCGCCCTGGTCCTGGATGCTGGGTACTTGCTAAATAGAGACACTTATGGGAGAGTTAGTGGAATGCTAGTAAGCTATACCAATTAGCAAACGTCGTGTTTCTCAAAACCTGCGTCCTAGAGTGTGGAAATATGACTATATCGACCTGTGCACTGATTCATTTTACCTGTTGCTGGACTGCGACCTGATTCCTGCTGCAGGCCAAGCCTGCAGCAGTAGTGACTCGGATACGTATCCGGGTAAGCAAGTGTCCCAAGTTTATGGTACCGAAACGCGGACCTAACTTCACAATCTACTATAAATTTAATGAGGCTTTCATCGTGGCGATGGTTTTATTGACATCGCCGTATGCACAATGCATTATTTCCGAAGTCATTCATTGGTTGAAGCAAGTTTACAAACCTACATCTACCTCGACGAAGTATGTAAGATTATTAGATTTATCTCTGATACTCTAACTTTCAAGAACTCCGAAAATCGATAGCGGAAAAGTTGTGGCTTTCTAGAAGTAGTCTTAGTTATTACATAGTAGCCCTACCGTCACTTATGGGGGAGACTGTTAGGGTTTTACGATCAGCTTTATTCCGGCTGGACGTTGTATTCTTCACTGGGTATAACGTTTTCTGCAATGTACTGGTTGACTCTACACCAAGTAGTGAACTTGTCAGTCCTTCGCGCATGGCCTAGGTTTGTAACACTTGCAAGAGGATATCCTAGCAGCCCCATTCTGTCGGTTCTAATTGCTTGCTCTTGGGACCTCGTCTTTATCTCCTTTCCACTAGTAGGTGTCGCGCTTTGTTGAACCCTGTAGACTCTTCTATGTAGCAATGAAAGAGGGCTATACAATAAGGCTTGACATCAAAGGCTGTTTAGAAACAAGGCATTGTCTTCGAGTATCCTTTATCAAAATGGCTATTAGACCTATATTAATAACCACATTATCAACCTGATCCTGTTTTAGGCCTTACTACTATCAAGAACTTTGGACACATACAACCTATTCTATCAGTATGGAATTGGCTATCCCAACACCATTAACTTTCAGCGTTGAGCTACAAGCCCATGTTGCCTATTATCACGAATTTCAATTTGAACAGCCGCCGAAGGATAGGAATGGGGCAGCGCCGATATTGATCCCGTCCGAGCACAACTGCGAACCTTCTGCCGGTGGCAAACACCTAGTAGATACAATCAAGCAAGGGCTCAGAGATATTGGATGCAGAGTCTTTCCAGACGCGGTTACACCATGCAATCCCATCAATATATCGCTCATACACCCGGAGTACTACTCCTGGGATGTAGAGTTTGACATGGAGGCCAAAGACATGCCTGAAGGCTATGAGAATCACCTCGGTTTGAGCTGGACAGGGATAAGAATCAAATCACCGGCCATGTGGGCTTGTCACACCAATTTCGACGAGGTTGCCAGAGTCTTCAGGGAGATAAAGAAAGTATTCATACTCCTCTCCACCCAAACCTGTGATCTATCTGTCCTCGTCAGGAGAGGAGATCGGCCATTCGACCTGTTCGAGCTGCAGCGAATAGCCGGCTTGTGCTATGCTAGCAGCTCGTTGCTCTCTATGCTACACGATAGATCGCGTCACGAAAGTTCTAGATGTCTCAGTAACAGGTTCTACTCCGAGCTAGCGATAAGGGAGTTTCGACCGAAGAATGATGAAGAAGACAGCTTGAACGAAGAATACATCACGAGTACATCGGAGTCTGCGAGAGCCGTACCAACTGTCGACAGTGGTTTCGTTCGGATTATCCCTCGAGGCACATTACAACCCGAGCCTTTTAACCTCGACATATACAAAGAGACAACAAGACATTACCAAGCAGTATACGGCCAGAATAGAATGCATGCCGAACCATTGGGGATTATTCCCGCCGTCGGAACCCTCCTAGAATGCACTGAGCAGACTCGTATAGCAGACCTGATGAATCACATTACGGATAGAACAGCATACAAGTTCTTGAACTACATTGCGAGAGATGAGAACATCAAACGCCCTTGGAACAAGACCGCCGTCGAATTTTGTCAGGCTAGAGGGACGCTTGACGTTGACAGTATTGTTTTGTGGGTTAAGATATGTGTCCGGCTCAGCATCTTCGCCATCGATGAGGGTTATCAGATGTATCGTCGGCTGATCAGACAATGCGCTAGGGCAGAACGCGCACCGCAGAACTACGACGCTTTGGACCTGCTCTTGGACGTTGGCCTCGTGGACGAGGCTGCAATGCTCCAATCGCAAATCTTACGACGAAACCGGGAGGCGCCATGGCAGATGGAGCCAAGGGAGACTACTCCTCATCATTCCTAACCATAATTTTCAGAACTTTTAGAAGAACACAGTCTAAACCGCCTTGAATGGTGAAGTAGTAAAAATTGCAAATATGAATTTATATTTTAATGGGTTACCTGTCACTCAAGAATGGCTTCTGCGTACGTCTTGGTATTATATTGTAAGCCTCTCCGTGACAATTCGCATATTCCTGCTGACCTGTTGTATCGTAACATAATATAGTGGTAACGGGAACAGAAATAGAGAAACATACACGCTGCTCTGTCACATTACAATGTTGAATATATAACTTGGCCTCACATGCAGAGAACTAATTTAGACAAGCTACTAATCCTTTATATCGTCTCATGCTAATCTGTATAATAGTTGAGAGGTTCCTTGGCTGGGGACTTGCTATGGCACGTCAATAAGCTCTTACTGGGTGAGAGTAGCTACACTACTGGGAACCTTTCCACTCAAGACTTGCAACTTGAAGGTAAAAAATATAACTAAACGACTCTAGAGATAGTACCACTCGATAGTATGTTATGTCTGTTATGTCTATGCATATGTTACGAGAATTGATATGTAGGTAATATCATTCTTTATATATAAGTTTGAATTGTTCAGTGACTCGGGCGATAGACTGATGTATTCTAAGGATCGTATGCAGGTAGTCATATGTAGCAGGAGGTTGTCCTTCAAATACAATAAATACAAACGATGTGCAATGATTGGGTCGCAGTATATTGGTTGTCTAAGTTAGCGCTTATTATACTTTGTACGTTAATGCCGGGCGATAAACCCGACGGGGAGAATCTCCGCGGTTAATGAAGCCGATCTTGGTAACGTAGGTCATACTTTATTTCCCCCACAATTAGTATGACATCGTAAACTGCCGTCCCCTGTTTATGTGAGCTCGGCGAATGGCCAAGCAACCCGAGGTCGCGCTTCGGCTGTATATGCTTAGGCTCGACCCGCCCCGTTGCATCTTTTACCCTGGGGTTTAAATGGTACCTAACGTTTTTTTGACTATCCTAAACTCTAATAATTCGTAGCCGCCGATGAGTGTCGTGATAGGACTGCATCATTTCTCTGTTGCTATAGATTCCATTCGATTCGATTTTTGAACTGTTAATTTAAACTGCAGCATTTGAACTTTGGAAGCGCAAATGTGTGTATGAACGAGCAAAGCATCGTTCCAATAGTGTCATTCATTGTGTTACTACTTTTTGAACTTCATTACTCTGCTATCGGTTAGCTACATCTCGGGCGAGACAACCAAAGCTCCCACGTGGTCGGTGAAGAAAAAGATGGCGGCGATCGGTGAGTTTCCGGGTCCCCTCTGCCCTATTGAAACCGGGACATGCTGTGTAGCATCAAAGTTACAAATGTCTCCGGACGCTCTTATTCCCTAGGTAACTCGAGCCGACCGACTAATGGTTATTCCAGCAGCAGCGTCGATAGCGGCCACAGCAGCTGGTCTCACATATCTAGACGGGAAGTACCATTTGCGGCAGGATTGGCAGATCATTCGTGCGAAGAGAAAAGGCGCCAAGCTCTTTGAAAAAGCTCGTGAGTTGAAATCCGCAAAGACTTCTCCCCCGCCCGTCAAACCCATTGGCTCTCACGCTCACATCCCCTTGCAGTCCAAGAAAAGCGTATATCGCCCTACTACTTCTTTGAGAAGCACGTCCAGACGCACCCGAACAAGGAGTGCATCTGGTCGCGCCAGGGCTGCTACACGTACGCCGAGGCCTATCACCGCTCAAACCAGTACGCCCAGTTCTTCCTGCAGAATGGCGTGCGGCCCGACGACCTCGTTGCCTTCTTCATGGCTAATAGCCCTGAGTTCGTCTTCGCCTGGATGGGCCTGTGGGCCATCGGCGCCGCGCCCGCGCTCATCAACCACAACCTCACGAAGCAGGCGTTGCTGCACTGTCTCGGTATCGCCGAGGTGAAGCTGATCCTCGCCGACGGCGCGCCGCAGCTGCTGGAGCGACTCGACGCCGTGCAGGACGAGCTGGCGGAGAAGGGCGTGCGCGTTATCAAGCTCGAGGATGTCCGGCCCGAGATCAACGCCGCGCGGGGCGAGCGGCCCCCCGACGAGCTCCGCGAGGGCCTGAAGCCCAACTCGCCCTTCGGCCTCTTCTACACCAGCGGCACGACGGGGCTGCCCAAGGCGTGCGCCGTGCCCGCGTCGGCGGGCTTCTCGTACGGCGTCAGCAAGGACTGCGGGTTCTCGTACGTCAAGGGCGACAACCAGCGGTACTACGACTGCATGCCGCTGTACCACGGGACGGGCGGCATCAGCGGCATGACGCAGCTGCTGACGGGGCAGACGCTCTGCATCGCGCCCAAGTTCAGCGTGTCGGGGTTCTGGGACGACATCCGCGACAGCGGCGCGACGTGGTTCGTCTACGTGGGCGAGACGCTGCGGTACCTGCAGGCGGCGCCGCCGTCGCCGCGCGACCGCGACCACAACGTGCACTCGATCTACGGCAACGGCCTGCGGCCGGACGTGTGGAAGCCGTTCCGCGACCGGTTCGGCATCGAGACCATCTTCGAGTTCTTCAACTCGACCGAGGGCGTCATGCCGCTGGACAACGCGGCGCGCGGCGACTTCCGCGCCCACTCCGTCGGCCACCACGGCCTCCTCAACCGCCACCGCTACCACCACGTCTTCGTCCCCGTCGAGGTCGATGTCGACACGGGCGACATCGCGCGCGACCCGCGCACGGGGTTCGCGCGCCGCACGCCCTACGAGGTCGGCGGCGAGATCCTCGTCGCGCAGCCGCCCGCCATCACCCCGCCGTTCCCGGGCTACCACGGCAACGAGGAGGCGACGAAGCAGAAGTACGTGCGCGACGTCTTCCGCAAGGGCGACCTGTACTACCGGACGGGCGACGCGCTGCGGCGGGACGCCGACGGCCGCTGGTTCTTCCTCGACCGCCTGGGCGACACGTTCCGCTGGAAGGGCGAGAACGTGTCCACGGCCGAGGTGTCCGAGGTCCTGGGCCGGTACCCCGGCGTGAGCGAGGCGACCGTGTACGGCGTCTCGCTGCCGAACCACGATGGCAAGGCCGGGATGGCGGCGATTTATGTCGATCCCGCTGTGAAATCGTTCGATTATAATGGGTTGCTGAAGTGAGTTGGCATTTTCCCCTCTCCCCCCCGCCCCGGGATTTCCCGTCGCCCGGTATTCGGATTCCCCTCCCCCTCCCCCCCTTCAAGGCCTCCTAATCCCTCTCCCCTTTTCCTTCCCTCCCCTCTCAAGCTCCCTCGCACCCACCAATCCGCCCACACAGACTAACAACCCCTCCCCCTTTTTTAGACACGCACGGACCTACCTCCCGAAATACGCCGTCCCCATCTTCATCCGCCAGATCCGCGCGCGCGCCGCGACGCACAACAACAAGCAGGACAAGGCGCCGCTGAAGAAGGCAGGCGTCGACCCGGCGCAGACGGGCGACGACCCGGTCCTCTGGATCGCCGACGGCGGCAAGGGCGACGCGTACGTGCCGTTCACGCCGGCAGACTGGGAGGCGCTGGGGGCCGGGCGGGCGAAGTTGTGAGGGGGGTTGGAAGTTATAAAAGCATGGACGAGAAAGCAGGACTGCGTGGGGTTGTCCTAATCTAGTTATAATCGGGTTGCGATTACTTACGTTGAGTGATGAGAGAGCCGTCTACATGTATGTGTCTGTAGGTACGGAGATGGCTTGGCATATATCTTGCGGCGATATCAGTGTACATCTTCTCGCCGTTTGAAGGTGTTTTGAGGGTAATTTATAGTGCATATGTCAGATATACGATAGCAAATACAACAGCATCTAATGTAGATTGAATAGCATTAATATCCTCAGATATATGAAGTGGATATCACTATGTATGACTAGCTTGATTGATTTACAGGGTTCCCGCTTTTTGTGCTCCTTTCACACTCTCGGCCAAAAACAAGGTCTTGCTATAGGTAAATGGATCGATCAACTGTTAATGTACCCATGTAGCAAGTGTATATGAACTTAAGCAACTCATGATTGCAATCATTTTCTTTTCCTTTCGCTCGGTAAAATATCCCTGCAGGCGCAGGTTATTGTACTCAAGATGGGAGTCGTTATCTCCACGAACTGGCTTCGGGTGAACTTGGCAGAAGTAGATACATCCATGCAACGCCGTCCACCCTCAGCAAGGGGCCGAGCGTCGAGGCCACTGTTCCGATGTGTAGCCAAACGGCCTAGTAAGTCAATGTTGAGCGAGTATCATGCAAGCGGGGCGAGTTCTGACGTACTTACTCGACTCCGTTGTCTTTGTCTTTGGTGTTGACATTAAACGTACGGGAGTTGAAGTCTTTGAAGTACTGGATGACCTGCTGCTGCTGGGTTTTGAGGGCTTGTGGTCGCTATTTGTAGGCGTCCTGACATCTTTGCTAAGGCGGGAGGTAGCTCTCTATGATGAATGTTAACAAAAGGGCAACTAGGGATCCCGGAGAGAAAGGGGGTTTCGCACATCACTCTCCGCATCCACGCCGATCCAAGGATCCTTGTTGGCAACCAGTTCCGCGTAATCTGGACGCTGCACACTACGAGGGGTACGGCGAAGTTTCTCGACCACCACCTCAGCTTCGGCCTCGGCCTCAGAACCATTTACTGACGGGGAATCTTGGGCTCTGGGAGATGGCGTGTAGTCCTCGTCATTCTCTTGTTTGCGCACGACGCTCAAACCATCAGCCTGGCTGGCTCTCCGCTTCAGTTTTCCGGGACAGACTAACGATATGAGTCAACCTGGCTCTGCTCAAGACGAATAGTTGAGATGTACCTACAAGTATGCGGGGAAGCGCCCAGATGCTCCTTGATCCAATACTTACTAACCATATTGGATCCTTCGACTTTAGATTGAACATCAGCTCTGTGAAAAATGCGAGCGCTGGATAGGGGGGCTTACTCTGGCACGCAAACTGCTCGAAGATGTACTCATTCGTGAGATCGTCTCCATCTGGGCCATCTTCTCCATGTCTTGAGAAGTGCTTTAACGCTCGGTTATAAGCGAGAGGTGGTTCAGTGAAGAACCCAGATTTGCAGTTGGCCCGGTTGCACCGGATGACAAAGAAGCCTGGACGCTCGGAATGGCGAAATATACATTCCCCCGTCTCCAGGTTCGGAAAGGCGATCTTCCGGGAAATATCAGACCGAGCCACGCGAATAGAGCTCTAGGTGATTGTTAGTTGGCGGACATGACCAATCAGCGAAAGGAGGGCGCCGGATATACCTTGGCCCCTTCGACCTTTTGGCGCTTGCTTCCGCTCGGAATTTCATTCGCGGCGGCATTGCTAGGCCGCTTCGGAGTCTGATTTGCCATAGAGCTCTCGGCCATGACTTGATCTTGCACTTGGCGATCGATACTAGCAACGCCTTTGGGAGAAATGTTGACCTCTGTCTGGCTTGAACGGCTTGTCTTGATGGGAGTGGGAGGAGCTTGGTCAGGCTGAAGGACGGACGACGGAGAGAGATTCAATGCCATGTCCGCTCCAAGTACGGTATTAAAGTAAGTATCGCGGACTGGGGACATGTAGGGAGTTGGGGGCCGAATGGTCAGGGTGGATGCGCTAGGGATTATACTCAAGTACTTGGGGACCAAGGGATTCAGCTCAGCCACGGCCGCTTCCACGGCGCCGGCGTTCACTTCCAGCAGGTCAAGTTTGTTGCGCAGTCCATGGATCAGCTTCTCCTTGTCCTGCTCAAAGGCCTGGCGTTCCTTGTCAATCTCTCTCAGGAGGGCACGCAGCTTGGGAACGTGACAGCGAGCTAGCGCATCATCTTTCTCACGAATCAGCTGCTGCAATTCCTTCCTGACAAACGAAGAGGCAAAGTCGGAGAGGGCCGTGTTGAGTTTGCCGCCGGGGCTGCCATGGTCAGTCGGGGCCGGTTCATCGGCCATAATGACTCTTCGATTGGCAGCGCATGGGTCCTCCCAGCGATTATAGTCGACTAGTACCCACTCTCCCGTCGCTGGAATGTTTCAAGCTTTGGTTTTCGGATGATTGAGATTGCGACAAATAGAAGAGATATGAAAAGTTCTTCTGTTTGCACACAAACGAGGGTAACTAGACTATCAATGGACTGGCAGGGTAAGTATGCAGCTTCTCCGCTCTCCGCTCTCCGCACATTTGAACAACGCAAAACGTCGTGTCGTACCGCACCTACATAGGGTAGGGTACCGCACCGCACCGCACCACACCACACCCGGCCACCCCTCAGGTTTTCGGAGATCCTACGCAGGTACTTCCTTAGGTAGACAATATGTTGGGTCTTTCACGTAATCATATGACAGATCGGATGAGCACTGCGTCCGAGAAAACAACGGCGTGGGGCCTTTGGCACTGGGAACAGGGTGATTGATGGAAGCGACTGAAGTGAAGTTGTTGGAGGAGAGAAGTTGAAGGAATTGGGTTTGACCCATAGCTCCGGTCGATGAAAAAAGTTCGAGTTGTTCAAATTGCAGCTATGTAAGCTGCAGACGCCAGGCGTGGAAGCCATTGGTTTGCGATACAACGTAGATAGGAATGGGAAGGAACGGACTGTATGTACAGTTATTGGTGATACGTATGTATGTAGGTACATACTTACATGCGTTGGGTGCCGGGGGTCCACGGCGCTACATGTGGATGTATGTATGTATGTATGTATGTATGTATGTATGTATGTACATGTATTTGCCGTATCGGCACCAGACTCTGCAGCGCAACCTCCTGTACATAATCACCTGCACCCGCAAACTCCTCCTCAGTTCTGTGTGTGCTGCGTACACAATCTTATATTAGATAGATAATCATAATGCAGCTCATAATATTTGAAAGTAAGCCATTCGAAACATCGAACCTTCGACAACCCTAGTCGTACATATCCATGTGCGCTGATTGGTGACAGGTCATCTGGCCATGGCCTACATGTACCTAACGTAGCATCTCACACACGCGATGCAACAATCCGCATTCGGCACCCAGATAGAGAGTGATCTGACCATTTCGGTCAAGCTTAGTGTGACTGCAATGAAAGACAAATTGACTTATTCGATATCGAATAATATCGTATCGACCTTACTTAGTCTTACAACCTGATAAGATAGTGTGTCTAGACTTGATCTCAAATTCCCGAAGACATAGCAACATTCTATGGTTAAGATTCAATGACTATAAATCAATCTACACGAGATAAAGTTCATGAGTGGATAAATCATACCTAAGGTATTTAAGCAAATAAAACATTATAACGAATTCTCACAGACGATAGGGAGCTGAGAATGACTTCAACAATATTGTAGATGGGCCGAGCCTTCTCAATTTATACGTCTTAGTTCTCCTTATTCATAATACCTCTAGCTAGACCGGCCAGAAACAATCCCTAGTATGATGTATATAAATACTTGTGACCGGGCTTCTAATTGTGAAGAGTGGCTTGATTTTCAAGGTAAGACTTCAAGGTAAGACACCCTACATTACACAGAAAGTTTTAGATGGCTCGCAAGCTATTTTGGCAAACCAAAGCTCGGCCAATTAAGTGAGAGACACTGAAATCTCCTAGCTTCAAAGATCATGATGATGAATGGAAGATATCATGAGTAAAAAAGAACATCAATAAGCCACTTTCTATATCATTATGCCTATGTTAGCCAGTCAGGTGTCCATTGCGCATCATGAAATATTGTTAAGTATTCAGGGAGTGATAAGTGACTGGTATCAAGAGGAGCCACGGCTCTAGCAATAATGAAAGCTTAACGTTTCTACTGTTCGGGAAGCTACCGAAACAGTCTGGGGACATGCCTGCTGCTATTTATATATCATTAAGGTCACCAGCTTGTTGATACAATCACGAATACACTGAATCTGTCAAACTACTAGCAAGCAAGTCCAGATGGACATTGATGTCCGTACGGCACCCTTCTTCAGTAAACCTTAATTTGAACAGAGGCAATTACTCTAGCATGTCAGAAACATGGAACCTAAGCTATTATCTCAATATGTAGATAGCGAAGACTCTGGATCGGGTCGGTGTGTTCTAGTGCTAAACTGTGGTTGTGGCTGATATCTAGGGGTGATACAGACTTTATCACGAGCACGAATCCATTCCATCTCATCAATGCTTATCATCCCAAAATGCCAGCAAGATGAATTGACCTGCTTTCGCAAACTTGCAGCCCACGGTTGTTTCACTGACAATCGATAGGAGCAAATATTACACTTAGGCACCTGGGTCCTGTGACGCACATGTAGGTATAAGACGACATGTACATACCTTACATGAAATATGTACATGTAGCAACTCAACAAAACCGTACTGTCGTACCTTAATACTTACGACACGATATCTTATAAATACCCTTATCCGCCTAGTAAGGTAAACACATGTGCTGCTGATTGGCCTAGGTAGTGTGTGTATACATTACAACTATCAAATATACCGTATAAGTTGATTTTAAGTCGGCAGGGTCAAGGTCTAGGATCTACGGCTTGTTTATATGTACCTGGTACTATAGAAAGCTTAAGTAGCCTATGTGCATTGGACGGTCTAATTACATTCATAAAATGTTGTGGAATGTCCAGATGAAAGAGCGGGGTTGAGGACTGTGGCTGAGCTACTGTCCCTGCTGTTCCCCTCTACTTACGTATGTATGTATGTATGTATGTATGTATGTATAAGGTGGCACGGACCCTTAAAGTGTGGCTAAACATAGGTATGACCGTATGAGGTAGCGATGGGATGGGTTACACGCTATATACAAAAAATACAAAAAAGTCCCGCCCCGAAAATCTTGGCATTGAACCTAGAACTTTTCATTAATTCCTCTCCCCTGCTCTCTCTCCCCTGCTCGCCTGCTCGCCCGAAGTGCGCTCTGTCATCATCAGCCTTGTTTCAGTCATCTCCCCCTTGTTTAACGACCCAACATCTCTTCGTTGCTACTTTCGTACACATCAGACATTTCTTACCACTTTCAGCCAGGTCTACTTCCTCTACATACCTTCTTTTGTTGTTCCGAGCACATAATCAATCAATCCATTGGATCGCGGTTCACGGGAGAATCTCTATTCACGTTGTTCGTGCAGTGCTGCCTCCTTCTGTGTACGACAGACACGTCCGTCTGTCAATCGGCCGACCATCGTGACCGATTGCCTTTCCTAGACTTCCCAAACAACCGCCATCATGGCTAGCAAGCAAGCGAGCAAGCGGGTATGCATTGCCTTTTCTCTCTCTTTCATATCTATCTCAGTACTGTCTGGGGTGCACAGCTAATGCGGATTGTTCAGTTGGCGCGTGAATACAAGAGCATATCCGAGAACCCTCCTCCATACATCAGTGCACATCCGTCAGAGTCCAACATCCTCGAGTATGTCATGTCTATGTCTATGTCTACTCCTATACCCACAACTACATATGTAGCATACACATAGAAGTTGCTAACGACCACAGGTGGCATTACATCATCACAGGACCTGAGGATACGCCATACTATAAGGGCCAATACTGGGGTACCCTCATCTTCCCACCTAATTATCCCTTTGCGCCACCCGCCATCCGCATGCACACACCCTCGGGCCGCTTCCAGCCATCGACGCGGCTCTGTCTCTCCATCTCCGACTTCCACCCGAGATCCTTCAACCCGGCCTGGGAGGTCTCGACCATCCTAATTGGCCTGCTCTCCTTCATGACCTCGGAGGAGATGACCACGGGCTCGGTGTCGGCCACAGCACAGGAACGCAAGGCGTTTGCTGCGAGATCGAGGTGGTGGAACTCGACGGGCGGTGGATCGCACTCCAGGAACCCAGCACAGAAAGGCAACGTTAAGGCCGGTGACGGAGGCGCTAAGTTCCGGTCGGAATGGCCCGAGGTAGACAAGGAGAATTGGCGGTGGATGACGGAGGACAACATCGACCTGAGCACGGGCGTTAGGATCGGGGCATCGTGCGGGTCGCAGCTAGGCATTGCCGGCGGTAGTGGTGGACAGACCCAGGCTGTGGTGGATGCCCTCGTCCAGCGTAGGGATGCCGGCAGGGGATGGCTAGGCCAAAACAAGCTGCTGCTGTTTGGGGGCCTCATATTCGTCTATGTGTTGATTGCCCGTCTCCTAGGGGAGGGAGAGGGCACTTCCTAGATTACCAAGGTGTAGTTCTTATTCCCTCCCTCCCCCTCAACTAGGGGTCTGAGGCCTGATCCCCACCCCACCTTGAACAGCCCCCTTTCAAGCTGCGCATTGCCATGCCCTTGGTTTTCCACTTCGATGGGAAACTGCGGGATCATCCTCTAATGTGGTATAGACTGATGTATGGTAGAGGTTTTCCGGGGTATAATTTCTCTTGCAGCAGACACAACTGATGGCAGATATCAGGGGCAAAGCAAAAGGCTGCTTTATGACTTTTAGATGTTTCCCTGTACGATATATTAGCTGCTCTGTACTGCCCATAATGAATTTCAGCGATTGTATTAGGTAGCGACAATAACGGGAACTGTCCATGATGTACAACTGGGAATGGGAATGAGTTCTTTTGCATTTGGTGTAGCAGTCTCCTTTCACCATGTCTCCTGCCGGTGGGTGTTGTCTGTGATTGCTAGCCCCTTTGGCACTCCAGGAACTGACAGACAACTAGGTTAGCAATAAACTTGATATATAACATCTCAGCTTACCACCTCTTTCATTCTCTTGGTCATATTTATTAGGGGTGTCATGAGACTTGTAAGTGAAAGCAGATGAACAGGATACTGAGACCGCTAAGGAGGAAGAACCGAGACACACTCAATGCTGCTCTAGTCATTGGCAACACTTGAGAGGGATTTCACCTTACGGAACTACATAGATCGACCAGGGGCTTTCAGGGGAATCAAGTCAACTGCGGGTGCTATCACTGAAGGCAACAACCTTGGTTGGTTATGTACTTACAGGTACCGACTTAGGTTACCTAGGAGCCTACCTAGGTACCTAATAGGGTGATAACCCGCTGAACTTGCCGTCGCTACTGCCTATTGATCTAGTAAGCATTCCTTATCATGGACTCTCTGCTGTCCCAAGTAGCAAATCTCGCTGTTAGATTACATGTAGTTCCCAAGTACCTACGTGTTGATATGGTAGGATATCGTCATTGTTGCCCTCGACAGCAGCAACGGCGTTCACCCTAACATCCTCAAACTGATTGTCCCTGCCCTACTCACCCACCACTCCCTCTACAACTTTCCTCTGATTTGCAAATAATCCGAACCTCAAATCTTTCACCCTCCCTCCCTTCAACTTACAACAATCTGGGCAACTCTCACTCAAGATCTCGGGTACGACACTATATCGGTTTCCTTCCGTATTCTAGGTTGAAACCGCTTCAAGGTCTCCTGCATCCTCTCTCACCACCCAAGGTTGTTTCTTCTCACTTGCCACAGCACAGATAGATATCTACGAGGATTTGCACATCATTCTGGAGCCTGTCACATCCGTTCTCTTCCGCTGGTCATTTCGTTCCAACACTCCGGTCTCGACCTTCCTCCCTCGAGACCTTCTTAGGGTTTCTGCCTCATCTGAATTTCACCGTGGCATCCATACCTGACACTTACCATCTGTCACTTCGGTCTTCTGACTTGGGCATTCCACCCTTTGATAATCACCCTGTTTCGTGTCTATCTACCAGTAACATTCTACCAATAACACTCTAGCACTCTTGATCTCAAGATCAGAGATGGCTTCTTCTGCCACTGTCGACATTCCCGAGACCGGTGCCCTCCCCTCTAATGAGGTGCTCGACGCGCCCGAAGCGCCTAAGGTGCCTAGTTTGCCAGCCTCGCCTACTCGCGGACTTACTCCAATCAATGAGCAAGATACGGATTCCGAGTCCATCGCCTCCAAGGCTTCTGTCAAGACACACTATGTCATTTTTCATATTGACAGCGACATTATCATCCCTGTGAAGACACCCGACGGCCCCATTAAGCTTCAGGTTTCATCATGCTCCCTTGCTGTCGCGTCTCCTGTTTGGCGCACCCAACTGTACGGCAAGGATGCCAAAAATCGCCCTGCCCACGGTGAATGGGTCCTCAACGTCGAGGGCAATGCAGATGCCCTGGAGACCATTCTACGTATTGTGCACTACGAGTTCAAAAAGGTCCCTGTTCAGCCTGACCTTGATGAGCTATTCGAGATTGCCCTCATCACCTCCAAGTACAGATGCACCCATCTCATCTACCCTTGGGCAAACGATTGGGCGAAGTATCTGTCTATTTATATTGGCCATGACTATTGTCCGGCCGAATGCCACAAGTTAATCTGGTGTGCATGGGTCCTTGGCGATGTCCGTCTGTTCCGCAAGATGGCCGACGCTCTTATCCTGAGCAGCAAGACTGATGCCCGAGGCGAGCTTGTCAACGTCTCTGGCAAACTGGTGAAGGAAATGGTTCTTCCTCCTGGTCTATTTGGTAGGTAACCACATTCGACTCATATGAATTCACTGCTGACTTCTTCCTTCGCTATGATTGCCACTGCACGCACTTCGACGATTTCCAAGATGCTCGAGTCAGTCCGTACTCCTTTGATGCTCCTGGCGTCTCCTGACAGGGACTCCAACACTCATTTCTGTCGGCTGGGCCGAGATACCCGGCAATGTGAGGCCATGATGCTGGGTTCTGCCATTCCTGCCATGGTGGCTGCGGGTCTGTTTCCTGTTCCCACGGCTGCCAAGTACCACGGCAGCATTTCAGAGTTGAAGGTTAAGCTTGAGGGGATCAAAACAATTCCTTACCGCGGCCCCAATCACCTGCCTCATCAATCACACACCAACTGTAATCTACGATTTCCACAGTTAGTGGATGAGTGCCTCAAAGAGATGCCAGTTCCTCTGAGAAATGATTACATGAAGCATCTGTCAGAGCAGGCTGAGATCTCGGGTGTGGCCATTGGACAAGAGCTGGAGGAATACCGACGACTGACGTCGAAGAAAGCTTCACCATCACCGACTGCTTCTATCAACTCGGAAAGCGCTAATGCTAGTGCCTGGACAGAGAGTGTCGGGACTGAGAGTGTCGAGGCCGAGAGTGCCAATGCGGAGAGCACCAAGGATGAGAATGAAGAAGTTGGAGATGAGAGCAGAAGCCTTGGGGAGGACCAGTTGTCGGATGCTCAGGAGTCCGCTGCAGGGTCGGAGCATGGTGGGAGTAACGCAACTTTGAAGGAGGCAAGTCCCCTGAAGGAGGAGAAGAGCGCTGAGAATGCTGAGAATGCTGAGGAAGCTGAAAATGCTGAGGACGCTGAAAATGCTGAGGACGCTGAGGACGCTGAGGATGCTGAGGATGCTGAGGATGCTAGGGAGGCTTAGATGATGGACGCTAAGACCTGCTTGTGTGAATTGTTGCATACGATTCTTTGGCGTATGCATGACAATTTGCATGGCAACAAGTGAAGTGATAGGGCATGAGTACAGGAATGATATCAAGAGAGCTGCAGGAGGAGCGCCGAGCTCGAGTGATATCCAAAGCCGCAAAGATAACCAAGGAAAGGAGCATGAATGAACACCCCAACACTGCGTACATAGCGGGTGCAATTTCAGTAACAGCAGTGCGGAACATGAGCACTGAGTACGAGCACACGAGAGAGTACAGGCATATGGAGATGTCTAGATTGAGCCTCTCATCAATGTCATGCTGTCATGCAGCATGTCTGACTTCCCCAGGGACGTTGCTTTTCTCCCCTCTCAGTTGATAGTAATGAACTATGTGCGCACAAAACGGACCGTGGTTTCTGTCTTGGAGACCCCAATTGCCAGAATTTATGCCAGTGAATGTCCCATAGAAGCCCAACTTCCAAATTTCTACGCTGAAGTCTTATTGATACTAGGGTCCTTGAGAATCAAGATCATGTCTACTTTGTTGTTGTAGTTTACAGCTAGGTAAGTTTTTGACGAGGATGTCTGTTAGCATGACTGTCTGTCCATGGACTCACAATACCACCAAGTCTGATAGTATAGGTTACCCTCACCATATGCCCTTCTTCGGCTGGGATCAGACACGGTTGGTTGGTTGCTTGTTGCTAGGAATCCGAACTGCAGCTGTCCCTGGTTGAACAAGACGTAGACTTTCACGTGATGAGGGACAGGTCCCTGAGATAGGATGCATTGACAAGAGTACCTGTCAGAACACATTGGCCGACTGGCATATCGGCCACCGCGATATACTTGCCTCTTGGGGCTTATCAAAGCGTTCTGTTATAGTTGGAGACCTTTTACTTAAGTTATGGCTTGGGTTCTTAGAGTTGTCCGCTGGGGGGCGGGTGAAGTGTGGTCATGTAGATATTATGTGTTTGATACTCACCAAACAATGAAGCCTGCATCGACAAAACTGAAAGTTAAGTAATGGGTGGTCTCGGGGATTTTGTGTGATATCAAGCAATGATGCTCTGCGCACGAACGTATGCTTAGGCGCCGCAGTATTCTGGGAACAAGAAAAGGGGTCACCCTGTTCTACTATATACAGAGAAGTTTTTCGGTTGAAGGCTACACTCCATACAAAGGTTCACAAGCAGTTGAAAGGATTAAAAAGGTAAGAAGAAAAGGCGATAAAAAAAAATAGAATGTTATGATTGCATATCCCAGTGAACTGGGAAGCGTTAGGAATTGAGCCCAACGCGGGGGTCGAACCTTCGCAGAGGTGTTAGTATATACGGAATATGCATTGCATGTTAGACGCAGTCTTAACTTACCCGCAACCTTGAGATTAAGAGTCTCACGCTCTACCGATTGAGCTAGCCAGGCATATTTCATGGCAATAACCGGGCAAGCCGGGTGAATGAATGTTGAGAAGCAGGGCTCGTATTGCAACATAAGTAGCAGAATTTTCATCGATGTGCGTAATGACAACTGATTCAAGACCCCGGGCTGATGTTGATGTAGGGTTGGGACCTGTAGAGCTGCGGGTCTGTCCACCTAATCGGGTACCGGACGACGGAAACTAAGAGGGCTAAAAGTGCTTATTAGTGAAACTAAAATTTTCATAGACTATAGGCTGGATTAGTGTATAGATCTTTGAACATCAATCAGGGCCTCTAGCTAGTCCACTGTGTTATGTTACTTTTATATGCCCACACAAGCAAATCGAGTAGTTATTAACCTATAAGATTTACTACTTTTAGCATGAAGCAAAACATAATGAGACAGAGACTCAATGTTCTGATAATAGAGTATCAGCCGGGCTTCATTTTGTTTAAGCTGGTACAGTGTGGGGAAGAACGCTCGAGAACTGGTTATCCTTAGAAAGCCCATTATCACATTTGAGAGAGCTTGGGATTTTCGAATGCGAGTCGAGTAAATACAGGAACGGTATGCAACCATTAAGTGTATTTCCGGCAGTCTTATTCTCCCTGCCCAACCAGACTTACCCTACAGAAGCCAAGATCCAAACCTCGATCGGCTAAATTAGCGAGGAAACGTCTACACTTCTCCGACAGGAAAAAGATTTGGAGATCTGCAACGTGCCCCTGAGTAGACAATATGGAGAGTAATATGAAGAGGTTTATTTCCATTTCATCTGGATCTAGGGTCCTGCGTAGATCCGGAGCCTAATTAGCGGGAACACGCGGCAAGGTGTCATTGTAAGAAGTTATATCGGTGTATAAGGGAATGGCCATTCGCGTAGGAAATCCTGTAGCTAGTCTCTTCCTCTCGAGACATCTGAAGAACTTAGTGAGTCGAAGGTCATAAACTACTATATCGCTAAGACTAGCATTCCTGTCATCATGTTAAGCCGCGTACTGAACATCGTTACCGTCGGCCTCCTGGCTGCCACAGCCTGGTCGGCAGTCTCCCCGGACGGGAGCTGTGGTATAGAGGGAGGAGGTGCCGACAATGGCTACACATGCCCTGAAGAGATAGCCTGTTGCTCCCAGAACGGCTACTGCGGTTCGACCGACGAATTCTGCCTCACCTCCATGGGTTGTCAGGGCGACTTCTCCAACGCGACCGCAGCTTGCACTGAACCGGTGGATGGCACGACCATCTCGCCCGACGGCACTTGCGGATCGGAGGGAGCTGGGGTATATGGCTACAAGTGTCCCGCTGAGGGCGAGGGGACTTGCTGCTCGATTGCGTAAGTTACCGACACTGGTCGTTCAATGAAGTAGTTTCAAAGTTCGGGAACTGACGCGACATAGTGGCTATTGCGGGAACACGGAAGCTCATTGCGCTACTGCGAATGGCTGTCAAGCTACTTACGGAGAATGCACTGATTGATCAGTGACCTTATTGACTTGACCTAGCTTGACGATACGAGAGGCAAGTCAGGTGTATACAATGCGTGTTTAGTATAAGAACCTCCTCAATGGTACAAAAGTGGTTGGCGATGTGGTCAAGACAAAGGTCATCTCGGGCACTTCTTGGATTTGTCGGTCTCTATATCTAATGTTCATATAATGTCGATGATAGATAAGCAAAATTTGAAAGTTTGAAGTCTTAACCTCAAGAAACCACGGGAACTAGAGATGAAAAATAACTGAAAAAGTCATGTATAATGCATGGGAAGAGTGTACTCTACGCTGGCAGGGCTGGTTGATCTAGTCGGGATTTGCTCATTTATATGCTTGGATATTTAGGGGGTGTGCTGACTGGCGTGAGAATATTTGCGTAACTTCAACACAGGCATATTATATGCCAAAAATAAGCATAATCTGGTTTATAACAAGGACGGATTCATTATAATGGAAGATGGTGTGTATCAATAGTAGTCCGAGACTACTTGAGAGATGGTTCTTGGCTTCTAGACAGCCGGCCGATCACGGCGTGAGTGGGGTCCGGGAGGACTTACTATGTTAGACTAGCATCGTAAACCTTAGACGTGCTTCTACTAATCGTCCCATAAACTCTCATAAAAGGCTGCTAAATGATTTACACTATAACATGGCGACCCTATTCCATAATGGACGATTCTTCCAGTCCGGGTCTAGAGGCGAGCATCAATCCTTTGCGGATTGCATGCTGGTAGATGGCGGCGGAAAAATCACCTACGTTGGTAGCTCTAGCGACAACCAGGTCAAGGAGGCCGAAGCTGCCGGAGTCACTAGACATGACATGAAGGAACGCATAGTATTGCCAGGATTCATTGATGGACATATGCACCTCTTGATGCTTGGACAGTCACTCCAAAAAGCCGGACTAGAAGCATGTAAAGACCTAGAAGATATTCGGAGGACGATTAAAGAGTATGCAGTCGCGCACCCTTCAGTCTCCCGGATAATGTGTAAGGGATGGATGCATTCCATGACGAACGGGGAGGCACTGGCTAGTATGATAGATGACCTAGACCCGAGGCCCATCTTCATCGACTCCAAGGACTTGCATTCAACATGGTGTAACACCGCCGCTCTGGACGAGATGGGAGTACAGGACATGCCCGATCCGGAAGGAGGGAAGATCCATCGTGATGAGAACGGCAAAGCATCGGGTCTCTTGTCTGAATCCGCTGCCGTTACAATTGTCTGGCCGTATGTTGCAAAGGTTGCACCGATGGAAGAGAAACTGGCAGCGATTAAGGGGGCGGTAGAGGCATATAATGCCTCTGGCTACACAGGACTAGTAGAAATGGCCATGGATGAGAACGCTTGGGAAGCTTTGCAGATACTACGCGAAAAGGAAGCCTTGCCTATCAGATTTGCGATCCACTGGCTTATTACCCCTCGCAAGACAGAGGCGGAAAACCTCGCCCAGATCGATCGCGCCATTGAGCTTAACCAGCAATTCAACTCGGAGAAGAGTCCCGATTGCCGTGTAGTGGGCATCAAGGTAATTGGCGATGGTATTATCGATGGTTGTACTGCCGCCCTTACTGAGCCCTATACTTCCAACGGACTATCCTGTGCCCCTATCTGGTCTCTCGAAGAGCTCGGCCCAGTCGTCAAGAAGGCTGACGCCGCAGGACTACAATGTGCTTTACACGCCATTGGCGACCAGACCATCAGAACCGCAATCGACGCGCTCGAGCAGAATGCTACGCCTGGCCGCCGTCACCGCATCGAGCATCTCGAGCTCGCGTCACCCGAAGACGCCGCTAGACTAGGAAAGCTAGGGATCACAGCGTCGATTCAGCCGGTCCACGCCGATCCTGCCATCCTTCGCGCCTGGCCATCGCTGCTTGGACCATCGCGCTGCGAGCGAGCCTTCGCCTATAAGGAATTTGCCGATGGCGGTGCCGTGCTCGCTATGGGTTCTGATGCTCCGACTGCACCACATGCGCCATTAAGAAACGCTTACACGGCGACGACGCGACGGTCCGCCAGGGAACCGGAGCTGACAGATCGTATGAATCCAAATTTCGCCCTTGAGCTGGCCGCTGCTATTGCGGCTGGTACGGAGGGTTCTGCATACAGTTGCTTTGCAGATCAGTGGGCGGGTAGGCTCGAGGCTGGGAGGATGGCAGATTTTGTTGTGGTTGATATGGAATGGGACGCTGAGAAGTTGCTAGAAGCGAGGGTCGTACAAACATGGTTCAAGGGGAAGAAAGTGTTTGACACTGAATCATAGCCTGTTCTTAATCTTGAATAAGCGAGGGGTATTCGCTTCCCCTAGTATATATCTTCAATTTACCTTTGATTTAGTCTATATGGGCAGTTCCCCGGTCACAGAATCAAGCTTACGTGATCGATCTACACCGATATATGTAGTAAGCTAGACCAAGTTTCCCTTGTGATGTTATATAAGGAAAGGGATCGAGTTGATAGTATAAGCAGGCTCGAAGGCAACCTTTGCCATCAATATATTCCCTTAATTGTCGTCTTCACTGGTAGGCGCCTCAGGCATGTACTATCACGAACTTCACTTTTCATCTGGGCCAGCATGAACTGGTATGCTGACATATTTGGAATCTAAAAGTAAAAGCCCAAACCAACATCTGGTAACGAGTGTAATTTTGGTTATAGGTCGTTATGCCGTGCTATGTTTCTGAAACGAGTGGGTTATACAAGTCTAACATGTCTACAGCCCTTCAATAATGCCTACCCCTGGTTCGACTGATGATTTATTCCATCCAATCATTCTTGCCATGTCCATATAATCCATCCTAGGCTGGCATGCACTCATCTGCTACACAATTGTATCCACTGCAGCACTTCTCATTGTTCTCATCACTGCATCCAGACTCTGGGTAAACGAGACAACCTGTAGTAGCCTGTATATTTATCCCCTTAATCAGCCTCCGTCCGAGTTGCAGTCTTCCAGAAACCAAAATTGATATTACTTACCCGCTCATGAAGAGTCCCGTTCGTGTAGCACATGCCGGCGAGGCACTGCAGACCCTGACAACATTTGACACCACTGTCGCCGCAGCCGGTTCCACCGCCTACGAGGCAGTCGGCAGTCTTAGCCGAGAACACACAATCAGCATCAAGCCGGAACTAAAATCAATCCCCTAGGTAGTTTTGATAAAGAACTCACCTCATTACTAAAATGCTGAATATTTGGAGCGGCCGTCGAGATAGAGGCAAGGGCGAGGGCGTAGATGGTGAAGAGCTTCATTTTGAGGATGAATGCTAAGTATACTTGGAAGTGTGATTTCTTGAGGACGTGAAAACCTAAGGCCTTCTCTGATATTGTCATATACGAAATGCCTCTGTGATGCTTGACCTGATTTAAACCGAGCTTGCTACCTCTTTATATACTACATGACTGCGGGATTTGATGCCTACCTTGCTTAGTCTTACATAGGTCTAAATCTAATATCGCCATATGCTGCTGCTTCTAGGCTACCCACAGCAATCGGCTTCACAACCAACAAAAGTTGTAAGGTACATATCAAAGTTTTGCCACATAGTAAACTGGGGGTTTATGGAACAGGTAGTACATAGTTCGGCGACCTAAGTCAGAAAGTCCTCTTCAAGTTTCATCTTTAGTAGTGAATGATATTGTTTATCCCGTAATAGGTGATAGTTCTCAGCCTCAAAGGGCCGATGATAAGACTTTTGATGAAATCCGCTTACACCGAACCTTACAGCTAGGTAAATACGCCCCCGTGAGAGGCTGGAGTTAACAGAGAGTTTAGGCAGTATGTTATGAATCCGTCATCCTCACATAGTACAACGATAACGAGAATAAGACACCCCCTGTTAACCGGTGCTCTCAGTCAGCAACAGCGGTCAAGTTAGTCGGTGTCCCGAGAGATTTGCTTATAAGGCTGCTGACTGGCCAGCTTTCGAGGTACGTAATGGGATAATCGGCTGCGACTGTGCAAGAATGACGGGATTTGACTTTTAAGTGTTCCTAATAGTCTACATGGTTTCACTCTCGTCCCCGTCGCTCAACGAAGATTTACACCCCAAAGTGTTAAAGCGCGTGCCGTAGACTAATGTCGTGTTACAGTAACTGAAGAAATTTCATAAATCATTACGAATAGTGGGACTAAATAGGAAAATCTGCAAGTTCGCAGCAGTGTTACCAGTCCTAGGGACAGTGAAACCCGGCAGAGCTCATGACAGCGGGCAGCAACAACAGAAAACTCTAGGACCATGTTAGTAAGTAAAGGATCCAATCAAGTCGTAAATACATCGTCAAGGCAAAGTCACAACATTTCTTGATTTTGACTTGACTTGATGGACATGTTAGAGACAAATACTCGGATGGCTTTGGTTCTGTCCCGATAAGACGACTACAAGAATAATCCTGTCATATTGACCTTAGCCAATCAAGACCAAATAAACATAGAAGTGAACGTGATAGAGACCAAATGAAAAAGTATTGTGAGTACATTATGTAAGGCCTTCAATGGACCGCAGTACCAAAAGCTCTGGTGTAACGTCCGGCGCACTTCAGAATTCGGCCGAACAAGATATTAGGTAGTGCCTTTGTCCTGCTGTAAGCAGGACACAGCATGGTATACAGAACAAGATCTCTATAGACAAGGCTTGGTAGAAGAAATAATATTCTACAAGATCTGGCCTCATACGCTCATGTGTTTAAGGGGAATGATTCCGCTCTTACATACATTAATAACCTCCTAAGCAGAGGTAAAAGCAAGGACATCCTGAGAGTAGTCTCTTAAACCAAGGATATGCATTATATATTCTCAACATGGAAGACGTTGTTATTTTTATATGCTGGTATTTGCTATATCGGCAGTGCTAGGTGTTCTGGCCTTCACTATCGTGCGAAACCGTCTGAATCTACACTATCTCTATTATGTCAATACGGATTTATAATGGCCTAAATTTTCATACAAAGATCAAAGGACTAACCCGAATTACATCTGACTAACACATATTGATATAACATCATTATCGTGTTTATTGTATTTCTTCATACTCGGTCAAATGCTACCGCTGAGTAATATAGCACACCGCTCAGTCAACTGCAAGCTAGTTATGTGGACAAGAGGATTGTGATCCACGTAAACTCGGGACTCAAAAAGTGAGTTCAAGCAATGACCTTCAGACGTATGCAACACGTTCCTGGGGAGGGAGGCGAGTTCCATATCATATGAAAAGGAATTGTAATTAAGTATAGAGGTGCCTCACTACCTAAAACAGCCTAAACATTACGAGTACAAAGAGCAAAAACTATGAGAACTCTTTACCATTTATCGATGTTTGATATTCCGGTTACTTCTCCCATCATCCCTCAGGGATGCTGCTCTATATATTAAAATCATGAGAGACTTTACATCAAGTGCAGGGGGGCAGAGTATTAAGAGAATGGCCTAGGCCCTAGGAATTCGGCGATTCTACACCAGATGCTATGGCTGCATGCCAAGATATCGCAGGCACGATTCCAAATCCGTCATAAGCCTCTCACATAGCGCCGCGTCAACAGCGATGTCTTGCCAATTGCAACTTACGTATAATTCTTTACCCTTCACAGCCATCGGTGAGAGCGTAAATGCGGCCCCTGTGACCTCGGGGCTTAGTGCAAAAATAGCCCGATCGATGCTCCAGGTGGCGGCTGAGCTGCTTTCCGTGACTTCGACATCGGGTGCGCCGTCAATTACACCCAAGTTCGTCATGGCAAGAGCATAAGGCCTTGATTTCCGAGTCATGTCTTTGACCCCTTCTCGCAGGCTCGGGATAAATTTGATCAGTCCCGTTACGTCGTTCTTCAGCCCCTGATCTAACTTTGCTTGTAACTCACTCCGCACTTGAGCCGCAGTTGACCAGACCAAGTCTTCAAGGGCCGCAATCACCGGGGTTGTCTGAAACTTTGGCAACGCACGCTCTGATCTCAGCTACCAGCTCAGCATCCCATTCATGATCCATAATTGTCATGAAATTGGCCATGGTTTTATTTGGATCGAAGCCAGGAACTCTTAAAGGTGCTGCCGACATGATCGGCCGCAAATTTATTGCCGTACATCCCCTAAACCCGACCGCATCAGTTTTCGGTAACTGGGTAGCAAGAGAAACCATAGAGATCGACAAAAGAAGACCAGTCAGGGTCGTATAATGTTTGCGGCAGGCACGTAGGACATTCTGTAGAATGCTGTTGTCGATGCTGAACATGCGGCACCGTGTCTTGTAAGGCTTGAATGCCTGGATCGGTGCCCAATTCGCCTGAAGATCGGACTTGGTTGCAAAAACTGGCGGCTTCAGCAGCTTCCAGATTGTCGCGGCCGCGAATTTCTTAGTGATAGTAAACTTGGAGAGCTTATCCACCGCTGGTGGTAAATTTCTCGCTGAAGATGGGATAGCCAGAACGCGGTCCTTTAAACATGACCGTTGTGCATCCATACTCTCCGTGTTAAGGCTTCGCAAGAGTGTTTCGTGGAAAATCTTGATGCTAACTGTAACAACAGATACGTCAATACTTTGTCTCTTTGGAGAAGTTTAGAAGTTGATCTCATGATAAGTTCGTCTTAAGAGCGTATATATTGCGAAGGGTCCACAACAAAGTCATGACCCCTGAGACATATCAAGGGCCACCACGGGGACCAAGGGCAAAGGAAAAGAAGGAAAGAAGAAGAAACAAAAAAAGATCACGTACACCCGTCTGCAATGGCGTGATTCCATTCGAATATGGCATCGAGAAATTTCCCTCCTTGTACCTGTAACACGAGTAGTCTCCACAAGGGCTGGGTCTCCACGTGGTCGAAAGTGATGTCGACTTGTCGTTCAATAACTTTCAGCAACTCGACTTCGTAGTCTACGGATGGTGCCATCGCTTGCCACTTTACATGGTTTCGGAAATCAACGCTTTCTAGCTCAACCCAGAGTGGTTTCTTCGAATGCTGGCCAACTAGGCCCACGCTAAGAAACGGATGCTCAAGGATGATCTGCCCAACTGAATTCTCGAAGACTTGGACTAGTGCTTCATGACGGTCCGGGCTTACGAGTGGCTCAGGGATAGTGTACCGGCACATAACCAATGAGCTACGGTACAAATCCAGCGACATAAGCGTGGCCTCGTAGAACTCTCTCCAGACGCTGTTAGTGCTCAAACCAACAATTGACGATTGGCAAGCTTACAAGGGACCAAGAGGCCTGATAACCTTTGGTTTTTTTTCTTTTTTTGGCAGATAGTTCCTTCTCGTTCATAGTTGCGGATGTCACAGCCATCGTGGAATTGTGTAATAAGCCAAGGTAGGTTCTACCAGAAGTATTGATTTGTCTACAATCGAGGCATTGGGTCGTCATTAACGATAAAGATGGAAAACATCCGATATATATCATCAATATAGGGAAACATCTATGGGTTGAGTCCTGTGGCTGATGGCGTAATTCGGCCCCGTCGGCCTCCGGATCCTCCAGGTCGAACCCTCTCTAATAAGGCCGTCCCGGTGCAGGTATACCTTGCACATTGGGTCGCATTCGCTTCAGTACGGAGTCAGCGTTGGACCGCGAACTGAGAGCTTATGGGCATCGTAAGCCAATAAAATTATCGACATTTCTAAGCAGTCGAATTCTCATCAATTGCCAATTGGTATGTGAAATTTGTTAGATCTTGCTTCAGACTAATACACAACGACAGTATATGTAGGAATAAGTTAGTTATAGATGTTTTGTAAGTTTTATAAATCGCTTCTTCTTATCATGTCCATTTAACCTCTCGTTTATGTAGTATGACTTTAAGTGCTATAGGTATATGTTGTTGAAAGACTTCAAGATTTTAACCAGCGATCTACACATGTACCTAAGTATATAGCCTGCCTGAATATTAATGGGCCACACCTAATGAGTGCGTCTAGATGTGCCAATAATAACATATAGTTCTTTTGCTCCTTAGAAATTATGGTCTAGGCTCTGTTTTAATGTGCGACAGCAGTCGTCTGTCTGATTATGATTCTATTTGAACAGCTTATTGTTAGTAAAATGTGACTGGATTAACGAATTACTTATGTCGTATTTATATAGGATTGGTTCTAGGTAGGGGTGTTGACTTATCATCCCCGCATGATCGGACCGAGCGTAATGACTATGTATACCCCATCGGCGCTCCAATAGCCTGCCGACAATATTTTTCTGCCATTTGAAATAGGCATTCACATTTCTCTGCTACCTAATCAATTCGCAGTAGCAATTGGTATAATACTAACTGTGAATATGCGGGTTACTACTCTGCTGAATCCTATAGCAACTGATGTTTTCTAGTAAAACCACTGATACACCTAAGTATACAGTTGTAGTTCCAGTCGAATTTACCTAGGCAGGCTACCTACAACCAATTCCGCAGTTGGTTATATTACATAAGGCCACCTTTTGAATGGTCGTGTAACCCAAGATCTCACATCTTGCATATGCGACCACAGATACTGAAGTGGGTGATTGGCCCAATCGATCGGAAAGATGATATTTGACGATCAGATGTCACCGGCCCTACCTAACTTTGTACTCTGTATGTACATATGTGCGTACTCCGTAGGCGGAATGGGGATTAGTTGAAGACCCATCGCAATGGTAGCTGGATCTGCACTCCACCATTATGGTGGCGCCATGGGCGTTCCCGCTCTCCATCAACCTTATGTACCCTCAGCGAATGAAATAAAGAGCTTGTAAGGTAGTTTTGGTAATTTTATCTTTCAATGTACTCCGTACGGAATATAGAGGCTCGCGTCAAATGAAATAGTTCGTGAATAGATTTATCAAGGAAAACCCCATCTAATCGAAGTCTCTATAAACCGTAGACAAGGGAGCTATTGTACATAAGTATACTGCATAATCACACAAATAATGAAGGCAGAAGCTGTATAAAGGTCTCAGGCCCCCTCGCTCGCTTTCGAGGTCGTGGAAGCCCGACAGTCTATTTGGGCTTTTCGAGTCTCACCTTTCGAACCTTACCTGTTGAATCTCGTTTTGCCTGTTTCTGACCTTCAACTCCAGGACACCAATTAATTGACAATGGCTGGAAATCGGACTCAACCTGGCCCCTCTAGGACCACCCCGGCTGTGAACCCCACGCAATCGGCTCGTGGGCCCCTTAGCCAAATTTCCTCCAACTCTCGCGTGCAGAAGTCAGGTCGAAAGGGAAAAGGCAAAGACGAAGCGGCCGGCCCCGAGGAAACGGGGTCAAATTCGATCCTAAAATATTTCTCGCCCGTAAAACACAGTTCGTCTAAGGCCGTGTTTACCAACTGGACTGCCGCCGCTGGCTTCGATCAAAAATGTATCTTTTTGCCACCACAGGGGGGTCTCTCCACCGAACCTTACCCCCTTTAGCTGTGATATACAGCTGTATAACAACTACAAGTCGTGCATAACTCCCGCAGCGGCGGCAGCCAGCTTTATGAAAAACGGGGTCGTATACCCCCTGTTTTTTAGGCAACTTTACTTTTTAAGGTAGGCAGTCCAGCCGCCGCAGTTATTGTAGCGGCTGTTGGAATTTGTAACAGCCGTGAACGAGACTGCGGCGACTGGACATATCGTTACTAAATAGGGTTAGGTTTTTACTTGAAAAGCCGACCTGAAGCTATCGTAAATAATTGACCTAATAGGGTATATTTACAGCAATTACGGCATAAGCTTCTTAAAGAAAAAAAAGAAAAAAAGAGAAAAAATACCAGCTATTTAGACTTAACTAATAGAACAAAAACTTTAACGCTCCGATCGGCGTAACCCTGAAGAAAAGGTATTATAGGCGTTAAATGAGAGGCTTTATAGGTATTAAAGAAGGAGGTGCAAAAGGAGGTCTTAAAGCTGATGGTTAGGGCGACAAGGACCCATAATACATCTGGTAAGTTACCTGATCTCTAATGCAATTTATATGGGCCGATAAGTATATATTGTTATGGGGCTAGTGTGCCGTGGCACATATATATCGTTTGTCTTTTTCTTTTTCTCTCAGATAGAACATACACAGCTCAGACGGCTCTGTCGTCGATAATAGACACATCTCTCCTTTCGATCAATCGCCGTTATAAGTGATTCTTTTGTTTTGTTGCCTTGATTACCTCTGATCAGTTAAGCATGAAGCGGCACCTCCTTTACCCCGACACCCTGTCCCAAGACAATATGGAGCTCAGTGGTGGCAGTCCTAAGATTTTGGTAAACACGGCCTAATAACAAGGTAACTGCACGTCCTTCAATTCGTAAATCCAAGTGGTCCCATGGGGTATTAATTGATCGGTCAATTATTCTAGGGCGTCCCTGGCTCCTCAAGACTAGCGGCACGTCCGAAGGGAAGCCAGAATACAGGGTCACAGCCCTCTAGTGCCGATATACTCACATCCGTCGAAATTTCCCCAGGTCCCGGACCTTCGATGCGTAGAAGAGACGCGTCCGGGTCCCGCCGTAATCCCGTCAAAACGCCACGGCGTCGGTCAAATCGCATACAGAATTACACTCAAGCCGCAACCAACGTCCGGAACAGAAAACCCGACAATCTAGGCGGCCGGCCAGAAGATGAATGGATGTACCAGGACCGCAGCGTGACAGGCTCACAGTCCAGCCGGGCCCCACCCTCATCGGGGGAGAGCCAGCTGGGTCCGTTCGTGCGGTCCCCCAACCCGAGCCCGAGGACGCCGCTGAGCAGGAATACCGCTGAGCCCAACGCCGGCGGAATGGTCACTTCGGGGGTGCAGACCGTGCTGTCGTACCCGCCATCTGTCCGTCACCCCCACACGGGAAGCCCTAGCCAGTGCAGGAGGCCGGTGGAGGACTTGCCGTGCTCGTTTCCGGAGAGCCCCCTCAGCATCCCGCCGTCGTGAGTCAATGTCCCCTTTCTTTGTTTCCCCTTGTCCTTTATAGTTATGTGATAAATGAGCTGAGTAGCTGTCACACTAGGTCCCCTCCGAATTATACGATAACACGAGGAAGCCAGACGGAAAATGTCGGTCTCTAAACGGATACTACCCAGGTTCGAGTGTGATTAATGGCTAAGTTAGATGGATGAATTCTGGCGTTCAGGGAAATACGGGAAGCAATTCATGGTGCCTGGTACGTTATATATTGCAGTTAGATACCCCAGTGGGTTGGCTTCAGATGTTCGGTCGTATCATGAGAATATATGTAAATATTGGATTAGTTAGAAGTACCTGGTAGTTGAGACTACATATTGAATATTACATTTTGCCTATTCCTATGTCACAGATCAGGCCATTCAAGTAGAAGGATCTAGTTCTTAAATTTTGTGAAAGCTGATGATGGATTATGGCGTTTGGATATCCGAACTTGCTGTCTTTTCCAAACATCCGGTTGGAGACTTCACGGTGTTCGATGTTGTATATACATTGTCTCTGCTTTAGTATTTCGGACACGTAGTCTGAGCCCATATTCTTGAGGAAGGCGACACTTGAATGAAACCGGCATATATAGGTCGTTGCTGTAATAATGTAAGTGGACTGGCTCTTGTAGTAAATACATGCGTTTGTTGAAATCCCTTGAGGCAATCTTATAGATATGTATTTCTTGCAAATATGACTTCAGAATATTTCACCTGGCCTTGTTAGTAGTAAAATATTTCCTTGTAGTTGGCTCTTCTCGCTGTACCTCTCTACGGCGGAATTTTACATCATTTCAGGGGGTATTCTGTACGTAGATAGGGGAAGTTCATTTCCTATTTTTAAGAAAATCCCGTGAGCACGCCGATGAATGCCTAGTCACTGAAGACGCTAGTGTAAGAATGTACAGGATAAACTGGCTATGTTCTGTGTACTATTGTACTGATGCTTCGCGTGTTGAAGCCGATAATCCTATGCCTCAATTAATGTAGCCGGACGAAGTGTATATGTCCAAGCCGTATGATAATGTAATCTGCGCGAGAAGCAATCCCTGATCTCCAGCTTGGGGGAGTCAGATCAGCATCCTGGTAATAGACCTAGTCAAAGACCTAGGCATGGCTCACCCAGAGACCATACAAGAATTCACCCCACAAACTAGCCCCCGTCCCCAGATCGAAAGCAAAACGCCTGATGTGATGCAACCTCCAGGTCCATGACTTCCCCCGTGATAATAGAGATATGTACAAAAAGGTTGCGTGTGTACAATCCGGACAAACTAAACTACTCCGTCCTCGCCTTCTTGCCACGCCCGCGCTTGGCGAGGAACTTGTGGCGGCCGCCGACACTCTCCCAGTATTTGTTTAGTGCATCCGGGGCAATGTTCCTGAGCTTCGACTCCGTCTCCATAGACGTCTCGCCGCGGATGGCCGCATGGCCGACCCACTGCACCTCGAACTGGAAGCCACCTCTCGGCTTCTTCTCGTGGCCCAGGATTTTGAACAGGTGGTAGGTCTCGGGCGGCGGGTTCTTCGGCTTGATGAAGAGAGCGTTGAGGCGGCCCCCTTGCGCCTTCCAGTAGGCGTACAGAGTCTCATCTGCACCCTTCTGTATCTCCTCCTCGTTCTCCCAGGTCGCGTCGTCCTCCGACTCCCCAACCCAGTGGACGAGGAGCTCGACTTGGCCGTTGCCATCTTCGATCATACGATGTGTGAGAAGGGACAGTATCTCGTGCTCCTCACGGCCGTCGGGATCTTCCGCCGCATTTTCCATTTGCTTCCCTTTTCCTTTTGTACTGGCCTTCGCCGGTGTGTTATCGGCGTCCTCGGGCTCGGCCTTCACGGTATTATTCGTAGCTGCGTTGTCGTTATTGGCTTTGCCATTGCTAACGATTCCTGTGCGAAGTAATATGACGTTAATCATCTACCTGGGGAGGCATGACGGACGCGGTAGATATGTGCTTACCAGACTCGCCCATATCTGCCACGGGTGCAAGTGAATTTCTCGCATTCTCTGGCTCCGGCTCGCTGTCCAATCGTGCCGCTTGCGGTTCCTTCGCCCGGGCGAGGTTCGCGGGGGCGTCGACACGGGAAGACTCATCAGCTCTACTGCTCTCGCTTATCTGGGCACCGCCCGAAGGTCGGCCTCGACGCTCTGTTTCCCCTGTCAGCAGGACTCAACCCAGAACGCATGGTATCTCGCGTCATACTAATCCTTCCGGCGGATGTTCGGCTGCTCGCACTAGAGCCCGGCGCGCCTCCGGGAGATGGACGCGATCGGGGGTGTTGCGACGTGGGCGTCTTCTGAACCGAGTCGTCTGTTTGCTGGAGTTAGTCGACGGTATACTCGGGTTAGGGCAGAGGTTATTAGGACAGAGCTTTTAAGAAGCACCGTCCTCGTTATCATTCTTACCTTCGTCCAGATCGTCATAGGGATCAACCTTTGCTTTTCTCTTGACACCTCGCGACGATTCTTGATCGCCGTTGACAGCTTTGGGCCCTGGAGACCTCGCGGCCGCGAAGCCGGCGATATGGCTGAGGAGACTAGACATGATTAACACGCCAGGCAAACGATAGAAATGGATAAATGATGATTACTTATACATGTAGATGATCACATGTATACGGTAACAGTCATAAAGCGGAGGCCTCGCTCATCGACACAACCTCAGCAGTTCGAGGTCGCGATAGAGCAGGGAATTCGCGAATTTGGTACGAATGACGGCGTTGACCAGCAAGCAATCAATGCAATCAATGAGATGCCTGGCCCCCGGCAAAAATATGTCGGGGCCTGTTTAGATATACTTGTTATGAGCCCGGTGTTGCCTGTCAGTAAGATGTATCTTCAAACACAGTCCAGGCCGTTGTAGCATGTGCCAAGCGAGAAGCCGGCAAATGTGGCTCTTGGCGACGCTTGCTGCAATACCTACTATCGTACCTAAGGTACCTGCCTGATAAGTGATCCGTGCCCGGGGGTCCTTGCACTTTTCGCTTCTTTGATGATCCGGGTCGGGTACGTACCTTATCGATTGCATGGTGGGGAAAGCGTGCAGGTATCATCATGTACTATGGAGATACTACAGTATGATACTACAGTATGATACGGAATACAGATTACCTAATGCTGATTGAATAGCCTGAGCTTTATGTTCTTATGCTACCTACCTAGGTATGTAGTGAGTTCCATTTGCCCAACATGGAAGGTTAAAGTACTCTGTTCCTCTCGTTTGCGTAGCTTTCTACGGGTTGGCCAAGATGCATGTATAGTCCTTTGTTAATTTCAAATGAGATCAGGACTTCGGGTAAACCAGCATCTAACCATTTCATTTCTAATCCTAGCAGTTCTACATATAACACGGTCCCGCAAACAACACACTTCCAGGAAAGACGCTTACTTTTCATCCTCTTCACCGTCGAAGTATTCTTGTTTCAGATGACACTTTCGGTATCGTATATCTCAAATTCTTCTCTACATAGATCAGCATGGAGTCTAGTTACACAGAATAGAGAGTGAAAATTCTAGTTGCCCAAGGTTTACTTAGACCAAACACTACTGTGTCTATGTATGCCTCTCTTGTTTCTAGGTAATCACGTAAATATTGCCAAAATCTGGATTGCCAAGCCTCATATACCCCTGCAATAAGGAGGCTACATCTCGCAGTATGTAGGAATAGGTGAATAAAACTCCAAGTCGCCGACCCTAAGATAGACTCTCTTTTAGCTAGCCAGCGATCAATCCAAATAATTCACTCTCCTACGCCTTCTGTTACACCAAAACCAAGACTTGTGGTAACGGCTTCGTTACATATGAATAAACTTGCTCTAGAGCAAATCACTAAGATATTATCATGAAAAGCTATCGTCACCACAAGATCCAACCAGTCTGCCACAGAGCTTATCCATAACTAAACCTTAACAAAATCCCAAACAGTCCCGTCACCCTTCGTCTCAATCAAGTCATGGCCTTCCTCCCCAACATCCATCTTCCACAAGTCATCCCCATGTTTCATGAGTAGCAAATAGCCCCCATCTGGGTGTCGCCTCGTGCAGAAGTATTCATAGGACTTATGGTGCTTGACTGCGGCGACGAAGCCGCCTCGTCCATTATGCCCCATATACGTTCCTGATACCGGGCTGCGGAATCCCAGCCATCCGTTCTTCTCGACGCAGACCCAGTGCCAGCCGCCCTGCTCACCCAGATTGTCCTCCATCCGCAGCTCTCCTTCTACCAGGGTGATGACTCGTCCCGAGGTCTGGCTCCGGATTGCGAATTTCTGTCCGGGCCATGGCACCGTCTCAGCGTGAGGAGGCGATGTAGCGAACTGAGGGCTGTTTAAACTGTCTCTAGACGTCATTGAGTGGGTAGGGGTCAAGTCGTTAGCCAGTGTTGAATAGGTGCTCGATTTCTCTGCAGAGAGATCAAATAGAGGCGAGTTACGATTCATGTTAGGATCTGAGCAGTTCGGTTGTTGATCGTGAGAGGAAGTTTTGGAGTGATTCGGAGGTTAGATGGATCGCAGTTGATTGGTCAAGCGCCTCATTTGGCAATCCGTTTGAAAAATAGACTTTCTTCCCCGCCTTATTAATACACATGTTGCCACCCGCGCTGCCATGCAGCCTTAGCGAATGATCCTGGTTTACAGCTTTTGGCTAAGGCTGTCAGCAACAAATGGAAGGGCACCAGTATATCTGCTAGTGTTTTCGGTGATAATCTTTATTCTGATTTTGGGTATGTCATGGCTTGTTTGAAGAGGCATTCCTATCCATACCAATGGAAATCATCAATGTCGGGACTTATGCCATAAGCCTGGTAAGCTGAGATGAAACCCTTACTAATACATGGTATTAATAAATGCTACATAGTGTTTGAACATTATTTAGACTCGGGTTCTTGTATTTATGAGTCCCATTGGTCGGCTTTTAGACTTGTGACTTACACTCGAACTTAGCCTTGAAATAAGTACAAAACGCATTGTTAGAAACTATCATAATTTCTTGTTAGATTCGCTCTCGCAATACCACTCTATTATAAAGTGGCCGTTGAAATGTACAAAATACTTACTAAGGAGAAGGCAAAGCATGTACTGCGAATTTCTTATATTTTAGCACGCCTTGCTTCTCCATTTAATGCCTGCAAGACAACTACCAGAGTAAAACGAAACATGATTTATATAGTTCAACCATTATATCACAATTCAGCGGATACAGAAGAGTTACCAAGACATGGTGAACTTCTGGCACCTCAGTTCAACTTAAATATGTGGATAAAATATATATTCTTGTGGGCAAGATTACATGTTAGGCTTATTTACAACCCGTGTTTCTTCTTGCTACAATATGTATCAGACTGTACCATCTATATACGCAGATGGTTCGTCTTTGTCTACTAGATGACAGCCCGACGATGTTATGGCTAACCGACGCAATACGTCCCAATTTCACACTAGAGACAATGGGTACTCTCGTGAGCGGTATATTGAGAACACTAAAGTTGACTTGCTTCTATGCATTGGAGGTATTTCTGGTGTCCTTATTGCGACAAGACAATATAAGATAGACAGATAATTTCCTTAGCAAAATGTTATTACAAAAGATAAAAAAAAAATGTCTAGATGACGAATGCCAGAAGAGGCGAATGCCCGAAGGCGAATGTCCGAAGACGAATGCCCGAAGGCGAATGCCCCGAGAGGCGAATGCCCCAGTAGAGGGTCGAACTCTGTGCCTAAAGGTGAGAGGCGGACCTCTTTCCCAATAGACCATTGCTGGGTGCTAATCTGTCGGCTCAATGTGCCTTATAACCCAACGTTCCCTCTGGTAACCATTGTGAGCACTGAGCTGCCTTCTGGGGAATTTGGTTTGCCCAGTCCCCAAATGTACCACAGTACACTTCCACTCTTCCATTCTTCCACTCTTCCCTCTTCCCTCTTCCCTCTTCCCTCTTCCACCTTCCACCTTCCACCTTCCATCTTCCATCTTCCCTCTTCCATCTCCCATCTCCCATCTCCCATCTTCCCTCTTCCCTTATTCAATCTTTCCACCACCATTCTACAACATCACGACCCACAACCATGGCGCAAGATTCTATAAAGATTCCTCCTCAGGAAGGATTTCTGATTCACCAGAAAGACCTCACTGGGCCTGCCATGCTTGCGCTCACGAATGGACGTAAGGCCGACGTTCACCTCGACGTGACCATCAAGGAAAACCTAGAGAAGCTGCTTACTACTGCCGTTGCCTACAAAGATGAATGGAGTAATATGAACAAGGTGGACACTTTCTTGATGGCGATTGGTAAAGATCTTGGCATTGAATCAGCCGGTGTTGTTAAACACCTACTCACCATCCTGGTAACTGGCCGTCGCCGCTACGCCAAATTCAACCCTGATTGCCGAACGGACAAGTCAATCACACCTCTTGCGAAGCTTGTCGATGAGCTATCACAGAGAGACGCAATGTTTCACAACGGCAACCCATTCAACATTTTCAACTTTACTACCACCAAACGTCATGGCGGTGGCGACAAGGACTCGCTTGAGGAATCGGTGAAAAGACGTCGGACTGAGGAACTCAATCAGACTGCAGGAGATTCCGGAAAGGAAGAAATGCGCGAGTTGCTGAGTACGATGAAGCAACTCCAGAAAAATCACGAAGAGGGGATGAAGCAACTCCAGGAAGATCACGAAGAAGGGATGAAGAAGCTCCGCAAGCATTTCGGCAAAGCGAAGATGGAACTGAGCAGTCACATGGAATACCACATCCTCGGCGCACAGCAAGACATCACTACATCTCACCAGGAGAGCATCCTCGCCGCTCAGGGCGCGATTATTGGCTCTCACCAGATGGACATGGTCGCCGCCGAGGAAGCGATTGTCTCTCGATTTCAAGTCGATGTTGATGAACCGGAGGAATTTGATGATGATGGAGAGGCGGAGGATCGTTACATCAAGGACGAAGAAACCGACGAGCCGAATCTCATGGCGGGTTTGGAGGCGTACATCAGGGAGGAAGACTAACTGGGCTCGCCGGTAGTGTTCATCCCGTCTTCTCGGCGTATATAGCCGGTATCTGATTGTTCAAGCTCGGCTTGATCGTATACCCCTGATACTGATAGTACAATAGTACAGGTATATATACTGCATTGCTTTTGACATTGATAATTCACTCCCATCTCCTGAAGATTGATGCACTTTCTGACGATGATGACTGTTGAGCTGCCATGAAATTTATATTGTGATCTGCCACTGAACATCGACGATATACATTATAGTAATGCCCATTGGCTCAGCAATTAGTCAATCAGTTATACCACAGCTATTACCTTACTGTTGTCGTGGTTATTACATGGAGGTATGGAATCTATGAAGTTGAATTGGACCCCTGCTTCATCTGGTAGGTGAACTTTAAGTGAGGAGCACGGACCGCCGCTACAGGCACTGGGTACTTTGGTACATATATATTATGTAGGAACTGGATGGCTTACATGTAGTAAGTACCCAGGTACCTTAGGATAGCCGCCGGCGGGTAAGGCGGTTGCAGGGATTGGCGCATGTACATCAGGTACGTATCTAAGGTACCTGTCAGTCAGAAAAGATGCGACGCGGGGCAGGATTACCTAACCAAAAATTCTCCCACCAACAGTGAGTCAACGACTTCGAAAATTTCAGATTCGCACCCAACCCCGCCAACCCTTCCATCTCCATGCCACCCGGCCGCATATCGCGATCCCCAGTTCCCCTGCGCACACTCTGGGCTCCTCAACACCACCGCCAGCCGACCATACGTTCTGTTTGCCACCCTCTTCGCAATTACCATCGCGACCACCATCCCAGCCTCCGTAGCCTACGTCGGGCTAGTCCTCGTCTGCCCTTTTCCCCGCGACGACGCGCTGTCGCTGCCAGGACCATGGCGTCTACCAGCAGCCTAGCCCAGCTCCTGTCCAAACTAGATGGCCTGACTCTGGAATCTATCGCCGACACCTTCCCCACCACCCACCCGGACATCAACCCCTTCGATCTGTACCGCGTGCATATCGCCAGGGTCCTCGCCCCCATCACCGGCGTCGCAGCCGACAAGATACACCCCGTCATCGCATGGACAAATTCGCTCGACAAGGGCGACTTCGTCCTGCCTGTCCCTGCTCTGAGGATCAAGGGCGCGAAGCCCGACGTTCTAGGAGCCGAGTGGGCTGCTAAGGCAAGAAAAGAACAATACCCAGTTTGTAGCAACCGTCAAGTTGACTGACTGTATCTTGCCGCAGTTCCCTGAGGATGACCCTCTTCTCGAGAAGCCCACCGCTTCCGGCCCGTGGATCTCTTTCTTCGTCAAGGGGACTGCCTTGAACGAGTTGATCATACCCATGGTGCGCCAGCGGGGGCTCGAGTACGGTAGTAATCCCTTTCTTGGACTGAAGGACCCCCAGGACCCGAGCAAGGGCCAGAAGCGCATCATCGTCGAATTCAGCTCCCCCAACATCGCCAAGCCCTTTCACGCCGGACATCTGCGCTCGACCATTATCGGAAGTTTCCTAGCCAACTTGTACGAGGGCGCCGGCTGGGACGTTGTCAGAATCAATTATCTCGGTGACTGGGGAAAGCAGTATGGTCTCTTAGCACTCTCCTACGAGAGGTACGGAAACGAGGAGGAACTGCAGAAGGACCCCATAAACCACCTGTTCCATCTCTACGTCCGCATCAGCGCTGAGAAGGAGGCCGAGAAAGAGGCTATCGAGGCCAAGAAGAAGGAGGGCGAGGACGTTACCGAGCTCGAGGCCAACTGCTTGGATGAGCAAGCTCGCCGTTACTTCAAGAAGATGACAGACCGTGACGAGTCGGCTCTCGCGCTATGGAAACGCTTCAGGGATCTCAGCATTGTCCGGTATAAGGATACGTATGCCCGACTGAACATCCACTTCGACAGCTATAGTGGCGAAAGCCAAGTTTCCGAGGAGGCTATGGCCAAGGTCGCCAAGGAGATGGCCGAAAAGGGCATCACTCGAGAAGATAACGGCGCCGTGATTATTGACTTCACTGAACTCCTACCGGGCAAAGAAGGTAAGCGTCTCGGGAAGGCTGTTTTGCGAAAGAGGGACGGCACGGCTCTGTACCTCACCAGAGATATTGCGGAACTTCTCGACCGATATGAGAAATACAATTTTGACCACATGATCTACGTCGTTGCCAGTCAACAAGATCTCCATCTGCAGCAGCTCTTCAAGATCATTGAGCTTCTTGGTTACAAGGACATTGCGAAACGTGTCCAACACATCAACTTCGGCATGGTGCTTGGCATGAGTACCAGAAAGGGTACCGTCAAATTGTGCGTCTGCCCAATTCTCTGCGTGTATTGAGCGAGCTAACAGGAGACAACTAAATAGCTTGGACGATATTTTGAAAGACTGTGCCGATCATATGCACGAGGTCATGAAAAAGAACGATGCCAAGTACTCCCAGGTGGAGAACCCGATACACACGGCGGACACGCTCGGCATTAGCAGTGTGATGACTCAGGACATGAGCGGCAAGAGGTTTGTGTTGACACCCTCGAGGTGAATTGAAGATTGTGCTAAGATAGTTGCTCAGGGGCAACAATTACACCTTCGACCTGGCGACCATGACTTCGTTTGAAGGGGACACCGGCCCCTACCTGCAGTACGCGCACACGCGACTGTCTTCCATCAAGCGCCGAGCCAACCTTTCCGACGAGGAGCTCGCCAAGGCAGACCTATCGCTCCTTGCCGAGCCCTACGCCGTCAATATCGTGCGGATGCTTGCCCAGTGGCCCGACGTCGTCCAGAACACATTGCGCACGCTCGAGCCTACGACGGTGCTAACGTACCTATTTAGACTGACGCACGTCATCAGCACCAGCTACGACCATCTCCAGGTTGTCGGCAGCGAGCCTGCGCTGATGGCGGCTCGTATGGCGCTCTATGACGCCTCGCGAATCGTCGTAGCTAACGGCATGCGGCTGCTAGGTTTGAGTCCACTGCAGAGGTAAGGTTGAAATTCTTCAGACCTGTGCGAATGAAACACTAATGAACTCTTCTAGAATGTGAGAGATAAATATCACTTTTCCAGCCAGTGATTGTCGACACGTAGCGGTCGTTGCACGCCTAGTCGGTCATGAATTACGTGATGAATGTCGTTTCGGGCGCATGGAGCTTGGATGGAATCTAAAAACTACGTGACGGATACCCCCTTCCCATCCCTACCGAATCTACGACCTCGAAATTTTAGGTGTCTAGTACTTCAGCAATGCTATAGACCTGCGATGAGCACGAGGCATCTACTTCTTCGATCCGTTCAATCTATTTGAAACTGGATGCGAGAATGAAGGGGTCGAGAGTTACGCTGATGGGAAGACCCTTGGAGGCTACTCGGGTCTCATCTCCTAGACTTGTTTGACACACTCCAAAGATCATCTAGATAGATAGTCCGCGGCTTTAATGCTAGGCGGGCAAATAGAAGAGTATACCACTTGATATATCTCCCGAAAGAAAGAAAGAAATCAAAGAAGAAAAAAAAAATAGGCTCTTCTATTCTGTGAAACCTTCCGTATGGACTCTTGTGTTGTGTGGGTTTGTAACATACTTGTTCATCTAAACATACATTACATATGTAGGTATGTAGACGTAGGCGGGGTGCATTTGCTTCATAGTCTCCCACTTCTGACTCCAGCTATCTGTCAACGTACCTCTATATATTCTTGGGTCGAGATTCTTTGATAGAAATAGGACAAACCTGTACTCGAGGCCAAAAGGAGACAGAATAACAACGGGGGACGGGATCAAGGGTTCCCCCACCATACTGAACATGCACATCGCTCTCAATTCAAATAACTACATTTTTTGCTTACAGATTCTAGCATGAGAGTAGCAATATGCAGGCAGTATAGTTATGCATATAAGAAAAAAGCAAATGGGTGTGTATACAAGAGACTTATCAAGCGAAGAACCATTGTCTTAGCAGCATTCTCATTGGCTGTCGAATCCTTGTGGTTTCCTCTTTAGGATGCGGGGGATACGTATCTGACTGCACTGTGCACACGCCTACGAGGTAAGACCTTAGGTATATTGTAGGTGTTATAGGCATGTATGTACATGCAATACCTCCAGACATAAGGGGGTACTCGGATTGACACGGATTGACACTTTAGGTACATATACATGTACTGTAGCCGTTGCATCGTCTGCCATGTGCACGCAATCCTCCAAGCCACCTGCACGCGATTGATTACTTTCATGTAGAGCCTCAATTTGCCTATCTGATGGGACTTGGATGACGACTATTTATAGCAATATTTGTTGCGGGATATAGGTAGCCGGTGCCACATGCATTGAATCGTTAGCAGGAACTATATATCGTCCAGGTGGGCATCACATTCCAACATATTGCTTTTCTGACGATAGGCTCCTCTTGCCTGCAGACGCTTTCCACAGCGATAATTATAAGCCATTTATTTCTATCTATGGCTCGCGAGAGCTACCAATTAGGCCTCCGCAATAAGCGAACGTGCAGCAGTAAGGCTAGTATATGGAGGCTAGTTAAAGACGTTGTAACTCTAATGCAATATACCCCTAGTTAATGCAATACCCCCTTACATATCACCTTCATCTATTGCTTCAACTGCTCTTCCAAACGAACCAGCTCCTCAAACCCCTCCAACATCGCCTGCAACGCCTCGTCCCCCTCCGGCAGCGCACAGGGCTTCCTCGGCGCCCCGCCGTACCCCTGCCATTTCTGCAGCGCCGCCTTGACCGACACGAACCCGCCCCGGATCGCCGCCCAGTCCCCGTGGGCGACCGTGGCCTGCAGGACCCGCGCCTGCTCATACTTACCTCCCTGCCACAGCCGCAACACCTCCACGCACGCCCGCGGCGCCACGTTCGCGAGCCCCGCGATGACGCCGTGTCCGCCCACGACCAGCGTCTGCACCGTGAAATCCGCGCTGCCGCCGAATGTGCGGAACCCCAGCCCCTCGGCGCCCGCGACGACGCGCGCGAGCTTGCCCGTGTTCCCGCACGTCAGCTTGGAGCCGACGATGTTGGGGTGGCCCGCCAGCGCCAGGATGGCGTCGGAGCTCAGGTCCAGGCCCGCGCACGCGCCGGGGTAGTTGTAGATGAGCAGCGGGAGGGGGCTGGCGTCGGCGACGGCGCGGAAGTGCGCCAGGATCTGCGCGGGGGCCAGCAGCCCGCCGTAGTACGACGGCGGGAGCACGATCGCGTGCGAGCCGCCCGACGCCGCCGCCTCGCGGCACAGCTGGATCGTCTCCCGCGTCGACTGCGCGCCGCAGCCTACGATCACGGGGAGCGAGGCCTTGTTTAGGGCGTCCAGGGCGTCTCGCGTCGCGCGCGTGATGAGCTGGCGCTCCGCGTGGTCGAGGTGCACGGCCTCGCCGTTGGATCCGTGGGTTACGACGCCGGCGACCCCGGCTTGGGCCAGTCGTTGGGCGTGGGTCTTCGTGGCCTCGAGGTCGATGGTGTCCTCGTCGGTGAAGAAGGCTACCGTGGGGACGTAGACGCCGGGTTCGAGCAGCCGAGGCGGCGATGGCTTGCCATCGGGCCTGGTGCTGCTGCTGCTTTCTAATGTGGCCATTGTAATTGGTTATGTTTGAACTTGGCGGAATCAAGTGAGAACAACTATGAACAGCTGTCTATCAAACGTAGAATTGGCGTAGTAATCGATGATGATGATGATGGATTTGACTCGGGAATGGGTCGCTTAGACGACAAGAAATGGAGAGTTGATTCTTTGTCCCCTGACGTCCTTCTTGAATAAGCAGCCGGCAACGGGAGATGCTCTTGCAGTCTAGTCCATATCGACATCTCGTACAGGTCCAACCTTCTTGTCTTCCTGTCTGCCTGCGTGGAACTGTCCCCCACGCAAGTTTCCGCTAGGGAGGTTCGTTTGTAACCTAGACCCCCGCCTAGTAGCCCGTTCTAGAAATCACAGCCTTAGTTCTCGACTCCACTTCCCCACAGCGCTGCACAACATATGGGGTAACACTTGCGCAGGTGGATATTCAGTGGTCTCGAGGGGGTTTCGACGGACTCCACTCAGGATTCCGTACGCCGTCAGATATTCCACAGAATTCCCGAATCCAAGGTCAGTAGACCCCACTTAGGGTGGTTCGGCCTAGGGCGTGGGGGTTTCTCTTACGACTATGATGTGGTTGTCTCTCTCACCGACAGGGACGCCCCTGAGTGCGCTGAGGGAGGAAGTCATACTCGTGACTACGCCATCATCTAAGTCGAGCTGATCTCTCCGTCCCTCGCGCTCGGACTTTCAGCCTGGCTAACTCGGTTCTCAAAAGTTTCCTGGTGCCTGAGCAGCCTAAGCAGTCAGAGATAACGATGCTCACATGCGTGGGGAGTCTTGGGGCTAGTGACCTATCTATACCTAGTAGAAATAAGTGGCGTTTATCTCTCAAAGTCGGTTAGGAGACCGAGCTCGCTAAGTGCGTAGCTAATACTTACCTAGTCAAAACCAAGGGACCAACCAACGGCTAGGGATTACCTGCCGTGCCGCCAGGGCCAAGGGATGACTGCATACCCTGCTTGAGAAATGTCGGCTACTAGTCATGGACTGTGTTATGACATGTTGCCTCCTGGGTAAAGTTTTCTTACATCCCGGAATCTTCCTACTTGGTGTTTTGGCGGACATTCCATATACCTCTTATGTGTGTATTTTGTGCTAAAGACTATACGTTGAATGGTCCTTGAAGATGCCATGGGTCAAAATCCAGCTAGAGATTTTAGTCTAAATATTAATAAAGGTGAAATTTGATGAGCATGCTTTGACCGTGGGGGGTGACGGATTACAAAACAATACAGCGCATAGTACTACAGTATGACAGTACCACCTGACCTGGCTATATGCGGCCATGACGTTTATCGTAGAGGATAAGGATACCAGAGGGTAGAGTGTTACTGAGAGGCTGTGGATATTGTTAGTGGAGGACCGGACGACTCTAGTTACCTGACAAACTTGGAGCAGTGAGGACTTATGCTTTAAGACCCATTGCTCCCATCGCTATCAAGAAGAGCTGTAACCCTTACTATCTACTGATTAGATATTATCAATATGTAAGGTCAGGAGGTAGTGGAATAGTTGGGATGGCACTTCCCAGGCCACTGTATATGTGGCCAGGGAGATGGTTTTCCCCTATTATACTAAGGCCTAACAGACTTTAGTGCTTACCATTTTCCATTAGGAGCACTAATGATGGCCTAGGTTATCAGCTCATTCACTACCTCGTTACATTTGATCCTAGATCTATTGAAATTGACCTGGGAATTGGGGAAAGAAAATTGTATATTGTGTACTCATTTTAGTGTAGTATTGTTATATTCATTCTTCCGTAGCATATTTTCCATAGGTGCTCTTCGCAATTGAAATTCATCTGTGCTGTACAGAGGAATCCACAGGTATGTGTGCGGTTGATCTCTCTCTAGCTTCTTTAGGTGTAGTGACAAGGACCTACGGCGGCAATGCAGACGACTTTTACCGTTGTCTATCTTTCAAATTAGCAACAATCTGATGAGTTTTGCCTAGTATCTCTTGGCCATTACCCTGTGGTGCTTATTTTTGTATTGGACTAAAACCGAACAGTGTTTCGACTAATCCTTGATTCCAATAGGGGTGTGTTGTCCAGAGGTAGAAGTTGTCAAGTTCACTAACGGGACATTATTCAGCCCGATCAGTGTTACCAGCTGACTTTACTGGAGGCTCTGGTATTCTTGAATTTTCGAATGAGAAACTACTCCCGGGGACGTCGGCCCACAACATATTGCCCCTGTTCAACTACCTATGAAGTAAATAAGCTCCATTGGTTATACCTATTTATGGCGTTTGATGGTTTATATGTTTGTTCTGCTTGGAAACCGCCAAATTCTGGGTGATTTTAGATTAAATCATAGGTTTACTTCTGGCTAGGTATAGCACTCGTATCAGGCCAGGAATGTCTAGCCAAACTTTCGACATCTACTGTTGGAAACCGGTTTACCGTTAGTGCAACACTGGATAATGGATAAAGCAATCGTATGTAGATGAAATATATCTAGCTATTCATAGGCATAGTGGTTTCACTTACTTCGAAAGGTTAGTATTGATGGTATCTGCTGTATGAACGTAAATGGAAATTGTCCATTTACCTTAACGCAGTGTATTCTAGGAAGTCAAAGGCATCCTACTTAGCTATGTCGCGTGATCCTGTAGGCAGAGGGAGAAGAATTGATTAGGGTCAGCACATAAGAACTATACGACCTGATTATTCAGCTTGGAGGAAGTGGTACGGCAAATGCCTAAATAACTTTGGGTGGAATGAAGTAAGTCGGTCTTGTTAAATTAACCCTGAATGAAAGGAATCGTCCCTTGAGTTCAATTCGGTTAGAAGTACTATATATGACCGAGAAGAGTATCGAAGCTGCCGAAGAGATAATGCATGAGCATGTAGTACTTTCTAACATAACATTAACAATCTCGATGTTTGGTAGGAACTACCTAGTTGGCAAGTCTATCTTCGTGACTTGAGTTCCTCTTGGATTTCTCAAAAGATACAATAGTAAGCACCCTATAACGTAGGTTTATAAAGGTCAAGGACACTTCTCAATACCTATAACGTGGAGAATACCCAGGCACGACGCTTTTCACTTGGAATTGAATAACGAGCATGAAGCTATCACGGCAATACAAAATGAACCTACAACTCAGAAGATTCACATTGATTGCGTGCGAAAATTGCAGAGGATTAAGCCCTCCGCCCCAACTTAAAACCTCCATGCAAGCATTGGAAGCACTGCAAAATGAATACAAGACTTAACGTGCCCTCCATATTATTTATCCGGTAATGTGAGAAGAATCGTTGCCTATTAATATTTATAATAGGGACTACCTTCAAGTGCTTGCCATGGGAGGTAGCTAGCTATGTACCCCCACATACCAGATATCTGAGAGCAGTATAATCTCACACCTCACACTTCACCTTATACCTAATAATGACAGTAACGGCAGCAGCTCTAAGAGTCTTTCTCTCTCTCTCTCTCTCTCTCTCTCTCTCTCTCTCACACACACACACATGAATATATATATATATATATATATATTACACAGCAGGTACCTTCGGCTTAGAGGAATATAGGCCTGTCAGCCGCTTCTCTATCACACGTAGCCTTAAATCCTACCTAAATGACGTGTCAATTATATGATTATAGCTATAGTACATAAATAAGCTCTAAGGCTCATTTACTAATTACCAAAACACATAGGAAGTGAATCAGAAGCCACAGGGAAACCATCCATTAATATACATTTAGCGGAAGCTTACGAATTCATTACCTCTTCGTGGCCCCAAGCTTGTGAAGCCCCTCTTTGGACGTAGTTGCTGTCAAAGGTGTGTCTGGTGAAAGTTCAAGTATGGCTGTGTTCAAGATGCTAGACTATAATCTCTTAACTACTAGGTGAATATCATTTTCAATATATCTCTACTATAATCCACTCCTCCCTTTTATCAGATGTTCCACCAGCCATTGCTTGTCAACACGACCCAAAGTATGTGTTATTGGAATATTTTAATATTTTTGCAATTTTAGGTGTTGAAGATAAGTATCATCACGGATTCAGACAGGGTTCATCGTTCATTCTTTATAACGGAGCAATACTTTTCCTGTCGCTACCCGTTTCTCGGCCCTAACCCAGCCATCTTCCATGACTATATAACGATACCATTGAAGCTGCTTTGGAACCGACTTCAGAGCTGGCAGAGGACCTAGATCCCGAAATAGGCGTCCCTTTCTCTCTTTGGAGCCCACATTATAGAGTTTTGGCACAAGCTGAAGGGGTGTCTTTGTGAGTAGACCTTGGATGGAAGCCAAGTTGGACCTAGGGGTCTAACGCCAACCATATTTGATAAGCCTCCATATATCTGCTGCCACCTTCAAATAAGTCGCAAAGTTATTTGCATGGTAGTGTTAGGTATAAGAAGAATGCTGAGGTTAAGGTTGTCTTTGATGCAGGGCCTATGTCGCCCTCAAGTTCCTTGAAGCTATACTTTCTATGTTTGGAGTAGTTTTCCGGTGTCACGGTACTAATGTTAGTGCAATGAGTTATGATTCATCAGATATAATTCTAGCTTTAGGTTCATTGCTTCAAACATTGGCTAAATCTCTGTACCTGTTACTTTAGGTATGATAGAGTAAAGGGCCAACAAATCAAATGGACTAGTCGTTGTCAATCTTCTACTCTAACCTATGGCCAAAAACTCCCGAGACGTTGAATAGGATAGGGCATCGTTCAAAGCATAATTGGTTACTGTCATTTGAAATGTGAAGAGTCTCGCATAATGATGTCAACCATGTCTAACAACAGCTCTGTCACCTGCCTGCCGTGGAAGGATATTAGTCAATTTCTCCATAACTTCCAGTCAACTGACAAGTTCTGTAGTTACTCATACAAAGGTGTTGCCTCTTATGGCGGATGGCTAGCCAATTGGCGATCCTCCAGATCCATGAATTAATCCGCGTGAGCCAGGAATTCGCGCTCGAATCTCATGCGGACATTGATTCCCTCGCAATGGGCAGGATTCTCGTTGAGTTGACGTTATAAAGTTTGAGCTGACAATCTTTTTAGGCCTGATCTCTTGCTCGATTTCCTGTTTTCGTTCTTCTCCTAGTTTGATCAGGATAGGAACTGCACCTTTAGCATCCACACTCACACAAGCATTCATACTAATTGGGATACAGCAATACGTGCTCCGACTAAACTCAACTTCCGAAATGGTGGTATAATAGCCGCCATTAAATTGATGACACGGCAGATCATTCTCAGCGCCGGTAGGTTTGTTTCCCGGACGGAATAGGACCTCGGATGCTTGAAGACTATAGGCCTTGAAAGGTCCGCGCCGAATGGAGGGTGCCATTAAACAGGAAACCCGGCTTACAGGCGACCTTGTGCAGCTGTCTAGTTTCGGTCTCCTTCCTTTGTTGAGCCGCTAATGCCACCCTGACCTGTGCAAATCCAGGCGACGGATCGCACCGGAGGAAAAAGATTCCAGGGTTTGAATTTAACACCAATATGTAATTCTCCTTTGTCATAGAAGTGAAATGATTATCCATGTAGACCGTCTAAGACAAATATGAATTGATTTAGATCGGAAATGTGAGTACGTAGGATGATCTGAACCGAATAGGAGGGATGAAATCATATATACACAGTCAATGAGATTTAACTGCACTGAGTCCTTATTGTGAGACTAAATGCTTACTGGCAGAACGAAGTCTAAAATCTGCTTTGGGGTAGCCATGTACCTCTCCTTATAACCCTCCACCTAGAAAAATACCCGTTGAGATTTTTCATGCATAATACTATATACAGTATACTACTCTTTATAATATGAACACCTTTCATGATTTCACAGCTAAAGGGCAGGTCGTCGTCTTCTGTCGAAATGTAGGCCGTACGTTATAGCAATCTCCTTAGTATCTTTGCTTAGCTCACGGCTAAGCTGAAATGTACCACAGCATTATAAAGCCTCAGGTTGATGACTAGTTCCAGATAGGGGCTTGGTTTGCATGTGTGTATGCGTGTATTTATGTAACGCTGGTGCAGGGGGGAGGATTGGCCCTGTAATTCTCTTTAGGGGGATAGGGCGTGGAGAGCTGCTGTTACAGCTACATATATACCCACAAATTCAGCCGTATTTATATCCCGCACGTTAAACTATGAGCACACACAATGATTTCTACATGTCCCTATTGGCTTCTTCGAGCAAGCTCGTGTACGATGCATTTGAATGTTAGATGGACTCTTCCTCTCGGGTTACCAGGGCTTCGGGTTCCTCTTGGGAGTACCTAATTCGGACTACTTCAGGTTTTTAGTACCTACTATGTGATACGAACGTTCAACGCCAGAAGTAGAGGCTGGTGAGCAATGGACCTTGTACGTGCCAGCTGCAGAGGGTGACCTAACAGCTACGAAATTTCATCAAGGACGGTAATTCTATTATCGTCATTCCCTTCGGTAGTCACATAAGTTTACAATTACGCGGGTTTCTATTTCTCCTCCCTTACATATCGTCCACAGATCAGTGTAACTATCAATGATCGTAGAATTAACATTGCGAGCATCACGGGACGGTATAAGCGACACAAGATACAGAGTACTGCGCAAATTCAATACAGTTAGTTCACTTACCATGTATAGTACCCCACCCATTCAGCAACTCATGTGGTCGCGTTTGATTTTCAAACACCGGGCTGCGAAATTTAGAATGGGTAATGGGGTATTAAGTACAACGCCTAGGAATGAGATCAGGTTTCGAACTGATGGGAGGCTGTTATTATATCCTTGAAAAGAAGGTAGGTGAAGTTTCCTAAGTCGGGCTGATTTGTGGAGAAATAGGTCACAGGGAAGCCTACTAGTACGCTATGTAGATATAAATGTAACGTTATTCTATACGCAGTACTAGCAAAAGATCATAAGCAAAGGCAAATAATGGATCTCCACCTACATGCCCCACGGCCGTATCTTGGAATCCTTGAAAATTGCTGACTACCGTCCATTACCACACATTGCCCTTCGTCTGCTTCCCCTTTGTCTCTTCCAACTTTTTGACGTTGATGTTCTTCCATATCAAGATGCAGACCACACAGAGAGGGATGAAACAGGCGCCAGCGATGACCATCTTTCTCTGTACATCCGCATATGCCGCGATAATAGCGTTCCGAATAGGGCTTCCCATGGGATACGACCTCTGAATAGTGATAGAGCCGTAAATCTTCGTCGTCAGATTCTTGCTACCCTCTGGTAGATTTTCGTACAGCTTTGTGGGGAGAAGGTTGGTCCAAATCCCGCCAGCGATAGCAAGACCGACCGCGGAACCAACGGAACCAAAGAGGCCAAATAAGGCCAATCCCACGGCGATCTCCTGATGACTTATGTTTGCCATTATCGCAAGCTGCCCTGCAAGCGTCCAGAACTCGCTAGAAACACCGTTGAAGATTTGGCACATGACTAGGTAGCCAACATACGTGTCCGGTACACGGAAGTGGATTAATAGGACTGTGCCGAGGACGCAGAATGGAATTCCGGCGATGGCGGTCCATTTGTAATTTCCAGTGTATCGGATGAGACTAGAATCAAGTGATCAGTTGGATTATTGTAAGAATGCATGCATAGTAGGAACTTACAGGCCACAGAAAGGAGCAATGAAGGCCGACGTGAGCGAGAACGCATTTAGAACGTAACCAGAGATGGTGATACTCTGATCGTGCACCACCTGGAGGTAGGATTGGTAATAACTATCCCAGCAACTGTAACCCAGATATCAGTAAAATGATTGGTATTAGATTACCAAAACAAAACAAGAAAAAAAAAAAAAAAAAAAAAAGAACCTAACTTACTAGATAGAAGCGAACATAGCGCCATAGAGGACGCAGGCACCAAGAATAGTGCGATTCTGCAAGAACTTATAAGGGAAAAATGCAACCGGGGCGAAGAATCTCTCCCAGATTCCGAAGGCGGTCAATAGAACCACACCGAGCACTATCATAGCAATTATATATCCAGTCTTCCAGCCACTAGGCGCATATTTTGCCAGGCTGAAAGGCAGGAGCAGCAAGGCGAACCCAAAAGTAATTAGAAACATTCCAACCACTAGAGTTGTTGGGAATCTGTTAGCGTCCTATATAATGTATCCAAGATGATTTTTGCTTTCTTACCATCGAATTGAACAAAGTAATACTTTGTAGACGCCCAAGCCGAACGGGTTTTCACTTTCGTGGGGAAAACGCCGGCCCTTACGGCTTTGCGCTTGCTGAGGATAAAAATAATAGCGACAGGAATGCAGAAAGCAACCAGGATAATCGTGAAAGCACCGAGCGCCCACCGAAAGTTGACATAGGTATAGAATAGATCGGAAATCCTGGGTCCAGCGAAAGTGGTGGCAATAGTAGGAGTTGAGTTGATGCCGAACATAACTATTCGGTTCTGAAGCGAGGTCATGTCTGCAAGCATAACGTCGATAATATATGTCAAGCCCAGATGGCCAACCCAGTAGAGTGTATGTGCTGCTGCGTACATCGACACATTGATGCAAGTTGCCTTCATAATCATACCGAGGACAAGAAGTATCAGCATGATCACGAAACCCTCGCAACGACCCCATATGTCGATGATCTTAGCAATGGTAGGTCTGCATACGCCACCAATAATCGTCGCAACAATGCTAGTCGTGGCTAGCAGACCGTGCTGGCTGAAGGCTGAAGTGATGTAGGCTACAAGGTTAGACTGGACGGATTGCAATAGCATGTCGACGAAAGTCACGAGATAAAGCCTGCGATGTCACCGCTTCATTAGTACCGCGATGCAAGATTGCAGCCCCAGAGGCGAGACTCACAGGATGAACATGACGATGAGTAGTTCTTTGGACCATACAGTGGTGATGGCCTCGACCTGCTTGACACCTTCTTGCTTGTGCTCCGAACTGGAGTCGGAGTCGGCCTTGGCACCATCCTCCATCGCGTGCATGTCGTGAACATCGTGGTCTCCCGAGAACTGCTTCTCGGTAATCTCATCCTGGCCATTAGGCACAGACTGGGGAGGGATTGCGGTCATCGTGATCAATATCGACGGCACACTGGGCTGATTATTGTCAAAGACAAGAGGCGAAAGAGCTGCGGATGTAACGCATCTGACGGCGCGAAGTAAAATAGATATTTGTATTGCAGCGATCCAACTTAGGAAGGCCTTTTGTATGTAGGCCGCGCATTTCTGCGCGTGTTCAACGTTACAATTCGGGATACCACCCCGTTTTCTTCTGCGCCCCCGAACAGATTGGCCAGTGTGCTAAGGGGGGAGGGGTTAGATACCCGAAAAAGGAGTGACCGACGAAAAGCTGCTCCAAGGCCCGCTGTTCGATAATCTTGGCATATGCCAGTGGTCTTATTAGACCCTGCGGCTGATCCCTTGGCCCATCGCGATCCCGGTCTGGGAGAGTAAGCCCGAGCACTACTACGAAAATTTTATCTGATCCGTCTCCGAATCTTATCTGATCCGTAATGCCAAGTGCGATGCTGGTGTGAGCATCGTTGATATGTAGGGCCGGCCCTTGAATGATGCCGTAGTCGTACACCACCTTTGCTACGAATGAGATCCGACTCATTGTTCAAGCGACCCTCAAAGAAAACTAGCAGACATCCAGTCTTCTAGTCTCGACCGTAAATCAAGCTTAGGATGTCACAAAATCTTGAATACGTGCCAGGCAGTCCGTCAACCAACCCAACCGAGCGCTTATACCGAGGGGCGGTAATCAGGCTCCTATTCAATATTCAACTACGATCACAGCCGGGAAATGATATCGGAGCAGGCCGGGGGCGGCGGACGACGCACTAAATGTAGTCAAATGCCAGCCAGTCAAGTCAGTCAACGCGGTAGAGTTGGAAGATCTGCTGTTCTCAACATCATTTGACTGATGGATATGTGGCACTGGAGAGATTCACGGGATATTTTCTAAACGACACTTATCTACCTACCAGACCTAGTAGATGATCTTCTCATCGAAATCATTCTAGCCAGCCCGAGAGAACTATATGATTTAATGCGGGTGCCTTAGATGTTTCAACAGAGAGAATTAATAAAATTGAAATTCAAATAAAAGAAGGACTGGATGGATGTAAGGACAATTATGCTTGGTTTATTAACCCGATATGGGTGGATCTTGGAGAAAAAGCATAAAAATAAAGTTGACATGCCCCCGCACCGGATTGAACGATGGACCTCGGCATACCTCGGGAAGGGGAAATACGAGTGCCGCGCTCTACCACTGAGCTACAAGGGCATCTGATGAAAACATGGTTCTTGTAGTGGTACATGATACTTTTGCTACGTCATCCTCTCGGGTGGCGCTTGCAGTTATCGTGAACTACACATAGGGCACCTACGAAAAGCCTTGATCTGTCCAGTAGCTTGGTTAGTAAGTCTCAGAATTTGCAATCACTTCAAGTTCTAGTCCCCTTTTATATCTTGCCATTAATCGCTGTTTCCTGCAAGAGCACGTCGAAGCGACTCCGTGTATGTCGTCTTCATTGGACTACGCTTGAAATGTAAGGGCAACATCGTATAATACTATATCATCTCTATTCGCATGGGTATTTAGCAACCTAAGGAGTTCAATCTAAAGAGATAGCCTCGCGTAGATACGTCTCGGGACTAAAGCTGCCTACGAGGTTATATAGTAGGTACAAGCTCCCCCCAAGAGAGTCCCACTTGGCATAAGGGGCATCGGAAAATTGTCATATGTGAGAGAAAATGCTTTATCATATACGAAGCCGTTGAATTTTCGATAAAAGACAAGGTGGGCCGGCGGAATATGTGGAGGTGTGGTACTTGCATTACGATGACTTGCGTGTCGATTGCGCTAGCCCTATATGCAGTGTTCATAGTAAGATGGACTCGGATGCTCTTGTCCACCTTGTTATGTGTTCTGCTGCAACAAGGTAAAGATTTGCATCCTCTGACAGAATATTACCTCCGAGACGAAAGATAGTAGGAAAACGCCACCTACGCATCACAAACAACTGAACCATCCAGCTCCGCGTCAGCTCTGTCCAGCACTAGCCTGTAGACAGCAGAATAATCAAGCTAATGATATCAAGTACATAAAACGGTGTCTTGGTTGTTCTGGGTGCCATCGCCGAGATGTTCGTTGGGAAATAGCAGCCAGTCCTATCCAATAACCTCCTGGTATGCTATCTGCATGCATTACATCCTAGCTGTTCCATTTCAGGTTTACAATAATGGAAATTGTATTCAGAGTAGCCCTAGCGCATACTCGCGAAATGGGTCTCATTGATTCTTCTTAGTGTCAACTTTGTCTTTCTGTACTTGATGCTGCTTTACAGTGTTGAGACTGTTCACCACTTTCGACAGGGGCAAGTTTCTAGAGTAGATTAGTTTGTCGTGTTGTTTGCAGTCTTTTTCCACAATGTACCGGGTTGTTATACAGTAGATGCATGTGACAAGGGCTGTAATTCAGGGCTTAGAAATATATCAATTCAGCAATAATTCTCTAGGCCCTCTGAGGGTGCTTGTTGTTCTAAGTTTTAATCTGAATCTGAGATTCGGCGACAGGTCTTTATAGACCTGCTGCCGCGGTACGTATTCCTGGTATATATCTAGTCTGTTGCCGACATAGCCGCCGTCTGGTGATCATATCTTTTGTTAGGCAGTCATACATTCCAACAGTATCGAATAATATCCAACAGTACCTGTCAGGGTTCTTTGTTAAGCTTCATGTATATAGAGGCTGTTCGAAGAACAGCATTTTAGTTAGTTCTTCGTGCAACAACTGTGTTGTTTTGCTACCTCATACGTTCATCTCGTGACAGTACCCAATATATGTACTCGTGCAGCATTCCTGCATCTCGTATAGCTTCCAACAGGTCTAGGCTCCAATAGCCGTGTGACAATGCAGTTTTTCAGCTGCCTGGCAACCTATAAGGTTGGCCGCTTTTCTGGCTGGGTATGGAGCCTTGATTGACGAAGAAGTTTGTCTATGAAGTCAACTAGTTATGTTGTTTAAAACTGATATGACGTTTTGGTACCTCCGTAAGGTATGTTGCGCCTCCTCATGTTTAGAGGTAGAACATCTTGAACTAAGTAAATGTAAACACAAACATCTGGGATAGGAGAGTTCAATAGAATACTTAGCTAGGTAATTTCCAGGTAGACAGTGCTGACAGGGTGGTGATAATTAGAAAGCAGGACGGTTGTTTTGACGGTGATCGAATAAGTTCCGTGACCTACCTAGGTACTGTTGAATTGAGAGTCAAGGACTGGTACAGTACAAGGCACGTAGTAGCATTGTGTATATATAACAGGCCATCTGCCACTCTAGAATAGCTGAACCTCAAGTCAATCTAAGTCTCATTAACCCTGTATTTCAACAGGTACCTAGCTAGGTAGATATAGTAGGATAGACAGGTTACCGTATATATTTGCTTACCAAACCCGCAGTACCGTTTACTAGTGAATTGATGTATCATCTCTTGCGTATTGAACGCTCACACAGCCTGATGCTGTTGACCTCGACAACATTGACAGCAAAAGCCCTAAGACGCTCCAATTTCTTCAAACCGGCAATAAAATTCAACCGCGCGTGTTTTCTTATCTTATTTCATCTGATCTCTCAGCAACCATTGAACTTTTCAGCAACTAAATCTAGCCCCTCACCCCTGGCCTCCCCCGGCCTCCTCGAACTACTTCTTGTTGGCGCTGTTGGTGGTGGCATAAAGTCATTCACTATTCGTTACGTTATTCAGACTCTTTCAATCGTACTTGAGTGACTACGGTTATAATTTTAAGTAGTTATTATTGTCATTAAGGTAAAAGGCTCTTCAAAGAAACGTATATCCTTTTATCAATAAAGAACTGCAGGGCTAAGTAACTACTCCAGGTAAGTTATAATCATCCTAAAGATAGCCATCTTAATTAGGTAGAAGGTAAGCCAACTTCATGTAACGATGCCGTTACCACAGGTCTTGATTTGATATACCTAACAGAACGCGTAGAAGGGTAAATACTTAGACTGATCGCTAGCTAGCTAAAAGAGAGACTATCTACAAGTAAGACCCTTAGGTCTTACGGATATATGTTTCTGAATAGCTTTATTTACTAGCGTATATCGCCAAGCCACTGAGGATGCTTGGACCAAAATACGGAGTATCGCCAAAAGAAATAAATGGCTTGGCGATACCAGTGGTCACGTGACGCCGCTGGCTGCGGGGGTATTCAGGAATGAGTGGTTGTAACACTTCATAGATGAAAATAAAAGATAAGAGCCCGAAAATCAGTACGGCACTAAGTAATGATGAACACATTGTATTTTCTGAGCGAAAGGTGAAGCTAGAAGGGGTAAGTTTCTTATATACCTATGTGCAGTATGAAGGCGCATGGTAGCGAGTCTCAACCCTCTCTTAGGTAACAAATACAGCTTTGAAAGGTGAATCTTTTGACAACACCGATAGGTTGTGTATAGGTTATGTATCCAAGCTGCCAAGCCCCCCGAATGGCCAAGCTTTAGACTGAACCTTCGGCCAGGTCCTGAGAGTGAGCGACGTGTCAAGTAAGCCAGCCATAGTAAGTGTTCTAGCGCAAAGAAGCCTTAACTTCGAAGTTCGAACATACGCTTATCGTACGCACACTCCGGGCTTACTGATTCGACGATATTGAACGAGGCCTGGGAAATAAAGATATAGGGCTCGGCATCTGGAGTCGAGTTGATAAAATTATCGGCTGCCACTATTTGCGAAAGGCATCTAGGTGTATCTGAAACGATAGTACCTATAGTAGAAACTAAACTAGAAATAACCTCTTTACTACAATCACCAGTGCTAGCCTATCCCCAACAACCTTCAGGATTAGCAGGTAGCTTGTTACTATTGCGCTATTCCAAGGGTCGACTTACGGGCTGCATTGGTTCTATCCACTTGTTTCCCCTTATGAAGCTTTCTATCGGTCGGAGATTTGTAGAACCGGACTGTAGCATTGCTTTCAGATCCGGAATAGGGGACTATACGAAGATGATCCGATTCAGTTGCTCTTGCTGTCTGCATTGCTGCAGCCTTATTCCAAGAATTTCCGACATCAGTTTCTCGATATGGCGTTTGTTTATGAGGTATTGTGTGGACGGGTTTTGTACGTTTATTATGCGATTCATTAGTAGCGTGTCCCTCTCGCTTCTGAGGAAGCTTAACCTGTGGTGATGAGGCAGATGTCGAAGGCTTGGGAGGAGGCTATAAAGGTGTTAATGTTATAGGATATTAAGGACCTAAGAAAAATCCAAGCCGGAACTTACTTGGGCACTAGTAGGTGTGCTAAATGTAAATGCAGCGGTCGCACAGTTTTGGGTCTGTTGAGTAGTTGTGTTGCTCTTTTCCAGAGACGAAGAGTTCTTGCACTGTAACACAAGTCGACGTCCAGACGAAGATAATACTTCTCTACCATCCAAAACTTCATACATTATTCTCCACGCGGAATCAGTCGTAGATTCTCCAAGGGTAGGACTTAACCTCCGAGCATAGAACTCTCCCATCTTGGATCTGCCATCGGTTTCGATTGCCGTTAATTCCCTCACGAATGCCTCAAGAGCATTATCAACTCGTTCATCTACGAACTTGCGAAACTCCCCTAGTCCGACTGATTGAATATACTTATTGACCTCTTCGTTAAGCCGAGTGGTGTCAAAAGGAGTTATCTTGGAAGTAGACATGTTATAGAAGTATGTAGGATGTTGCAAATGGTATCCTATGAGACTCGCTAGAATGTAGGGCATATGAGGCTAAGCTGTCTAGAGTTGAAGGGTAGCCTCGATACATATACACAACTCTGACAGGATAACTAAGACTGTACGAGTTCATTTATTTCCAAGTTCACGAGTATGAAGTATACCATTGCAACACATCCCGCCGAGGCTCCACTAGGACTCTGCAGTGTGATGAAAAAAACTTGCTTTGGCTTATTCCAGACGATGTCCAGTTACTCCGGCCGTTCAAGATATCGGGGGTTGATAATTAGGCTCGGTGAATGGACCGGATGCTGCTGTGATTTATCATTTTTGAACTCCATGTACTTACTACAATTGGTCTCCAGTGGATATCCTTTTCGTGGCCATCACATCAAGATATGTAACATATGTCTGAGGCAAGCGCATAACCACGAATGGCGGAACTTCCAGCGTTTCGGACCAATAGTTCCGACGCAACCCATGCTAGTTGTGGTCATATTTAGGGGGCTGCCCGTTAAGTTACATGGGAAATATCCAGAGATAGTCCACTGAGCTATATCTAAGGCATAGCGAGTACGATACCTCAGAGTACTGCAAGTACAAGCAGATACATACAGTACTAGGCATACTGCAAACCCTTGAAAAGACCTGCAGGTGAGATATGGCATATGTACCTCGTGACAAATGCTTGCCTCTTCTTAAAAACTTTGACGCAGATCTAGGCCTTTGGTTGCTCCTATCCCGGACTGGACAAAACAAGGCTCTATCAACTCATATGGCCTCAGAGAACTTACAGAGCTGAACATCTAATCGAACCTTCTTTTAACAAATGTCGTCTTTGAGCACCGTAATATACTGTGACACGATTACCCATTATTTGGCGTATGGCCCTATGGATCCACTAGCATCAGACAATATCGCTCATATATAGACTCTTTAACTAACAGACTATTCATTATGAACAGAATTTCATATGTCATAGGTAGTAATTTACGTAAGATTAAATCGTACCATTTGAGGAGTTGGGTTGGAAGGAGAAATCAAGAAAAAAAACTAACTCACTGATTGCTGTATCTATATTTCATATCCCTTGGTAATGACTAGCAGGCTAGGTCAACCAACTGAATGTAAACAACACATACCATGAATGTTCAAGTAGAAGCCAGGTAACGTTTTTTCAGCTAAATACAGTGGCACAACACTTCCAATTAGCCCTAGCCCTGTAGCTAACTCTGTGGCTCGCTCCTGGAGCCCTGAACCGCACTGCAGTAGTTGTACGAGAAGCCGACACCCTATCATACGAAGCTACCCTATTACTCTATCTCTATCAAGCATCACTATGTATGAATTTAATCCTCGCTGGAAATACTCATACTAGTAGAGCATCTTCCAAGCTCTACCTGCGCATTGATACTTCCCAACATGGTATTGCATTCTAAGGGCATCTCGTCGCTAGTAGAAGTGCCTGAAAACCCATCTTGCTGCCGAGACACCTTTTTCCACCTTCGAGGCTCAGGGGCTATATGAATGTATTTAGGTAAGTGTACAAGCGGAAGCAAGCTGTACTAACTAGTATAGGAAGCTTTTAAATTGTGGGTTTTCACTATCTTAGCGTTTACCCCTATTACTTGTTTGAGGCAGCAGTAGTTAGCAAGCTAGCTATAATTGTCTCGAAGAGGTCTGGTGGCATACCTTCAAAAGAGTAATACTGGTGAAGGAGCATCGTGTCGTCTGCCGCGGCGTGGTCTGACTTGCTATTGAAGTGGCCGGCGACTGGGTTCCCGATGCGCCATGGATTTTTGCTGAATGTACGAGGGCCTTGATTGGTACAACTGTCGCTGTCGCATCGAATGACACTGTAATGACAAAAGTAAGTGTTTGCTTTTCTGACAAGAAGCTAGGAGTTCTGAGAGGCGTTTCGGTATTTGAGAGGAAGTATGTGCTTACTACCAACGATTGTTTCGAGGATAAATAAATTCGTCGGCTACGTCTTCGAGAGTGAGTGTGGGGTTATACGGAGGTGATAACTTAGCGCGCTATGGTTCGTGATCAGCTGGAGTACATGAAAGCATATACTAGAAGCTCCTACCTCAATCCTGTTTCGGGCCCTTCTCTTTGGTTGAAATTCGACTTCGGCCCCATCCACATCGCCAGATGTCCCCTGTTGTGATGAGAAGTCTTCGGCAGCCTCACTAGTGTCATCCTGGGCCTTTCGCTTTGGCCGAAAGTAGTATGAAGTTCCCAAAGGAGGGTCATCTGTGATGTTGTCTTGTTGCAAATAGGAGTCCCGACCGAGGTCTAATGTATGGGAGACTCGGGGTATAACCACCGATCCGTGGGAAGGTTCAGAACTGGGCTCCTTTGATAGCTCTAAGCTTGCTACACGATGAGATCGAGCCAATAAAGGTGTCTTCTTTTCGACATCTTCCATTTGCCGTGCCAATTCTAACCACTCCACTTTCAGGCTGTTTTCGTCTTGCGAAGTGCAGGCCCAGTCTGGTACGAAGGTATAGAAGCGGCGTAGATACTCATCGCGACTAGATTGAGAGAGTTGAAATGAAGTTTGGTATTGATCTAGTGAAGTCGTCATAGTTTTTTCCTGGGTGTATATTGCGTTACACACTTCGTTTTGCTCCTTTTGGCAATTCTTCAAGGCAGCAAGGCATTCCTGAATGCTTCTCAAAGCAACCTCTCTAGTCTCTAAATATTTGCGAGAAGCAGATTCTACAGTGTGCCGGTGTCTGCGTTCAAGTTTGTCGAAAAAGTCAAGCGAAAAAGAAAGTAGCAATTCGGCGAATTCGATACCTGTATCAGACATGATGAATGGAGAGTTGATTTCAGAATGTATGGTTAGAGAATGAGGAGGTTTGTTAACTATGCGAGAGGTTCTGTATAGAGGAATGCATAGATGTCAATGTCTTACATGCTGGCCCTCAATTTATGTCAATATTTCAGAGCGAAAAGCCGGGCTACATCAGGTCTCGGAGAAAACAACCCCAACAAGGCATTAGCACGTACGTACAGCCCATATTGCAATGTAGATGATAGTAAGCTAGAGCAATCTTTAAGTAGAGTAGTGCTTCACTAGAAATTGGCAAGCACTTGCTACGCCTATTTCGCCTCCTTACGCCTAGAAGGCGTTGCGCTCTAACTAGTAAAGAACCCTCGTAATACATAAGCTCTAATGTATATCAGTAAAGCATAACAGTGACTTAGCTTTCAGTATAACATATTATATTAGTTGAAGTACTGTTGCCACGCATTGTCACATATGTAAAACAATAAAATATAGGCTTAACGAATCTACATCGATCTAGCAGCATTAAAGGCGGCAGCGGATGTATATCGGAATTTTAATATGACGAGAGTATCTTACTAGTTGAAGTGCAGCGCCCTCTAGGCGTGGGGAGGCGAAATAGCCGTAGCGAGTACTTGATAATCCGAGGTATCGTGTACAGTACAGTACTATTCATCAGGAAGCATAACCTTGAATCACGGGTTCCATTCCGATGTCCGAATGCAGCCTCTATCACACCGTGTGGGTTCGGGTACTCAATGCAGTATAACGTAGGAGTCATGCTGTCAGATCGACTAGTTCTGATGCTTTGGGGAAAGGGGAAAACAAGAACAGATACGTTTCCTACCCTCCAGGCCAGTCCGCGGGTCGAAGCCGGTGTAGACTTCAAACAAACATGCATATCGCGTCACATGCAGTGGCCTCAAAGCGAATGGTTTGTCGGCTGGTGCTTCAGGTCTGGACATGGGAATAAGTAATTTGCCATATATAACAACATCGGGTGGGACTAGGCTCATGGTCTTGGCATAGAACGGCGGCTCTGCGGAGGCTTTACGGTTGCCTCCTCATTCTCCCGCCTAGTTTAGGTCGCTTCGCCTGGGTCAATTGTCCTTGATCGCGCCCCAGGCAGAAACGCGTCAGAAGACACCCGCACATCAAGTAGCCCTAAAACGGTGGCTTGCTGTGTGGGTGTTTTCTGACACGTTCCTGCCTGGGGCTATATTTTATGACTCATCCCTCCCCCTAGTCCGTGAGGCCTAGAAGCGTTTGTTAAATCTCTAACCGATGAGTTATTTAATAGGCATTCGGGGGTTACTAACTAAGGTAATCGTGGGGGCTGTTTTTTATTTATATATCGATATTAAGGGGTAAGTAAAAATACGACGAATCTCGCTTATAGCCCGTGCAATGCTTGTATATTAGCGGCACTATAGTCCGTAAATGGTAATGTTGATTAATGTCAGCTTTGTATAGGAATGTCGCGTTTAAGTAACCTTTAAATCGACGACCACGGCGATATTTTAAAAGAACTCGAGTGAACCTCGTCGGCGTTTAACTTATTTCTGTATCTATAATCTCTCAAAGATTTAATAGACAGGCGTGGCTATTAGTTTAGTAAAGTGGCCTATATTTACAATCGAGTCACTTTAAAGCCACTTTTATAGTATTTCGGCAAGTGAATGTCAATGAACACCTCCAGAGCTACTCACGCCATAAAGGTCAATGAGTGCAGATTTTGGCTTCTGATGTATTAAAAGCAGTAGTTGGAGCCATCTCGGAATAAGCACAGCTACGGTGAAAAGGCTAATGTTAAACGCCGCGAACACATTGATTATTGTAGTGAAGCGAACAAACAAACCTTTCAGCCTCATGATAACCCAAAGATTGCTATCTACATGGTCGGAAAACCAACAACTATGTACACCAAACGCCGTCTATAGGTAGGTATTGCCCTATCTTCGCTCTCCCTTCCTACCCCTTGCCTCTTGCATATCTCTTCTGCTCAGCCGATGCGGGGCCATTTCGGTGAGAGGTGAACGGACCTCATAGGAAATTAATCCCTACCCCGATCTGCAGGCCCTTTCGCGCTTCCTCGCCCCTCCTCATCACAAGAGGCAGGCTGAAATTAAGTTCGAACCGCGCAACAGGGTGCGCGTACACGAGGCCCACGCCTGCGGCGATGCTTGGGAGTCCCGTGGCAACGTCTGTAGCAGCAGAGACCACGCCATCCCAGACAGTACTGGCAGTCGCACGCCGGCCGTCGTCCTTGCCGCGGGCCTTGTTGTTGTTGTGGTTGTTGTTGCGCACGGCGACGAGCCGGCCGCCGTTGGCGAACAGCTGCAGGCGGAAGGGGGAGTCAGCCCCGGCTCTTGGCAGGGGGAGGAGCATGTTGACGCTGCCAGCGGCGAACACGTCGCCGCCGAGGGCGTCAGCGCCATCACGGGGCCCCAGGCCGCCCAGCGAGAAGCCTCGCACGTCCGTGGGGCCGCCGAGGGTGAACCGGTCGTTCAGCCGGCTGGGCTGGGCGCCGCGCAGCCCGTACGAGAGTGGGAGCGGGTACAGGAGGCCTGCGCGGAAGCCGCCGCCTATGGAGACGCCCGAGCGGCCGCGGATCCCTGGGATGGGCACGGGGACCGCGCCCGCGATCTCCATCTCACTCTTGGAGAAGCCGACGTCGCCGCGCAGAGGCCCCCAGCCTGCGAGCTCGGTGGCGGCTTTCAGGAAGTACCCGCTTTGCGGGAGCATGGGGTTGTCTCGCTGGTCTCGCTGGAATAGATACGAGATGGCGCTTTTGGTGGAGTCCCCGGCATCCCCTCGGACTGTTGGACTGGCGGATTCGGCGAGGCCGGTCAGTTGCCTCCACGTACCTGAGTACCCGAACTGATGACGGCTTCCGTTGTCGCTTAGCCAGTTCAGTTTCAGGCCCCCGCCCTTGAGAACCTCCTCGTGGCTCGCCCACGGCTTCTGCGTGCTGCTTGCCAGGCCGTCAATGCTGAGTCGTAGGTTGGGATTGCTCTGTATAGGGGTGCTGAACTCGGCGCTGTATGCCGAGCGCGTTCTTGTGCCGGTGGCTGCGTTGAAGGAAAGGGACTCTGCACCGCCGAGAATGTTACGCCAAAGCATAGACCCGTATGCGGAGCCTTCGGTGTTGCCCAGGTCGGTTCCGGTCTTCAGCATGAACCGGGACTTCTCGCGCACGCGGAGAGAGACGTCAAGGTCAGTTGGCGAGGAGGAAGGGTCAAGATGAGATGGGCGAGATAGATGAAAGAGGATATTTGGTTGGAATATGTCTTCACGTGTCATGTCAACTAACGTCCCGGCCGAATATTGGAGGTTGGAGATGCCCTCGTACCAAACTTTTGTAGCTTCTCTACTGCCGCACTCATCTGTCCAAGCATATCGGCCATAGTGTAATTCTCATTACGGCTGTCGGCCACCAGTGGCTGGAATAGCGGATCAAGGAAGGACTTGCGCGTGTTTCTGGCGCCATGGATCTGAACGGAGGAGAGAGTGATGGGGAGCGTTTGGTTCTGGTATAACTACATACAAAAGCTGCTAGTTAGCAATATGTAATAGAATATAGCATATATGAGATCTCACCAAGTCCAACATTCGCTGGTCAGATGCCGCCTCCTGTGCGCGGGCTCGCTCTGCTGCCGCCTTCTGCTCTACCGACGCCGTCTCGGACTTGAGCAAGCCCTCGAAGACCTGCCCCGACAAAGGCCAACATTAGCTCATTACCAGCAATTGAAGAAGCGGGAAACATACATCATCACCTCCTGGAGAAGTCATTGCAGCTGGCAAAAGGACCCTTTGCGCCTTTGTGCCTTATGAGCTGTCTGTTATGAGCTACTTGTCTCTGGCGGACTGGCGGGGCGTAAGAAAGAGCTCATGCTTCTTCGGTTGCGAGGTTGGAGTCGGCAAGGTCCGGGCTGCCGGGCTAGCAATTCAGCCCACTACTAGGTGCCTAATCGATATGATAAGATCATAGATAAGATAACGTTATCGATAAGCTGGGTACTTATGTACCTAGGTAGCCGGGGATACCTACATGTAGGTAGGTACCCAACTAGGTGTCTGTGGCGTATGTGGCTAGTACAGGTATTAATCCGGGTACTTACAACTGTAGATTAAGTTGGTTTCTCTTATTGAGCACGTGTTAGTGTGGTTTGTGCCCCTGGCATTAGACTAGATACTTCATATATCTATTATTGATGATCTAGAAGCTATCTAGAGTGTCTGAGCTATAGCTACTATATATGGTTGTGGCTATGTCACACGACATAAGACACGCAGGCCATGGCTATGATGGCCTAACCTGGAGATCTTGCGCTACAAGCATTTGCAACTGCAACTGCCTGGCGACTATATACGTCCCCGGGATAATTATTATTAGTTCGGCGCCAAGCATTAACACTAACTAAGTAGCTATAGCAAAAAGGTATTGCTCACTTAATCTTCTAGTGAGGAGCACGCCTACATCCTTTTCAGTGTAGCGAGAAACATGAACATTTATTAATACCATATAGTCGACGTATTGCCTGCAAAAGTATCTGTAAAGTTGTCACCATTTAATACCTGGTGCCGTATGGTTATACTAATACCTAGAGTGATTATCCCGGGGACGTATATAGTCGCCAGGCAGTTGCAGCTGCAAATGCCTGTAGCGTAAAATCCGTCGTATCGAGGTAAGGTGGTAGCTTAAAACCTCCCCCTTTAATGCAACCTACTCTTTTTGCCTTCACAACCTTACCATCTCCCTCCCTCCCATTCCAAGCTAACATATAATTCGGCCATCCTTTTCCACCTTTATACACATAGGATTATTAATGACTGTCGACTGACCTATAACTATATGTTTGTTCCCATAAAGAGGTCAGTTTAAAAGCAAATGAAAGACTACTTATAACCCTATTTGGCTTTAAAACTAAGTTGAATGCTTACTTACATAAGAGATGGTTCCCAGCTAGCTCTTTAATCACATACCTACTTAATCAAGGAGAAGTCATGCACCAACCGCGAAACTTTCTCATATCTCTAACCATGTCATCAACTCTGAAATCCCCCAACTCTCAACTCAAGGGCCCAGTGGAACTTGGTAGCTATATTCAGATGCACCAGCCCATTGCGGGAAGGAATTACCGGTATGCTGGTATCGCTCATGGGGGAGGAAGCTCGCGAGATCCGTCCGCACGCACCCCGTCTTCGTTAGTGCTCTGCGCTCAAACCGGTCCTCAATCCACTTGAGAAAGATCTGCCTACTCGCAGTCAAAGTGGGCACATGCGTCGTTCCATTGACGACGAAGAATTCCAAGTCGCCCCCGGGGTTGACATCACACGTGGCCCGCACCGTAGCCGCCGTGTCGTCCTCCGGTATGTAGATGTCGTCGGACCCCAGGAGCACTAACAAGGGGCCCCGAAACGGCTTCCGCCCCGCGTTCGCTATCCGCGCGTACGCGTCGGCGTACCAGGTGTCGGCATAATCCTCCTTGTACATCGGCTCTCCCGACAGGAAAAGCTGCGTCGAGACGCCGATGCCTCCACCCACCTCCCTCAGGAGCCGCGCCCGGGCGACCCCGAGCGGCGTCAGCCAGTCACCCAGGTCGAAGGCGGGGAAGACGCTGTCCAGCATCAGCCCGCCCCACGGCAGTATGAACTCCGGGCGCACGCTGAAGACGCTCGTCGTCGGGCTGACGGCGACGGCGCCCAGGAACCCCGGGACGAGGTCCGCGTACGCGTCCGCCTCGGACGCGAGCACCTCTGCTGCGGCCCACGCCGCCCCGCCGCCCTGGCTGTGGCCCATGACGACGAACCGCGGGTCGAGCTTGTCCGGGAACGCCGCGAGCGCCGCCCGCATCGCGTGCAGCGCGTCGTGCGCCGCCGTCGGCGACACCAGGTACTGGTGCGGGATGTCGCGGCCGTCCCAGGTCTTTGAGACGCCTAGGCCCGCGTAGTCCGGCCCCACGACCGCGTAGCCGGCGAGTGCCAGCGCGAAGGGCCCTGCGTCGCCGTACCAGAGGGCGCGATGCGTCGACGGAGCGTGGGAGGCAAACCAGCCCTCGGTGCCGTGCGTCCAGACCACGACGGGGGCCTTTGTGCCTTCTTGATCGGTGCTGGACGCATGTTGAAACTGCTTTGGCGTGAAGGGCCAGAGGATGAAGCCTGACGTCGGGAGGACCGTCCCGTTGATGTTCGTCGTCGTGTATAGAATTCGCGAGAGGGCCGTGTTAGGGGGAAGAGCGAATGGCGCCGTTCTGGTGAACGGCTGTACCTTCAACAGCGTACCTGGTTTTAGCCCTTCACTCGTGTCGGGCAGTGGTGGGAGGTCATAAAAGTTGTCCTCTGCCGGCCCGCCATTGGCCAGTTGTGAGCGGTCGAAATTTACGACGGTGTTGATGTTGTCCACAAGTGGTGAAGTAAGATTTGCCGACTTGATCTGGGAGGGTGACAGAGCAAAAGTGGAATTGAAGCCTGTGGACTGCTCAATCACTGGTGATACTCGCGTGTACATCAAGGTTGCCGCAACGGCAGCTTGTAGAGCGCTTTGTAAGGAATACATCTTGGAGATCTGTTTCGAGCAGACTACGAGCACTTCGAGAATCTAATCGTCATCGCGTATCACAGGGGAATAAAAGCATTTATACACGGACTACCGGCCTTCATTGGTCATCAGCGTCGCCCTCCAAACCCCTCATCTGTCGATCGCCTTCCTAGATATAGCTATCACATTATTGTTGGTTTTGGGTTTCAGTTGCCTTCGCAGATTGGAGTCACAGTACAACTGACCAATTACGGCAATTCTGTATCGTAACGCGGTGTTGGAGACTGATTTCCAGGGAGCTTCGTGGGAAGCTAAGTTGGTCGATAACAAGATGTCTTTTTCCTCACTCATCCAAAGACTCATCTTCAAAATACCAAGTATTATTAGGACACCGCCCTGCGAGCTTCAGCAACCGAGGTATGCTGAAAAGAGGCAGGCAAGTGGGTAGGTCACTCACATCCCCAGACTCAATGTTACATCCCGTCCGGTGTCATCTGCGCGATTGTGTCATCCAGAGAAATGTTGCAACCTCCAACGTTCTTGACAGGCTTGCGCCCCTTCTCCAACTATTTCTTCATTTCACATACAGATGTGCAGGATTGGACATATCCGATCCACAAGTCCCCGAAATGGTTATGGGATAGAATTCGAGACCAAGAAAAATGACACCATGGCCTTGCTTGCGAACATACGTGTTGAACTCCGAAGGCGTCCTGCCGACGTCCTGTCGTCAGAAGGCCTAGGTTTGCTCTAGTCGTATTGCCTCCAGCACAGTCGCCGCAATGCTGGTTAGAAAGACGTATTACTCATATAGATTACATTCAGGCGTTTGCGCTTTATATTCTCTACGTGAGCAGATGCCTCAGCGATTCTTGATAATATTTTGCGATCGTAGGTGCAGCTAAGTATAATACCGAATCTTTTGTGGCAGGGTTCTGCAGTTAGCTACTGCCAAGTAAGTAAAGAGGATATTGAAGTACTTTATAAAGTACATTGAGGCGTTAGTGCCATTCAAGTAAAATAACTCGGTCAATGTTTCTCAGTCTCTAGCAAAAAGCGCTGTGGTATCTCTGCATTGTGAAAATCCTGTCATTTAGTCCTCTCAACCTCTACCTCGTCTCAATCTTCCGGTACCGAATCACTTCATCACCATGATCATCGACAATCCTGTGTGCTTCGATCTTATACCCGCCGATGGCCGGCCAGATCTTAGACCAGCACGTCCAGTAGATACCACCAAGAATCAACACGCCGACGCCAACGACCGGGAACACAAAGTAGGGGTATCCTTCCGCATTCCAATCTCCAGTTGGTGGGACGAATGGGACCACGGCAAGATAGATGTTAGCCAGCAGGTAAAGCACGCTAACGGGCAAAAAGGTATGCCACGGTGATGTCCAATTCTCGGATTTCTTGTAGTGAAGATAGATCAGTCCGGCAGCGACGAATCCATTGATCCAGGCCCCGGGGTACGTGTACAGATCGACGAGGAAGTTGTACGCAGGTCCCGGAGGAGGCGCGACGAGAACGATCACCGTCACAAGCCAGTGCAGAAAGAGCTGTTACGGTCAGTCATGGAAAAGAGATAGGAGAGAGTAACCTACCGCGGCGGCTGGTGCATTAAACGGCTTGATGGAAGCCCAGAACCGACCAAATGGCAAGAGGGCTTCTTTCCCAAACTCCTGGTTCAGTCGGGCATGAGCGAAGCTCACAGCGAGGACGTTGCCCAGGTTGCTCAGTGCGACGAACGCAGGAAGAGCTCGCGCAGCGGCGCTATCGCCAAATACATTACGGAAGAACAAGCCAGCGACGAGAACCTCCGACGTAGCAAGGTCCTTCTTGGATATCGCAGCGAAGTAGGCCACATTGGCCAGGACATACAGAATCGTGACACCGCCGATGGCAAGTGGAGCCGCGGTCGCGAGCGTCTTTCGGGGGTTCCGCAGCTCTCCGACGACATAGTTAGCGTTCTCCCAGCCCTTGTAGCTGTAGATGATGCGCAGAAGCGCAGTCGCGTAGCCATAAGCGCCCTGCCCCCCGTAGTCCTCCGTCACCTCGATATCGAACGCGTTGTGGAAGTTGCCCGGCGGCGGGACTCGCAGGCGGCCGGCGATCGCGGCGAAGCCCGAGAAGACGATCAGCAGGAGAATCACGACTTTGAAGATCCCCAGCAGGTTCACGAGGCGCAGGCCCCACTTGGGGAGCGTCGAGTGCAGCAGCACGGCGAACGTGATGCACCCGATTGCGATGCCGCGGGCTGTCCAACCGTCTCCCTCGGTGCTGCCCGCCGCGGCTAGGACATACCGGCCGAACGCGAGAGAGTTTCCGGACGAGAAACCCAGGAGGACCATCTGCGACGCCAAAACGCACGACGCCAAGTAGCGCGGGTGACGGTAGACTCGCTCCAGGTAGTTCTTTTCTCCACCGGATAATGGAATAGCCAGGCCGAATTCGAGGAACACGCTTAGGCCGCAGAAGGTGATGATGCCCCCAACTATCCAGAGTATGATTGAGATACCAACTGAGCCTGTCGCCGCGAAAATGCCGGATGGAGTCGAAAATACTGGAGTCTAGTCAGCGGAGCTTGGAAGGATCCTATAGTTAGTCACAACTCACTCCCAGTGCCAATCATCTTGTTCAAGATGAGAAACACTGCGCCTGTAACGCCAATCTTTCGTGACTCGGAATACCCATATTGCTCAACGGCTTCTGAACGCGGAGAATATTCCTCGTCCGAAGCAGCAACTATTGCACGTGCATCGTGATCTAAACTATCTTGATCCGGATTTTTGGTCGCCATCTTGTCGTGAAGGGATCGAAAAGAAACGGTGTGAGTTTTAGGAACGTGAAACCCGATCTCTTAGCTAGGAGACTGGCCCTTTTATCAACGCATATCGACCTTAATGCACATGTTCCAAAGTTCCTTGGGACGCCTTCAGAGTTTGATGGTGGCATCGCTTACGCCGTTTGGCTGGGCTTCCCCTTACGTATAAATAATAGCCAGGAACTGAGTTTGGTGGATGCTTGGCAGCCGCACGCCATCGCAATGTAACCTGACGCGAGCAAAACCCTGATATATTCAATGGCGAAATTGTCTTATACATCATACGTTTACGTCTATCAGAGCCTTGATTAGTTATTTTTAGTTCACCGAGGGCAATGCTTTGGCAGTCTTAGAGGATTATTTGTTTGCAGTGCATAACTTATTAAAGCAACCAATATGTATAATACTTAAATTTTTAATGTCATTTATAAAAAGCCGTTCATAATAATTGATCTTATTTAATTTGAACGTTTCGCTTTCATATCCTTCAAACCTCCTTTAACTGTAGTGCGTTAGTTGCATCTCCTTTTATTATTTGGCCTCAACCCAGACTCTCACGGAAAGAGGCTCGTCAAAACATTGCCGTAGTCCGTGTACGACAACCCCATTTTCTCAATATCGTAATCGTTCCAATACCCTCCTCCTGCAACAGCACTCTGCGACTTCCACCCAGAGAACTTAGACTGCGCCTGTGCTACTGTCGTGCCCTGCGACGGCTTCGAGTCGTTGGTAACCCACACCAATGGCACGACCTTCATGCCAAGTGTGTTCTGCCAACTTCCGGGGTCATTGCCCGCGCCGCCATCGTAGCACTGCAGGTATACTCTATCCAGCAACAAGTCCGGCTCCTTAAGGCCCTTATTAATCTGTGTCGTGATGGTACTCCAGAAACCAGTGTTGGTATACGGCGCGGTGGTGTACTTGAGCCCCACTTCCCCGAGCATCTGTGCAAAAGCGACAGTGCTGTTGACGTCGTAAATGGACTCGTCGTCGTTGTTGACTGCGTCCAAACCCCACGCCGCCTTGAGCGCCGCGAAATTGCGATATAGCGCTGTGTCGGGGCCCGGCCCGGGGCTCTGCATCAGCTCGCGGACATGCTGGGCGTTCATCGAGATCTCGACCCGGTCAATGCCTGTGGCACCCCCTATCTTGAAGGAGCTGACCTTGTCGGCGAGCGCTGCGCCGCCGACGTAGGTTCCGTTGGTTGCGATGAGAACGTCCGTGCTTCCCGGTGTGTTTGAGTAGTACATGATACCGCCATCTTCGAGGATACCGACCCCGAAGATGATGAGACTGTTGAATCCAGACGTTTTTATAGCTGTGGTATTCGATTTCATTACATCTTTGAAGAGATATATGCCTCTTATACTCGATGCCGCCCTGAGAGCCGCGGTGACATGTTGTAAGAGGAGCTGAAATAGCAAAGCTCTTACTAACCCGTAAAACTTCATTGCTTCAGGCTAGTCCAGTTTTCTTGGGCAGTTTAGTGCACTTTTAATCTCGTAGGTGGTGAGAAATATGTCGTGATGAACATGTTGACTTTGGTTGCCACCCCTCCCAGCTTTAAGTATATACCCAATTGCCATGGACGTTGAAATAGTCTCAAACCAAGGTTGCTAACAAGTCGACATACGAATTATCATGCGGGGAAACTTGTTTTCTTAGTATATGGTAGTATTGCCGGTAAAAATGATTGAAGTCGCTAGCACTAGGCATCTTTCGATATCACCTCGCGGCTAAAGGCCATTTTTATGACTAGTCCAATACGAATGCTATCGCAAGCTATTCCTGGTTAGGCTGGTGGTTGCGATAATAAAACACCACCTTTACCTTTAAAACTTGAATATGTACAATTATTGCTGCCAATATGAAGAAAATTTATGAAACTATTATAAAGATATTTCGGAGGTAACATGTATATTGTTATAGGGCTAGTGTGCCGTAATATATATATATCGCTTGTCTTTTTCTTTTACTCTCAAATAGAATATATATAGCTCAAACGGCCTTGTCGCCGAGAATAGATATATCTCTTCTTTCGATTAATCGCTGTTATAAGTGATTCTTTTTGTTTTATTGCCTTAATTATTTCCGATTAGTTAAGTTATAAAGTGGCACCTCCTTTACCCTAATACCTTATTCCAAAACATTTGGCTCCCCCGGACAGGCTTTAACTTTTTCGCCTTTCTAATTAATCGAGAAAAACAGTCCAAATGGAGGCAGCAGTAAAATAGGACTAAAAGAGAAGGACTTTAATAAAACCCCTAAAACTATTAAACTAACCGAACCTATAAAAAAAAGCACTAACTAAAAAGAAAGAACTAACGGTAAATAATTATTTAAAATAAAGAAATAATGTTAAAAATGAATAAATTAATAAAGAGACTTATAAGAAATTTATAATATATATTAATAAGCTAGTAATATAAAAATATAGAAATATAGAAAATATAAAGTATAAGAAGTATAAAAATATAGTAATATAAAAATACAGAAAAGCATAAGTTTTAATAAAGCAAATTAAATACGAAAAAATTAGCAGCACGAAAGATTGGGAAAAATTAGAAAATTATAAAATATATAGCAAATAGTATATAAAAACGTACTATAGTTTAAACCTATAAAATAAACTAAGGTAAAATTTAGGTAACGAAAATAATATCCGAATTTCTAACTAGCTTATAGGTAGTTTTATTACGCAATTAATTAATTAATATAATACAATAGCCAGGTTAGTAATTTGTTATCGAGATTTTTTTTAAAAGTCTTTTAACCTTTAAAGCTATTATTAGCGTCTTAAGAAATAGTTATAATCTTATATTTAAAGTATTATAAAATTATAACTTAGTACGATTAAAAAAAATAAATTATATTCCCCCAAAATTAAGTATAACTAAAGAATTAAAACAGCTAAATAATAAAACATTTTAAATTATATTAGATATAGCTAAAAAGAGATTTTTCTAACTAACCGATAATTAAGGGATTATTAACTTTACTACTAATTAAAGGCATTAGTAAAATAAAAAAAACTTGGCATTATATAATTAGAATATTTAATTAGAAATAACTAGCTAAAAAACTTTATTTCTTAATATAATAAAAGACATATAAATCGATAAAAAACTTACGGATTAAAATATAGCTTCCGATTAAAAACGACTTATTATAACCGGAAAAACTAGATTTATAATAACGGCTACGTTATTAAACTTTCGAAACTACTTATAGCTTTTATTTAATAAAAATAATGTTATAAATTAAATCGAAAATATAATATATATATTTAATAAATATAGCTTAAAAAATAATATTAAAATTAAGGAAATACTATATTAAACAGATAATTAAACTAATAAACGACAGATCGAAACTTTACTAAAAGGTATTATTATTTGAAAAAAATAAAAGTAATTTTAAAGCGATATTTTAAAATTAGTAACCTAAAGCAGATAAAAACTTTTATAAAACGGTTAAAAAACTTAAAAAAAAATAATAGACTATTTGAACCGACAGAAATTTATTATTATATTTTAGATTATTCGGTTCGGATAAAAGACGTCCGGAAACAAGGGAAAATTAAAAAATAAAACGCTATTTTCGTTAATAGTTTATAGCAAAAAATCGATTAAAAAATTATTAAACAAATTATATAATTTTATTCGAAATTATATAACGAGCTTTTCGAACTGGATTATAAAAAAGCCTAGAACGTTATATATATATAGGCAAATATTATAGTCGGCCTAATAAATTATAACAGCCGTAATATTTAATAGGTTTCGCCTAATCGATAGCATAAAAATAAATCAGTTAATCGTTAACGTTCGGTTCGGTTCTGTTTATTATTAGTAAGCCTAAAGTAGCCTAAAGTTATTTTAAAAAAAGAGACTTTATTTTTTTAACTAGATAAAATAAAAGACTTAATTAAGTTTATAAAATAAATATTTATCGCATAATTTAAAATTAACGAGAATTTTATTATATTTATAAAAAAATTTCGATTAATATTACCGAAATTAAAATATTACGCCTTATAAAAAGAAACCTCTGTCTGGTAAAATGCTTAAAAACGTAAAGCAAAAAATATATTTTTTAATATTTATCGCACCGGGCTTTTAAATAAAAAAAAAGGATATAAAAAGTATAATAGCCGATAAGATTAAAATAGTCGATATATATTATAACCGATATTATTTTAGGGGTATAATCGAAATACCTGTTTTTTTTGCGAAAAATTAAGCCATTTTTTTACTACTTATTTCTTAATAGCGTCGTTAAGCCGTAATAACATAATGCGATATAATAATTAATTTAAGGGATATTTTGTCGGAAGTTTTTAAATTACTCCCGAAATTAGAAATATCTTATTCCTTAGATATATAATTACCGAAAGTAAAACAAATAAAGAAAGTATTATTTAAGCCTGCCTATAATTTTTATATAAAATAAAAATATGCGGTATTTAAATTCGGAAATTAGCTTATTACTACCTTTATAAATATAGCAAGATCGAAAAAGATATAAAGTTTAAATAAAACTATAATTTTACTTAATTAATAGCTAATTTATAAAATCGTAACCCGGAAATAACACTAGCTATAAATTTAAAAGTTAATAGTATTGAAATAAAGGGCCCAGAAAATAATATTTTTTACAAACTTACAAACTTATAAACTTTTAAAATATTTTTAAAAAGAACTAACTATTAATAAAAGCGGGAATTTTATATATAAAGTAGTAATTAAGTTATTTTAGTATAAAAATAAAGATAAAATTAATGTCTTAATATTAAAAAGACATAAAAATATAGACAGTAATATATCTATAAAGAGGACGATCGATAAAGTGCTACTAAAACTAAACCTTTTACCTTTAATAATTTTAAAAACGCCGAAATAAACCTAAGCTAATAAGCCAGAAAATATTATATCTAATTAATTAGCCTTAGCTCTAATTTCGGAATACTAAAAAAAAAAGATCTCTAAAAATGCGGCGAAAAAATTTAAAGTCTTATAAAATAATTTAATTAAATATTATACGAGATTTAATAAGGCATTATTTTAATACTTATTTAATAAAACGGGTAAAATAAATCGAAAGCTTTATAAAACGATTTATGTCTTTTTAGCCGAAATAATTAATTAGTAGTAACAAAAATAATAATCCTAGTTTAATCTTACATTAAACGTATTATAGCTAATCTTTATGCCTAATAAATTTTAGGACAGCCTTATAAATATATCAATTAATAATATATTTATAATATCCGGTAACGCTACCTAAATTATTATAGTATTTTTGCCGGTATTTATCCGGGATATTAAAATATATATCCGACTATTACCCCGATTAATTATAAGGATTAGCTTTAAAAAATATAAGGATTTAATTACTGCAGTTATTAATACGGGTGTTTAGTTAAGTATTATTATATAATTATACGTTTTTAAGCACTAGATATTTATATAAAAAACTAAGATTACGTAATCCGGCTTTAATATATTAATAGATAATAAAACTGGGAGCTTTAATTTAATCGAAAAACCTGTATAATTAGTAAGCTATAGCTTACCGCTACCGATTTATATAGTTAAAAATTCTAAAGCCGCATTCCCGTTACTTTTCGGCCTTAATTTTATTTTTTAATTACGTATAATAATTTACCCTAAAAAAAGCTTATTAATAGCTTCGATATTTTTCGGAAATATTAAAATCGTAATACCTTTTATATATAATAAGCTAGCTAAACGAACCTTAACTGATGTCGTTAATCTTTCGGAAAACTAATAACCGCCGACATTAAGGGCCAGGTCGATAGTAAATAAAAGCCTTAAAATATTACGGCAATAATAAATCTGGCGAAGTTTAAAAGTATAATCTAAAATAACTTAAATTTAAAATAAGCTAATAAACGGATAAAAATTGCTATTAATAAAATGTTTTAAAATAGTAATTAAATATAAGCCTCGCTATCTAATAATTATTTATTAGGCTTATTATAGAAAACTATTAAAAAAAAATCTAAATAGGTAATATAGTATATAATATTATATCGTAAAAAAATATTATAGAAAAACGAAATTAAACTATATATAATATATAAACTAAAGGCACGAAAAATTTACCCAGTCGATAATGCCGAATTAAATAATATAGTCTTTTTAGGGTCGATTAATTAAAAGCAAATAATACTATAAAGTATAAAGCTAAATTTCGAACCTTTAAATATATTTAAAATAAATAAAAAATATAAGGGTATTATTTTACGTTTCGCTCCCGCGCCGCAAGATATTAAATTAACGAAAAAACGTTTAAACGTTATTAAAATAAAGCTATTAGATATAAAACTTATAAATTAAAAAAAAGTAATACTAATCGAGATTTTTTATTGATAAAAAATAACATTAGCTTAAGATTTTATAAAAATCGGCCGAATTAGGGAAAAAATATTTTTTCCGTATAAAATTAAAATAATATTATATAATATATAGCAAGCTAAATTAATTTCTATTTTAGCGCTACTAAAAATACAGGTTTTAAATATTTTATAAAGTTAGCTTAAGAATGGAATATTAAAAAAATCTTATACCTTATACTATAACGCCTAATTTATAGTTAAGAAAAAGAATAAAAACTTTCGGTTAATTAATTCGGTAATAAAACTAAATATTATATAAATACGAAATGCCTTCCTCCCGAGCAATTATAACAAATTTGCGGAGGAATTTATTATACAAGTAATAATTTTTATAGTGGATTTCTTTTTAAAATACAATTAAATATTATTATCTATATTTAGTAAAAATTATACTATATTTTCGATACCGATCGGGCTTTTCCGGATAACAATTTTGTTATAAAAAGAGACTAATTCGGTAGCATAATTTTTACGTATTATTACCTAGATCTTATTCGACTTTATACCCGATAAATGCGAGCTATTTTTCGATAATATTAATATTAAAGGGCCAAAAACGAGATACGATAATTAAGAAATCGCACCAGAAATAAAACGATTTATTTATAAATATTTAAAGAATATTAATAATATTTTACTTAATTTTAAACTAGCGGAAGCTATAGTTAGTGCGGAAAAAAGCGATTGGTATAAAAACGCCGCCGTTATTATCGGCTATTTATACGGTACTAATAGTCGTTCTTTTAATTAAACTAAAATTATTAAAATTACGAAATAATTACTTTATAATAATGTTTCTAAAATACAGGCATTCCTAGGAGTTATAATTTATTATTATATATAAATTATATATTATACGTTAATTACTTTATTACTAACAAAATTTTTCCGGAAAAACGCAAATTAAAAATGGGAAGTGGAGTAATAATAAGCTATAAATAAACTTAAAATAGCGTTAATTAATATATTTTATTTAATTACGTTTAATTATATAAACGGATATATTATTTGGCTTAAAGTTAATACGTTAGGTATAAGATAGGGGTATATATTAGAATAGGAAATTAATAGATATATTTAACCTGTAAAATTTAAATCTGGTATATAAAAAAAGCCAAAACTTAATTACGATATTATAAAATAAAAATGTCTCGGGATAATTAAGTCTTTTTGATAATTATAAAATTACCTTTATGGCACGAGATTTATTCTCGAAATTGATATTAAAGTTTTAATTACTTAATTAAATAATGGATTTTCTAGCCTACTTAATGCAGCATTAACCCGGTAGATAGCTTTTATTAAAATATTTAATTTCGAAATAAGGCATATTCCTAAAAAACGATATTAAGTAGCGGATAGTTTATTATATAAATTATTAGGGCTATTCGATAAGCTAAATAATTAATAAAAAAAGAAATTAATAATTTTATTAATATTTAATTTAACGTCTTTATAGCAAGAATATTTTAATTAGATAAACTAATATATAAAATACCGGAATTCTTTTTACTATTTATTATTTTATACTATTATGGGGCTAGTGTGCCGTAGTATATATATATCGCTTGTTTTTTTCTTTTACTCTTAAATAAAATATATATAGCTCAAACAGCCTCGTCGCCGATAATAGACATATCTTTCCTTTCGATTAATCGCTATTATAAATAACTCTTTTTGTTTTATCGCCTTAATTATTTCCGATTAGCGAAGCTATAAAGTGGCACCTCCTTTACCCTAATACCTTGTCTTAAGACATTTAGCTCTTCCGGATAGGCTTTAACTTTTTTGCCTTTCTAATTAATCGAAAAAAATAGTCTAAATAAAGGCAGCAATAAAATAGGACTAAAAAAAAAGGACTTTAATAAAACCCCTAAAATTATTAAACTAACCGAACTTATAAAAAAGAAGTACTAATTAAAAAAGAGAACTAATAGTAAACGATTATTTAAAATAAAAAAGTAATGCCAAAAATGAACAGATTAATAGAGAGACTTATAAAAGACCTATAATATATATTAATAAGCTAGTAATATAAAGATATAGAGATATAAAAAATATAAAGTATAGGAAGTATAAAAATATAGTAATACGAAAATATAAAAAAGTATAAGTTTTAATAAAGCAAGTTAAATATAAGAAAATTAGTAGTATAAAAGATTGGGAAAAATTAGAAAATTATAAAATATATAGTAAATAATATACGAAAACGTATTACGGTTTAGACTTATAAAGTAAACTAAGGTGGAATTTAGGTAACGAGAATAATATCCGAGCTTTTAACTAGTTTATAAGTGGTTTTATTACGCGATTAATTAATTAATATAATATAATAATTAGGTTGGCGATTTATTATCGAGATTCTTTTTGAAAGTTTTCTAACTTTTAAAGCTATTATTAGCGTCCTAAAAAACAGTTGTAATTTTATATCCAAAGTATTATAAGATTATAATTTAATATAATTAAAAGGAATAGATTATATTCCCTTAAGATTAAGTATGACTGAAGAATTAAAACAGCTAAACGATAAAATATCTTAAATTATATTAAATATAGCTAAAAAGGGATTTTTCCGACTAACTAATAATTAAGGAACTATTAACCTTATTATTAATTAAAGGCACTAATAAAATAAAAAAGATTCGGCATTATATAATTAAAATATTTAATTAGAAATAACTAGCTAAAAGACTTTATCCCTTAATATAATAAAGGACGTATAAGTCGATAAAAAGCTTATAAATTAAGATATAGCTTTTAATTAAAAGCGATTTATTATAACCGGAAGAACTAGGTTTATAGTAACAGCTATATTACTAAACTTTCGAAGTTACTTATAGCTTTTATTCGATAGAAATAATGTAATAAATTAAATCGAAAATGTAATATATATATTCGATAAATACGGCTTAAAAAATAATATTAAGATTAGGGAAATATTATATTAAATAGATAATTAAATAAACAAGCGATAAATTAAAACTTTATTAAAAGGTGTTATTATTTAAAAAAAAGCAAAAGTAGTTTTAAAGCGATATTTTAAAATTAGTAACCTAAAATAAATAAAAACTCCTATAAAACGGTTAAAAAATCTGGAAGGAGGTGACAGACTATTTAAACCGATAGAGATTTATTATTATATTTTAAATTATTCGGTTCGGATAAAGGACGTCCGAAAATAAGGAAAGATTAAAAAATAAAACGTTATTTTTGTTAGTGGTTTATAGCAGAAAATCGATTAGAAAGTTATTAAGCGGATTATATAGTTTTGCTCGAAATTATATAACGAGTTTTTTAAACTAGATTATAAAAAAGCCTAGAACGTTATACGTATATAAGCGGATATTATAGTCGGCTTAATAAACTATAATAGCCGCAATATTTAACGGGTTTTGCCCGATCGATAATATAAAAATAAATCGGTTAATTATTAACGTTCGGTTCGGTTCCGTTTATTATTAGTAAGTCTAAAATAGCTTAAGGTTATTTTAAAAAAAGAGACTTTATTTTTCCAGCTAGACGAAATAAAGGATTTAATTAAGTTTATAAAATAAATATTTATTATATAGTTTAAAACTAACGAAAATTTTATTATATTTATAAAGAAATTTCGATTAATATTACCGAAATTAGAATATTATATTTTATAAAGAGAAACTTTTGTTTAGCAAAATACTTAAAGACGTAAAGTAGGGGATATATCTTTTAATATTTATCGCGCCGGGCTTTTAAATAAAAAAGGAAGATATAAAAGGTATAATAGCCGATAAAATTAAAATAATTAATATATATTACGACCGATATTATTCTAAGGGTATAATTAAGATACCTGTTTTTTTTGCGGAGAATTAGGCCACTTTTTTATTACCTATTTCCTAATAGCGTTATTAAGCCGCGATAACGTAATGCGATATAATAATTAATTTAAAGGATATTTTATTAGAGGTTTTTAAGCTGTTCCCGAGATTAGGAATATCCCGTTTTTTAGGTATATAATTACTAAAGGCAAAATAAATAAAGAAAGTATTATTTAAGCTTACTTATAATTTTTATATAAAATAAGGGTATGCGGTACTTAAATTTAAAAATTGGCTTATTACTATTTCTATAAATATAATAAAATCGAAAAAGATATAAAATTTAAATAAAACTATAATTTTATTTAATTAACGGCTAATTTATAAAATTGTAACCCGGAAATAATATTAGCTATAGATTTAAAAGTTAATAGTATTAGGATAAAGGGCCTAAAAAATAATACTTTTTATAAATTTATAAACCTGTAAAATTACTTTTAGAAAGAACTAATTATTAATAGAAGCGGGAATTCTATATATAAAACAGTAATTAAGCCGTTTTAATATAAAAGTAAGGATAAGATTAACGTTTTAGTATTAAAAAGGTATAAAAATATAGACGGTAGTGTATTTGTAAAAAGGACGATTAATAAAGTGCTATTAAAGTTAAACCTTCTATCTTTAATAGTTCTAAAGACACTAAAATAGACCTAAGCTAATATACTAGAAAGCATTATATCTAATTAACTAGCTTTAGCTTTAATTTCGGAATATTAAAAAAAGAGAATCTTTAAAAATGCAGCGAAAAGATTTAAAGTCTTATAGAATGATTTGATTAAGTACTATATAGGATTTAGTGAGGCATTACTTTAATATCTGTTCGATAAAGCGGGTAAAATAGGTCGAAAGCCTTATGAAATGATTTATATCCCTTTAGTTAAAGTGATTAATTAGTGGCAATAAAAATAGTAATTTTAGTTTAATTCTATATTAAGTATATTACAGTTAGTTTTTACGCCTAATAAATCTTAAGATAGCCTTACGAATATATCGATTAATAATATATTTATAATACCCGGTAACGCTGCCTAAATTATTATAGCACTTTTGCCGGTATTTATCCGGGATATTAGAGTATATATTTAATTATTGCCTTAATTAATTATAAGGATTAGCTTTAAAGGATATAAGGACTTAATTATTATAGTTATTAATACGGGTGTTTAGTTAAGTATTATTACGTAATTATATATTTTTAAATATTAAATACCTATATAAAAAATTAGGATTATATAATCCGGCTTTAATACGTTAGTAAATAATAAAACTGGAAGTTTTAGCTTAATCGAAAGACTTATATAATTAGTAAGCTATAGCCTGCTGCTACTAATTTATATAGTTAGAAACTTTAAAGCTATATTTCCGTTACTTCTCGGCCTTAATTTTATTTTTTAATTACGTATAATAATTTATTTTAAAAAAGGCTTATTAATAGTTTTGATATTTTTCGGAAGTATTAGAATTATAGTACTCTTTATATATAATAAGCTAGCTAAATAAACCTTAGCTAACGTCGTTAATCTTTCGGAAAACTAATAACCGCTGATATTAGAGGCTAGGTCGACAGTAAATAAAGGCCTTAAAATGTTATAGTAATAATAAACCTGGCGAAATTTAGAAGTATAATTTAAAATAATTTAAGTTTAAGATGGATTAATAAACGGATAGAAATTGCTATTAGTAAGATATTTTAAGATAGCGATTAAGTACGAGCTTTGTTATTTAATAATTAATTACTAGGCTTATTACGGGAAATTATTAGAAAGGAATTTAAATAAGTAATACGGCGTATAATATTATATCGTAAAAAGATATTACGGAAAAACGAAATTAAACTATATATAATATATAAACTAAAGGTATAAAAAATTTACTTAGTCGATAATGCCGAATCGGATAGTATAGTTCCTTTAGGGTCGATTAATTAAAAACAAGCGATATTATAAAATATAAAGCCGAATTTTAAACTTTAAAATATATCTAAAATAAATAAGAAATATAAGGGTATTATTTCGCGTTTTGTTTTCGCGCCGTAAGATATTAAATTAATAAAAGAACGTCTGGATATTATTAAAATAAAACTATTAAATATAAAGCTTATAAATTAAGAGAAAGTAATATTAATCGAGATTTTTTATTAACGAAAAATAGCACTAACTTAGGACTTTATAAAAATCGGCCGAATTAAAGAAAAAGTATTTTTTTTATATAAAATTAAAATAATACTATATAATATATAGTAAGTTAAATTAATTTCTATTTTAGTATTATTAAAAATACAGGTTTTAAATGTTTTATAAAGTCGGCTTAAGAATGGGATATTGGAAGAATCTTATGCCTTATACCGTAACGCCTAATTTATAGTTAAGAAAAAAAATAAAAGCCTTTGGTTAATTAATTCGGCAATAAAATTAAATGTTATATAAATATAAAATACTTTCCTCCCGAGTAATTGTAATAAATTTACGGAGGAATTTGCTATATAAGTAATGATTTTTATAGTAGATTTTTTTTTAGGATATAATTAAGTACTATTATCTGTATTTAGTAGAGATTATATTATATTTTTAATGCCGATTGGGCTTTTCTGAATAACAATTTTACTATAAGGAGGGATTAATTCGGTAATATAGTTTTTATATATTATTACCCGGATTTTATTCGACCTTATACCTAATAAGTACGAGCTATTTTTCGATAATGTTAGTATTAAAGGGCTAAAAATAAGATACGATAATTAAAAGATCGTACTAGAAATAAAACGATTTATTTATAAGCATTTAAAAAATATTAATAATATTTTACTTAATTTTAAACTAGCAGGAGTTATAGTTAGTACGGAAAAAAGCGATTGGTATAAGAACGCCGCTATTATTGTCGGCTATTTATGCGGAATTAATAGTCGTTTCCTTAATTAAGCTAAGGTTATTAAAATTACGGAATGGTTATTTTATAGTAATGTTTTTAAAGTGCAGGCATTTTTAAAAGTTATAGTTTATTATTATATATAGATTATATATTATACATTAATTATTTTATTATTAATAAAACTTTTCCGGAAAAACGTAAATTAGGAATAGGAAATAAAGTAATAATAAGCTATAAATAAATTTAAGATAGCGTTAATTAATATACCCTATTTAATTATATTTAATTATATAAACAGATATATTATTTAGCTTAAAATTAATATATTAAATATTAGATAAAAGTATATATTAAAATAGGAAATTAATAAATACGTTTAACTTATAAAATTTAAATTTAGTATATAAAAAGGGCCAGAACTTAATTACGATATTATAAAATAAAAATATCTCGGGATAATTAAGTCTTTTTAATAATTGCAAAATTACTTTTACAGCACGAGATTTATTTTCGAAACTAATACTAAAGTTTTAATCGCTTAATTAAATAATAGATTCTCTAGTTTATTTAACGTAACATTAACCCGGTAAATAGCTTTTATTAAAATGTTTAATTTCGAAATAAAATATATTTCTGGAAAACGATATTAAGTAGCGGATAGTTTATTATATAAATTATTAGAGCTATCCGATAAACTAGATAATTAATGGGAGGAAAAAGTCGACAATTTTATTAACATTTAGTTTAATATCCTTATAATAAGAATACCTCGATTAGATAAACTAATATAAGAAGTACCGGAATTCTTCCTATTACTTATTATTTTATACCCGCTAAAAAACTAGTCTAAAGTTTCCCAAAAGATCGCAATATATTTTAGTACCCTAAAGCTACCTAATTAACTAAAAAGTTCTGATATAACGAGATAACATTATGCGAAAATAAGCTTCCGGAATAAGGCTATTAAATATATAATTTAAGAGGGAATTTTATGGCGGAAACCTTATAAGAAATATAGCTAATAACGTGTCGTTAATAATATTAATTAACGAAAACGTATTATTAAAAACTGCTACTCGAGAGTTAAAACATATCGAAGACGTAAATCGACTTATAATAAAATAGTTAAGTTTTATTACTAAAAAGGGATATATTAGGAGATTTAAACTGCCGTTAAATATTGTCTAAAATGCTAGCTTTTTGCGGATAGACGATTTAAAAATTAAAGACTTTTTTTAACGTTAGAATAGTTATTAATTATTTAGATTATTAATATTTAGTTTTTCCCGAACGATAATAGATATTCGGCTATTATTAAAGTAAGAAATAAGCTATTAAAGTAGCCTGAAGCTAAGGCACTAAGAAATACTATAGTAATTAAAGTATAAAAGTTCTTCTGGGACTATATCTATACTAACTATAATATCCCTATAATAATTAAATATAATAAAGGCTTAAAGAATAAGGCAAAAGTAGCTAAAAGTGTTATACGGCTAGGTGTTAAAGTATAAATCGGACCCGCATATTACTCTTAGACATAAGGATAAGTAAAGGTAAGCTATCAATTAATTATAAGATCCCTTATATATATAACGGGAGAAATTGGCAAATTATAAGTTAAAAAACTTAAAATTATATTTTAGGCTAATCGAACGTTTATATAAAAATATAAGTTTATATTATATAAATTAGTTTATAATAAAAAATTTATTATATTAATCGAAACAGTTTTATTATTTTAGCGGGTCTTTAATTAGTCGGATATTTATAATAAAGAAAATTTTATTACTAAAAAAGTAAGGATATTTAAATAATAGAATAAAAATATCGCAAAAGTGGTACAAATTTTAATAAAAAAACAAAAAGAAACGGCGGAACGAAATAATCGACAACACTTATTAAAAAAACGGTTAGAACTATTAAAATAAGGCAGCCTAGTTTTATTTTATAATATAACACGAAATATCGATATATCTAAAAATAAAAAGCTAAAATATAAATGGATTAGGCCCTATCGAATTACGAAAGAACAAAAATAAAATAGGTTTTTTCTTAAAAAATTGGACGGGGTAATATTATAAGGAGTATTTTCTTTTAATCGATTAAAAAGATTTGTTCGAAATATAAAAGGGTATTAGAAACTTAGCGAGCCTTATAATAACTATTAGTCAGGTGGTTATAATAAAATAGGAGATAATTATAAAAACGCTAAACTAGTAGATAATAATACGGCATATTAGAATAAGAATATATAAAAAAGCCCGGTAACTTATAGCTAAACTAAAAAAGTTAAGCCTAATAAAAATTAAAGAATTATAGGAGATAAAATACCTAAAAGAATAGTTGAAATCAGACTACTTAAAATACTATTAACGGAGCGAGAAACCTATAATCGAGTATTAGAGAAATAGTATTAATAAATTAGATTATTTTTTTTTATATTTTATATAGATTAATATTTTATAAAAATAGGGTTTTATAAAGTTACGGCAGATATAAAGGAGTAATAAAAGAAAAGAAGCTTAAATTAAAAAATATAAATATAGATTTTAGTATATAATTAATTAATTAAATAAAAGAAACTATTATAAGTTATAAATAAAGCCGCCTATAATTTCGGTAAAAAAAGATAGATTTCCCTAGTAATTTAACCCAGATACGTATTACTTTAAAAACGATTTATTAAAGTAAAATTATTATAGTTAATATCGCTATTAAAAAAAAGATCTCTTAATTGATAAGCTTTTAAATACGTATATTTTTTATCCCGGAACGAATATTTATTTGCTTAAATACCGATTATATAATTCCTATATAAATTTCCGAACTAGCTTTTTATTAATTAATATTTATAAAATAGCTATATCTTATTATAGCGTCCGTTTTTAGAACTAATAAACCGATTTTCGCAAAGCCGGCAAAAGATTTTATTATAGGTACTATATTTTTAAATAAAGACTTTAAATTATATACGGCAATTTTTAATTAAACGAAATATTAAGTTACTAATAGGGTTAGTTTTGCGGATCTCGATAAAAAAAGGATATCGTTAATCGAGAGGGTATTTTATTACTTTAAAATATTTAATATATTTTAAGGCAGGCTTTTATATTTAATTTTTACGATAGAATTTTGAGGCTATAAATTCCTAAATATAATACCGACTTTTTCTAAAACTATTAAAGAGTTTAATATCTACTAGTTAAATTATTTTATATTAATTAGTAATAGTTATATATATTAGATAAGAAAAAGATTTACCCGGATAAATTTATTTATTATATTAGCCTTTAAAAAGTAGCGGCTTATATTATTTTTTTAAAATAAAAGCAGCTTATTTTTACTAATCTTTAAATTAAAGTAATTAGATTTAATACTAAAATAGGGATTAAAAACGTAATTAACGTTTCTTATTATCGAGCTAAAAGTTCTCAACCGTTTAAGAACGGCAGACTTAAAACGCAAAAAAAATTTAACGCTAAGGTATAAATCGATAAAAGAAAAGAGATAACGAAAGTTTTTAGCTATTTGTATAGCCGATTTACTTATTTTAGAAAGGAAGCGATAGTGGAATAAAGCGGGATAAAAAAATCGAGAAAAAAGATTACGAAAATTAGAATTATTTTAATAAAATTTTACTCGATTAAATAACGGGGGCTTAATATCTATTTTACGAATTCTAAAAAAAAGATTACCGATATACGTTTTGTCCTAAATATTTATTAGATTTTAACGAACTATTATAACCCGATAAAAGCGTTTAAGGTTATTTAGCTCTCGATTAACGCTATTATAATAAAGGATTTAGCTTCTAGATATAGGACCTTTTATAAAAAAAAAGGGAATAGATAATTTACGCAAACGCTTAATAGAAAAAGTTCCTTTTTTTTCTTTCTACCTCCTATATAATAATAAGCCTTACGATATAATTGCGAATAATTAATTAAATGAATATTATAAAGCGAAAATAGAGGATAGATAGTTAGGTTAGTAATTATTAAAAGAAAAAAAAGGTATAAAATATAAGGATAAAATAAATAAAGGGTATAATAAGCAGCCTAAAAAGCGTATTAAGGCTAGATCGAGTAAGCCGACTTTTAAAATTAGTAATAACGACTTAAATATCCTGCTATATCTGATATTTAGCTTATTACAAATTTAAACGACTGATTAAAAATAGAAAGGACTTTTTAACTTACCTTTATTTATTATAAACTAAAACTTAGCGTAAAAAAGTTTTCTTTATATTAATTTATTAATAACTTTTACTTAATTACCTATTAATTTTTTGCCCTTTTTTTTTATTATTTTTAATTAATTAATTAAGTTTTTTTATAGCTTTATATTAGCCCGTCGCTATAATATTATATCTTAAACCTTATTTTTTATATATTAAAATGTTATTATAGCTATTATAGTTTAAAAAGTTACCTAAGAAAAAGAAAAATAAGCATAAGAACTAGAGCAAAAATAAGAAAGTTAATTAAGCAGCTCGTAAAAATATTAAGCCTGTCCCGAAAGCTGATATTAAGTTTGAGGCTATACTTAAAGACGAGGCTAAAATTAAGTTTGCGGCTAATTCCGACCTTAAGTATAAGGCTGGAATAACCTTACTTATTAGTTCGCTTTTATAAAAGCAGCTTTTTTTTTTAGATTTTAGTACGTTTATTATAGCAGCTAATATTAACTTTTGTACTATTAATTAATTTCGCGGCTTTTTTATTAAGATATATAGACTTAAATCTTGGACTAAAAATAGGCTATAGCACTTAAGGCAAGAGATTAAATAGATTGTCGATTTTTTAGAAATAGATTTTTTATTAGTTGGAAGCGATAAAGTACTTAAAGTTATTTTTAATCGAAACGCCCCTTTTAGTTATAATAAAAATAAATAAAAAATAAATAAAGCACTAAATTTATATAATGTTTTTTTTACTTACTATAAGCGTTAATATTACGATATTACTTCTATAGCTATTATAATTTAAATAAGTGTTGTTACTTTTAAGGAAAGACTTATTAAAACGGAGGTTTATTTTAGGACTATTGTAAAGCTTAATTAAAGGGTTATTTAAATTAACAACTAGTTTTTTTTTCGGATTATTTTAAATAACCTCCGGTTTTTTATATTAACGGCATTTATATATTTACGCGACCTTATAGCTACTAACGTTAAAAAAAAAGGCAGCTTTTATTTTTTTTAATTATTATATTAGTAAGAATTTATATTGCTTTTTTATTTAACTTTATAAGTACTTGTAGTAGAAAAAAAGCTCGGGCTACTTTTAATCGATTACGCTAGGTTTAGGTTTAATAAAATAGTATAGCTCCTGTTTATATTAGACTTATTTAAATAATATAATAATAAAATAAGTTTAATTACGACTTTTAGGTAGCTTATTTAATTTTTCGCCTTTTTCGCTTCCCCATTATATTTTTTCGCCTTTATAAAAATCTTTATTTTATTAACAAAAAACGAGAAATAAAAAGCTAGATTACGAAAATAAAGCAAATAGTAGCTTATAAAGTTATTAATTAACCCGATAGCTTTAATAAACTAAAACGAGAGCCCGAACCTAAATTTACTCCTACCTTTAGCTTATTTTAAGCGAAAAGGATATCCCGACGCCAGCTTAAATTATATAAAGCCTATATAAGTCTTTTAAATTTCGATTAATATTAACCCCTCCTAAAAGAACGATAAGAAGCTGCCTATCGAAATGAGAAGGCTTATATTTTATATAAATAAGTAAAAAATGAGTTTATTACATTAGGAAAACGATTATAGCTTACTTTTCTTATAAAATAAAATAATTAAATAAACTATAAAAGACGTATAGCTGCTATTAATCGACAGAAAACTTCTTTTTTTATTAAGCCTAATCGATTAAAACGTATAAAACAACATAGGTTTATTAAAAAGTATATAGAACTAAATAAAAAAAAAAGGCAATTAAGTTTAAAGCGAAAGCTTATAAAAAGTAAATAAAGTAAATACTTTCCGCGTTTGTATTAATTAATTAGATTTTTTTGTAATAAAGATATTTATAATAAAATCTAAGAAAGATATTATAAAGCTAATATGCCGTAGCACATATATATTACTTGTCTTTTTCTTTTACTCTCAAATAGAATATATATAGCTCAGACAGCCTCGTCGCCGATAATAGACACATTTTTCCTTTCGATCAATCGCCGTTATAAGTGACTCTTTCTGTTTCGTCGCCTTAATTACCTCCGATTAGCGAAGCCATAAAGTGGCACCTCCTTTACCCTGACACCCTGTCCCAAGACAATACCCGCTAGAAAGTTAGTCTAAAACTTCTTAAAAAATCGTAATATATTTTAATACCCTAAAGTTATCTAATCGACTAAAAGGTTTTAATATAATAAAATAATATCGTATAAAAGCAAGCTTCCGGAATAAGGCTATTAAATACGTAATTTAAAAGGAAATTTTATAGCGGAAATCTTATAAGAAATATAACTAACGGTGTATTATTAATAATATTAATTAACGAAAGCGTATTATTAAAGACTATTATTCGAAAGTTAAAACGTATCGAAAACGTAAATCGACTTATAATAAAATAATTAAGTTTTATTATTAAAAAGAGATATATTAAGAGATTTAAACTGCTATTAAATATTGTTTAAAATATTAGCTTTTTATAAATAAACGATTTAAAAATTAAGAACTTTTTTTAATGCTAAAATAGTTACTAATTATTTAGATTATTAATATTTAATTTTTCCCGAACGATAATAAATATTCGGCTATTATCGAAATAAGAGATAAGCTATTAAGGTAGCCTAAAACTAAAGCATTAAAAAATGCTATAGTAATTAAGATATAAAAATTCTTTTGGGATTATATTTATACTAACTATAGTATTTTTATAATAATTAAATGCGATAAAGGCTTAAAAAATAAGGCAAAAGTAGCTGAAAATATTATATAGCTAAGTGTTAAAATATAAGTCGGACCCGTATATTATTTTTAGACGTAAAAATAAATAAAGATAGGCTATCGACCGATTATAAGATCCCTTATACGTATAACGAAAAAAATTAGTAAATTATAGATTAAAAAGCTTAAAATTATATTTTAAGCTAATCGAACGTTTATATAAAAATATAGGTTTATATTATATAAATTAGTTTATAATAAAAGATTTATTATACCGATCGAAATAGTTTTATTATTTTAATAGGTTCTTAATTAGTCGGATATTTATAATAAAAAAGATCTTATTACTAAAAAGGTAAGGATATTTAAACGATAAGATAAAAATGTCGTAAAAGTGGCACAAATTTTAATAAAGAAACGAAAAAAAGCGGCGGAACGAAATAATTGATAATACTTATTAAAAAAACGGTTAAAACTATTAAAGTAAGGTAGCCTAATTTTATTTTATAATATAATACGAAATATCGATATATTTAAAAATAAAAAGCTAAAATATAAGTAGACTAAGCTTTATCGAATTGCGAAAAAATAAAAATAAAATAGGTTTTTTTTTAAAAAATTGGACGGGGTAATATTATAAAAAATATTTTCTTTTAATCGACTAAAAAGATTTATTCGAAATATAAAAAAGTATTAGGAACTTAACAAATCTTATAATAATTATTAATTAAATAGTTATAATAAAATAGGAAATAATTAAGAAAGTTTTAAATTAGCAGATAATAATATGCTATATTAAAATAAAAATATATAAAAAGGCCCAGTAATTTATAGCTAAATTAAAAAAGTTAAGTCTAATAAAGATTGGAAGATTATAAAAAATAAAATACTTAAAGGAATAGTTAAAGTTAGACTACCTGGGATACTATTAGCGGAGCGAGAAATCTATAATCGAGTATTAAAGAAATAGTATTAATAGATTAGATTATTTTTTTTTACGTTTTATATAAATTGATATTTTATAAAAATAAGGTTTTATAAGGTTACGGCAGATATAAAAAAATAATGAAGAAAAAGAAGCTTAAATTAAAAAATATAACCGTAAATTTTAATATATAATTAATTAATTAAACGAAAGAAACTATTGCGAGCTATAAATAAAGCCGCTTACGATTTTAGTAAAAAAGGACGGATTTTTTTAGTAATTTAGCCTAGATATATATTATCTATAAAACGACTTATTAAAGTAGAATTGTCGTAATTAATATCGCTATTAAAAAAAAGATCTTTCGATCGATAAGCTTGTAAATGTGTATATTTTTTATCCCGGAACGAATATTTATTTGTTTAAATACCGATTATATAATTCTTATATAAACTCCCGAACTAGCTTTTTATTAATCGATATTTATAAAATAGCTATATTCTATTATAGCGCTTATTTTTAAAACTAATGAACCGATTTTCGTAAAGCCGGCAAAAGATTTTATTATAAGTATTATATTTTTAAATAAAGACTCCAAATTATATACGGCGATTTTCGATTAAGCGAAATATTAAGTTATTAATAAGGTTAGTTTTACGGATCTCGATAAAAAAAGGGTGTCGTTAATTAAAAAGGTATTTCGTTATTTTAAAATATTTAATATATTTTAAAGCAAGCTTTTATATTTAATTTTTACGACAGAATTTCGAGGCTATAAATTCCCAAATATAATACCGACTTTCCTTAGGACTATTAAGGAGTTTAATTTTTATTAGTCGAATTATTTTATATTAATTAATAAAAGTTATATATATTAAATAAAGAAGAGACTTACCCGAATAAACTTATTTATTATATTAGTTTTTAAAAAGTAGCGGCTTATATTATTTTTCTAAAATTAAAATAGCTTATTTTTATTAGTCTTTAAATTAAAGCGACTAGGTTTAATATTAAAATAGGGATTAAAAATACGATTAACGTTTTTTACTATCGAGTTAGGAGTTTTCGATTGCTTAAAAACAGCAGACCTAAAACGTAAAGGAAGCTTAACGCTAGGGTATAAATCGATAGAAAAAAAGAAACGACGAAAGTTTTTAGCTGTTTATATAGCCGATTTACCTATTTTAAAAAGGAAGTAATAATAGAATAAAATAGGATAAAAAAGTCGAGAAAAAAGATTACAGAAATTAGGGTTATTTTAATAAGATTTAATTTAATTAAATAACGGGGGTTTAATATCTGCTTTACGAGTTTTAAAAAAAGGATTGCCGATATGCGTTTTATCCTAAATATTTATTAAATTTTAACGAACTATTATAACCCGATAAAAACGTTTAAGGTTATTTAGCTTTCGATTAACGCTATTATAATAAGAAATTTAACTTCTAAATATAGGATTTTTTATAAAGGAAAAAGGAATGGACGACTTACGTAAAGGCTTAATAAAAGGAGTTCCTTTTTTTTTTTGCTTTTTATATAATAATAAGCCTTATAATATAACTGTAAATAATTAATTAAATAAATATTATAAAGCGAAAATAAAGGATAGATAGTTAAGTTAGTAATTATTAAAAAAAAAAGTATAAAATATAAAGATAAAATAAATAAAGGGTATAATAAATAGCCTAAAAAACGTACTAAAGCTAAATCGAATAAGCCGACTTTTAAAATTAGTAATAACGACTTAAATATCTTACTATATTTAATATTTAGTTTATTATAAATTTAAATAATTAATTAAAGATAGAAAAGATTTCCTAACTTATTTTTATTTATTATAAATTAAAACCTGGCGTAAAAAAGTTTTTTTTATATTAATTTATTAATAATTCTTACCTAATTATCTGTTAATTTTTTTTCCTTACTTTTTATTGTTTTTAATTAATTAGTTTAGTTTTTTTATAATTTTATATTAGCTTATTATTATAATATTATATTTTAAACTTTATTTTTTATATATTAAAATGTCGTTATAGCTGTTACAATTTAAAAAGTTACCTAAAAAAAGAAAAAATAAGTATAAAAACCGGAATAAAAATAAAAAGGTTAATTAAGCGGCCTGTAAAAACCCTAAGCCTGCCTCGAAAGCTGATATTAAGTTTAAGGCTACACTTAAAAATGAGGCTGAAATTAAGTTTGCGGCTAATTCCGACCTTAAATATAAAGCTAAAATAATCTTACTTATTAATTCGCTTTTATAAAAGTAGTTTTTCTTTTTAGATTTTAGTACGTTTGTTATAGCAGCTAATATTATTTTTATATTATTAATTAATTTTGCGGCTTTTTTATTAAAATATACGGACTTAAATTTTAGACTAAAAATAGGCTATAATATTTAAAGTAAAAAATTAAGCAGATTATCGATTCCTTAAAAATAAATTTTTTATTAGTTAGAAGCGATAAAGTACTTAAAATTATTTTTAATTAAAACGCCCCTCCTAATTATAATAAAAATAAATAAAAAATAAATAGAGTATTAAATTTATATAATGCTTTTTTTATTTATTATAAGCGTTAATATTACAATATTACTTTTATAACTATTATAATTTAAATAAATGTTGCCACTTTTAAAAAAAGACTTATTAAAATAAAGGTTTACTTTAGGACTATTATAAAGCTTAATTAAAAAATTACTTAAATTAACAACCAGTTTTTTTTTCGGATTGTTTTAAATAACCTCCGGTTTTTTATATTAACGGCATTTATATATTTATACGACTTTATAGCTATTAATATTAAAAAAAAAAGTAGCTTTTATTTTTTTTTAATCGTTATATTAATAAAAACTTATATTACTTTTTTATTTAACTTTATAAATACTTATAGTAAAGAAAAAGTTCGGGCTATTTTTAATCGATTACGCTAAATTTAAATTTAATAAAATAATATAGTTTTTGTTTATATTAAACTTATTTAGACAGTATAATAATAAAATAAGTTTAATTACGGCTTTTAAGTAGCTTATTTAATTTTTTGCTTTTTTCGTTTCCTTACTATATTTTTTCGCCTTTATAAAAATTCTTATTTTATTAACGAAAAACGAGAAATAAAAAGCTAGATTACGAAAATAAAGCGAACAATAGTTTATAGGGTTATTAATTAACCCGATAGCTTTAATAAACTAAAATAAGAACCCGAACCTAAGCTTATTTTTGCCCCCAGCCTATTTTAAGCGAAAAAAATATCCCGACATTAGCCTAAATTATATAAAACTTATATAAGTTTTTTAAATCTTAATTAATATTAACCTTTTCTAAAAGAACAACAAAAAGCTACTTATCGAAATAAGAAAGCTTATATTTTATATAAATAGGTAAGAAATAAATTTACCGCGCTAAAAAAATAATTATAGCTTACTTTTCCTATAGAATAAAATAATTAAGCAGATTATAAAAAATATATAGCTATTATTAATCGATAGAAAATTCCTTTTTTTATTAAGCCTAATCGATTAAAACGTATAAAATAACGTAAGTTTATTAAAAAATATATAAAATTAAATAAAAAAAAAAGGCAATTAAACCTAAAGCGAAAGCTTTTAAAAAATAAATGAGGTAAATACTTTCCGCGTTTGTATTAATTAATTAGATTTTTTTATAATAAAGATATTTATAACAAAATTTAGGAAAAATGTTATAGGGCTAGTATATTGTAATATATATATATCGCTTGTTTTTTTCTTTTATTTTCAAATAAAACACATATAGCTCAGACGGCCTTATCGCCGAGAATAGATATATCTCTCCTTTCGATCAATCGCCGTTATAAATGACTCTTTTTGTTTTATCGCCTTAATTACTTCCGATTAGTTAAGCTATAAAGTGGCACCTCCTTTACCCTGACACCCTATCCCAAAACAATATTATACCACTCTTTGTTAAGCTCGAGATGGAAGGTGCTTAAATCCTTGCACAAGTGCCAAGATGAATCCCATGTCACGCAAGCTCTTGATCCATTTGACACCATTCGGTCTACCCGGCTTTCTTCACCTCTGACAACCTACTGCAACTTATCATTTTTTATCATATTAGCTTAGCTGAGACCTGGGAAGTCCTGCTTAACATCCCTGTTCGACCAGTCCCCTTAACGTTGGGCGATCAGGAAGCCCTCGATATTCTCATACTGGCTTCGCGCCAATATTTAGGTTCCATTGAGCGGCTACGGGACAATCTCTCACCTAGGTCTGAGTCGGATGAGTTGACCACTATTTTCCGGTCAGAGAAGGGTTGTCGCCGCTGGTACGACCGGGACGGGCTGCTATCCCGCTCCTATGGCTGTGTGTCACACTGGCAGTGCAGTTGAACTTGTCACTAAGCATGTTATCCCATTTTCCCAGAGCTTTCCTGGAATAACATGAGCCCCAGGCGTGACGATCAACAATACCAAATAAGTTAACTTTGTATGAGTAATTAAAAACGTAGCATCACCCTTCTTATAGTTACTAGGACATACATAGCACTGTAACACATTGGTGAGGTCGATAGTGGTGACGTTAAGATAAATGAAAGCATATCTTTCAAGGGGACCATAGAGATGAACAAGGGTTTCTAAAGGTCAGTTGACGGAAGAAGGGAAAGAGTGGGATTAGATACAAGAGAGCCCTCGATGTAATAGATCCCGACCTCACATATTCTATCAGTTCAGCTTGAATAGAGTCATAGACTCAATTGATCTAACCATGCACTTCACGTCCTTACCGTGGACATCCATTGACTATGCTATTCGTACTCTGATCTTAATGATTACCTGATTACCATTTCCTGCTTGGGTAATATTTACACCAGAGGCAACAGTTTATGTCCGTTGCTTACAAAGCCTGCTGAGCTGAACTTCGCCAACCTACCAGTCCACTATACTAACTTCGGGGCCAGCAACCTGACTAGGGGGATAATGGAAGGTGACAACCCCACAACATCATTATTATCAAGTAGAATAAAGCGGATAGCCTGGTTCAGTAAACGATATCCACCGATGCAAATTCATGGCCCGCTTTAGGATGGGCTGGGCCTAAAAGAAGACGATACGGAAAATTGGTCGGACAACGCCTAGTACAACTAGATCAAATGGAGTTGAAATATCGCAAACCCAATGCTCGGTGGCTTCATGGCAGTGCAGCATTAGAGATGGCTTTAGTCCATGCTGTTCAAGTTCTAGATCCTCTAGATCAGGACTCGGAAACGCATTGTAGCACCATCCATAGCACTACCTAACACGTTTCAAGGCATTGTAATGTGTTACGCGCGTCGACTTTGCACGAAATGGACAGACCTACTGGCCCAATGCTCCAATTTGCTGTTTTCTATTAGCCCAAGGTTAACTCCAATAACGGCACGCACGCTAATATGGCCAAGTCAAGTTCACGTAGGCTTCAGCGGAGACTAGAAACCATCTATGAATCGACGTGACACGGGGACATGGATAGCGTCCATCAAGACTAAGATCTATACTGCGTAACTCGCATGGATGGTTAGGAGATAAGGCTTAGCGTATAACTGGGTTTATGGCTGGCTAGCGTCGTAATTCATGGGCGTCTGGGTTCCCGGTTCCCCACGAGTCTAGACGCGGCCATTAAGCTCATCTTCTTGCCTACCCTCCCCTGCCGTCGACGACAGATGGGGCCACTTATACTCCGTAACCAAGAACATACTAATAAAAGTTCAAAGTCTGCAGTACTCTAGAGATTGACAGGACGAGCAACCTAAACTGCTATCGATTATTGGCGAGTGGTGAGGAACCGGCCACCGCAGTACTGTACTACGTAATAATGCTAGGGGTTGAGTGTCTGGTTGGCACATACATGCATATTGGCTGGGGTTCCCTGTAACCTATCTGCCCGTGGTGCGTCATTGATACCCGCGCGAATCCCTCAATTGCAATTGCATATACTATACACCACTCAGGGGTATTTATTGTGCTTTTCGGTACGAATAAAACCACGTCATCCGTAGCTGATATACAGTCCGATAACTGGTGCAAATTACTTCAAGTATGTAGAAAGGTATAGATTCTTCCAAGATAGGTGTATATGTATAGAAAACAATAGGCTACTTAAGTATCAGTACCAAATGGACCCTTAAATCAGTTAGTTAATAGCGATTGAAGTGGTAGCTTGCTTAACAGTACAATGTCAAGGTACGAGGCTAATGGCGTTAGAGTTTAATTACTTAGCTATTGAAGTATAAAAGACACAATAATTACCCTGAAATGCTGTACAGGTATCACCCCTTCAAGCTATCTCTCTATTTCTAGTCAACATCACTTCTTTCACAATCTGTCAAATGTAAAGCCTACCTGTGTTTAGATACGTTGGTTTTGAGCTTTCCTACCTATAACCAACCATGTCAGCGGACCCTATTCCGACAGCCGATTCGGCTGCCAATGTGGCACTGCTGAATCCCCTGGGCAAAGTCGCTGCGATCAATCGATTCGTTGACAGTATACCGGATGCGAAAGCTTTTTATAAATATGTCTTCGAGGTGCCGGTCATATTTGAAGACGAGACATCATGCATCATTCAATTCAATAACTTGGCCGTGAATCTCTTACAGGCGACTGAGGCAGAGAAGCTGACTCGGCCTGTAGCTCTTGGCGGAAGCAACTCTGGGAGAGGCATTCAATTGAGTATTTGGGTAACAGACCTAGATCCTATTTGTGAGGCGCTAGCAGTGAAAGGCATTAAGTTGGAGGCTGGGCCTCGAGTTCAGCGCTCGGGCATGAAGACCATCACCATCACCGACCCAGCGGGATATGACTGGGAAGTCGCGCAGAAAATAAAGAAATAACTTGAATTTGCTTGGAATACATATGCGATACCCAGTTGAGTCTCTACAGCGAAGACGGCGCACATCGGCATTGGCACAATAGCGGTAGAAGTAGGGCCCCGGCAACTTGCCGCCGGCAAGTTTTCCGAGACCTCTCGGCTTGCTTCCCGATATCTAGTTCTACACAACAAACCGAAGCTGTAACTTTTAGTAGAGCTTACCAGAGCTTGCTTAAAATCACCGCAGGCCCCTCATCGGATTTGTTGCGAATGTTCAAGTCCAATTCTGACTGGTACGCATGATTTATCTATTTAAGCTATGAATTATTATCGATGGTCTGCCGTAGATAGATGACCATGAATGACACCATTGTGTGAAGTTGACGAATATGGCTTCACACACTTCCCTGAGTCTTAAGTCTACGCTTGCTGGACTTCCGCCTGCACCAACGACAGACGTGCGCGGGCAGGTCCAATATCTCTTGAAAAACACCGATTCTAAGATCCCGATTCTTGTGGCATTAGATGACGATCCGACAGGCACCCAAACGTGCCATGATATCATTGTGCTAACAGTTTGGGACGTGCCGACGCTAATATCCGAATTCAGGACCACGCAACCAGGGGGTGGCTTCTTTATCCTCACGAACTCGCGGGCCCTGCATCCGGGACCAGCGCGCGTACTCATCACTGAGATATGCACGAATCTGAAGGCGGCTTCCCAAGAGACTAACACCCACTTCGAAATCGTGCTACGAGGAGACTCGACATTGCGCGGGCACTTCCCCCTGGAAGCCGAGGCAGCGGAAGACGTCCTAGGCGTAGCGAACGCCTGGCTCCTGTGTCCGTTCTTCTTGCAGGGTGGGAGGTACACTATCGGAGACGTCCACTACGTCGCGGAAGGCGACGCCCTAGTCCCAGCAGCACAAACGCCGTTCGCCAAGGACGCTACGTTCGGGTACAAGAGCTCGAATTTGCGGGAATATGTGCTGGAGAAAAGCAAGGGTGGCATTCCTCAGGAGAAGGTGACATCTTTGAGCCTCGACACGATCCGAGCAGGAGGTAAAGACGCGGTGTTGCAACAGTTGACCAGCGTCGCGAAGGGAACAGTGATAGTGGTGAACGCAGCCGCGGAGGAAGACGTCGATGTGGTGGTCCTAGCCCTGCTCGAGGCCGCCCGCCAGAACAAGCGCTATCTTTTCCGGACGGGCGCCGCCTTCGTCTCTGCACGCCTCGGCATTGCACAGATTCCGCCGATCTCGGCTCAAAAGCTCGACCTCTCGAGCGCTGCGGGTGGATTAGTTATCGCCGGGTCTTACGTCCCTAAGACGACGGCGCAGTTGGAAAAGCTAAGGGCCATGAGTGGGGACAAGTTAACAAGTGTCGTGATCGACGTCCGAAGGCTGCTTGGATCGAGCGAACTAACCCTAGAAGAAACACAGAGGGCTATCGAAGTCGCCGAACGGGAGATCGCACGTGGCCAGGACGTGCTTATCATGACTAGCCGCGAACTCGTGACCGGCGCAGACGAGGCCAAGAGCCTCGACATCGGCGCCGCGGTAGCGCAGGCTCTGGTTTCTTTCCTCGTGGGGCTGACGACTAGACCGCGGTACGTGGTCGCGAAAGGCGGCATCACGTCGTCGGATATGGCCACGAAGGGGTTGAGGATGAGGCGCGCGATGATTATCGGGCAGGCCGCGCCGGGGGTGCCGCTTTGGAGATGCGACGAGCCAACGGCGAAGTGGCCCGGCTTGCCTTATGTTGTATTCCCTGGGAACGTCGGGTCGGCAGAGACGCTGAATGAAGTTGTGAACCGCTGGAGCGTTGAATTATAGCTGTTTATTGTGTATAAATTGTATTTCATTTGTTCCTTAGGGCGCTATTTCGCACCACGTTATACAGTGGTACGCGAAATGGCTTGTTCGGAGGTTACATATGCATGTTCGCCCACTCAATCTCGCGCGCTCTATGGACTATGGAGTTGGAGGCGACCATGAGGTCGCCTATGCCTCGCTGCGATACTGACGCTATTCGGAACAGGTCAGTTGTACACGACATGATTAAAGTATCCGCTACCGAAGATGGTGTTGCGACCACGCACCTCATGTCCACATTCCGAGCCCGGAACCATGGCGCATGTCTTCCTAATGTACTAACTAGATCGTTTTGATGCTGAACTTTATATTTCACTTTGCCTGGAAGGGCTCTATTATAATTGGCAAGGCCATAACCTGCTTTATGAAGCATTAAATGTATCTAACCGGACTCTATGCAGAGCCCCGTTGTATGACGGTTGTGATAGTGAATCTAATGGATTCGAAAGCTATATATTTTGGTTACACCTGTTATTTCTGCTAAATTTACATCAAATGCGCCACCTCGTTAACCCCCCCTAACCTAGTTTACGTTCTGCATCGAAGGTATGCAATCGCGGTATTCGTAGTTCTCTCGACGGTGAGGATACTAGCTACCCAATTATGAGATTGCCATGACCAATGATTGCAAGAGGAATACAAAGGAAGAAAGCCGTATCGATGATAATCATGGACGAGGGGATATTTAGATATCTCAGACGCAGGTCGTATGATGGCGCAGGATCTCAGTCGATGTCTGTGGGGGTCGTGCTATCAACGCCGAGCCGAACCGGTCTGCAAGACACTGCACCGGTGGATCGCAATGCGATCCTAGTGAGCAAGAACAGCCTTGAATAGATCTGCTTAATCAGAGAAGTGAGGTGCGCTTAAGTGTATTTGCTCACAGCTCGGGATATTAGACGCATTAGATATAAGAGCGATCAAAGACCCGGCAATACCTCTGTCCTCTCCCATGTTACTCAAGAAAGAAAAGGAGAGGTATCCGATGAGCGGTAAAGTGTCGGCCAAGCGGTGCTTGTGGGGTAAACGGGCGGTGTTCGACTCGTTTACGTCGATCCCCGTTGGCAGATGTAGCTTCCCTTCCGGTCCCGTTGGGACTCCCCAACATGCGTCCCCTCATGTGTCGGCTTGGGCTGCAGCTTAGCTTCTTGGCCTTCCACAATAAGTAAGCGTACCAGTATACGGTCAGTCTGCCGGTCTGCCGAGAAGAGCCGATAAGGTCCTAGTAGAGGCTTCTATGTAAGCCATGCAGACACGTTCCGTCGACCTTCTATGTTCTGAATATCTTATCAGAACTCTGTCGAGATCATTGGTGCCTCTTCATAGAACCATTTGTTCCTGTCAGATTGGCTTGGCTGTTCAACGGTCAGCCAGTTATTGCTATTCTTTCTCCTAGATCCCTGCTCCACGCACTAGCGTGAGATCCGAGACCACACAATACTCTTATGACGAGGCCGAGAACCCAATGAATGCCTAGCATTATTCTATAATGTCCCATTCGCCTCACTTCTGAGGTGATTCACCTTGGCGCAGGTTGGCGCCAGAGCACATGATCAAGGAACGTGGCGGGGTTGCGAGGATTAGTACAGGTATATATCTGGCTGGTTCGCACGATCTGAAAGTTTTGGTCCGAGATCCTGAATTTCCAGAACACTTTCTGGATTCTCTTTCGGCATACTAATTGCTTACCAACACTGAATGGGTATAGAAGACCAACCTGCTGTCGAGTCGACTGAACCTCCTATATGTGGCTTGACCAATGAAACCCAGGGGACAATTTCTAGTATCACTGCTAGAGTTTCAAGTACTAACCTAAAGCCATTCCTACACGAAGAGAATATTTCTTCTGTCGTAGCTGAAAAGATCCTTGAGCCCCACACAGTCTCAGTCGCGAACTTAGAACAGCTTCTCAAAACCGACGTCAATAATGGCCTCACTAGCAGTGAGGCTGCTCATCGCCTGGAGCATGATGGGCCAAACAAAGTTGAGGGAGCTAAAGGGCTATCCGTGTGGAAGATACTCTTGAGACAGGTGTCGAACAGCTTGACAATGGTCCTCGTTCTTGTCATGGCTCTCTCCTTTGCCATTTCAGACTTCATCGAGGGCGGCGTCATTGCTGCTGTCATCCTACTCAATATTGTTGTCGGGTACGTTTTCACCCAGTGCCATTGCTGCCTTTATTTGGCAGATTGACTCTATTGCGTAGTATAAACTAAGTATAGATAGGCTTATTCAAGACTACCGTGCTGAACAGACCATACAGTCTCTTTATGCATTATCCGCCCCAACATGCAAAGTCGTTCGCTCGGAGCATATCATCACGATCAAGGCAGAATCGCTTGTCAAAGGTGACATCGTCCTTCTGAACGTTGGTGACATCGTCCCAGCAGATCTTCGCTTGGCCGACGGATTGAACATGTCTACTGACGAGGCACTCCTGACCGGAGAATCGCTGCCGATTAGCAAGCATCCAGAATCTGTCCTGCACGAAGCTGAAGTTCCTCTCGGTGACCGAGTGAACATGCTATATTCTGCCAGTACTATCACACGCGGCCGAGGCACAGGTATCGTCACAGCTACGGGCATGACTACCGAAGTCGGCAAGATTGCTGAGTTACTTCGCGCGAATCCTAATTCTGGTGAAGAGCTGTCTCCATTAGCTGCCTACTGGAAACGCGTGAAGGCCGGTACCCGCAGTATCTTGGGTTTGGACGGCACGCCCCTTCAGGTCAAGCTGAGCAAGTTCGCCTTGCTCCTCTTTGCACTTGCAATTCTACTTGCTGTGATCGTCTTCTCCACCAGTCGCTGGGAGATCGATGACGAAGTTCTCATCTATGGTATCTGCGTCGGCGTTGCCGTGATTCCTGAATCTCTGATCGCTGTTTTAACCATTAGCATGGCTGTTGGAACGAAGGCGATGGCCAAGGGCAATGTGGTCGTACGGAAGCTTTCGGCTTTGGAGGCTGTTGGTGGCGTAAACAATATTTGCTCTGATAAGACTGGCACCCTGACCCAAGGCAAGATGATTACTAGAAAAGTCTGGCTTCACGATGGCTCTGAAGCTACTGTCGACGCGTGCACTCACCCCTTTGACCCGTGCAATGGAACGATCACATGGAGCAATCAAATGTCCAAATCGCTAGATTCGCTCAAGTCAATTTCTCGGTTACCCCCTTACGCGAAAAAGTTCGTTGAGTGTCTGTCCTTATGCAATAATGCTACGGTGACGGACGCTAAGTCAATATCAGCCGATGACACGGCTGAAACCTCGACGATGTCGACGTCCGCAGTATCTAGTTGGACTGCCGTCGGCGAACCTACTGAGATCGCATTGAACGTCTTCGCAATGCGATTTGGCATGAGCAAAGCTACCGTTTCACAAGCCAACGAGGTGCAGCTGTTCGCCGAACACCCCTTTGACTCTTCGTGTAAACGGATGTCAGTGGTATACTCTGCACCTGACTCAACGATTGCCGAAGTCTACACAAAGGGCGCGCTCGAAGCAGTACTACCGCTGCTTGATGCGTCCGACAAAGTGAAGGCTGAGTTCACCGCTACAGCCGAGTCGCTCGCCGCCGAGGGCCTGCGGGTCTTATGTGTTGCGCATAAGACCGTTGCACTGAGCGATGCCCTCAAGGACGTCCGTGAGGTCGCTGAAAGTGATTTAACACCGCTGGGTCTTGCTGGGCTTTACGATCCGCCTCGGCTGGAAACAGCCGATGCTGTGAAGAAATGCAAGATCGCGGGAATATCCGTTCATATGCTTACCGGCGACCATATCAAAACCGCGACTGCGATTGCGCGTGAGGTTGGTATTCTAGGAAGCGACCTTACCGCCGCTGAGGCTGCCAACTCTACCATGCCTGCCGCCGACTTTGATGCTCTAGCCGACGAGGAGATTGACCGGCTAGATAAGCTCCCACTTGTCCTGGCCCGGTGTAGCCCGTCGACGAAAGTGCGAATGGTCGAGGCAATGCACCGTCGGGGAGCCTTCTGCGTTATGACTGGTGACGGTGTCAATGACTCCCCTGCTTTGAAAAAGGCGGACGTCGGCATCGCCATGGGTCTCAACGGCAGTGATGTAGCTAAAGAGGCTGCGGACATGGTTCTCACGGACGACAACTTCGCGTCGATAGTTACGGCCGTCGAAGAAGGCCGACGATTATTCGACAATATCCAGAAGGTAATGAGTACCACCGTTGTCTAACCTTGCTCAATGCGATTAAGCTAACACATCTTACAGTTTGTACTCCATCTCCTGATTTCTAACATCGCCCAGGTCCTCCTCCTCCTCATTGGCCTCGCCTTTAAGGACGCGGAGAACAAATCCGTCTTCCCCCTATCCCCGATAGAGATCCTGTGGGCGAACCTGATCACCTCCTCGTTCCTGGCACTCGGACTCGGCCTCGAGGAAGCTCAGCCCGACATCATGCTCCGGCCGCCGCACGACCTGCGCATCGGCGTCTTCACCGCGGAGATCATCATCGACAAGATCACCTATGGGTTCTTCATGGGGTCGCTATGCATCGCGTCCTTTGTCTCCGTCATCTACACGCCGCAGGCGAACAGCGTCGAGCTTGGCCACGACTGCAACGCCGAGTACAACCCCTCGTGCTCCAAGGTGTTCCGCGCCCGCGCCACCACCTATGCCACCCTTAGCTTTCTCCTCCTGTTCACCGCCTGGGAGGTCAAACATTTTACGCGGTCGCTGTTCAACATGTACCCCGAGATTTACGGGGGCCCGTTCTCCGTGCTCCGGACGGTATGGAGGAACAAGTTCCTTTTCGGCGCCGTGTTGGCCGGATTCATTATCACGTTCCCCGTCATCTACCTACCTGTAATAGACAGAGTCGTCTTCAAGCATATAGCGATAGATGTCGAATGGGCTATTGTGGCTGCGTGCGTATTTGTATATATCGCATTAGTAGAGGCTTGGAAGGCGGGAAAGCGAAGGTTTGGTGGGGCCGTCGTCGTCTACGGCCAACGTGCTGACGGGGCAATCTGACGTGGGTGTCGCGCATACAAGGAGACACAAATCCTCGGGCTGCGCTAGTTTTTGACACGGAGGGAGGTTGTGTGCCTAGCTGGCACAAACCCGGGGCTCGTTTGTTGGGGTAATAGGGGAAGCGGCAAATCGATATGCTTTACTTCTTACTTACTCGTCTGAGATACCTCTTTTCGCTATTACAGTTGCATCGGCAGGCTGTTCTTGGATACTTACTCGGGTACCATTATACACTCATTATGGCCGGAAAAAGAATATTGAGAAAATGGATAAATTGAAAAGCACAACTGCTGTACGAAACCTATGATAGCATAGCTGTGCTGGGACATTTTGGTAAAAAGAGGGGAAGAAGGAAAAGGAGGAGAAATGAGATACGTTCCTGGAAGACTATCATGGAATAAGATACTTCGTACAATATAGCGAACGTTGTTTTTACTCATGAAGTAAAGTTTAGATACAAGACTAAACTATATAAACCCAACAAGCACTTAGGCCCCTATTTAGTTGTAAGCTGGCCCCTTGGAGGCGCATCATATTCCAAATATAATATCCGTGATGTCTATTGACTCTCTCAATCTTAGCATGTAAATTGATAACCGTTCCCACATGCGCCCTTCCTGCCCTGGTAGACTTCCATAATCGATGCTTAGGCATATAGGAATTGATCAGGTCTTCCTCTCCATTCCTAATATAGTCTACCCCGAAGACTCTGGCGAGTACCTCCCCGCCTCACATATAGTTTGTCGGGTGGATGGGGTCTAGCTAAAGCTGCTGCTTTACACAAGCCAAATCATCCCCCCTAGCACCCGCCTCACACATAAACCAATCCTCCATCGCCTCCTTGAAGACTGTGCTGATCCAATCTTTAACCGCTTTCAGAGAGGCCACCACTACATATATCTCTAAGATAGAGCTTGTGTTGCCCATCACCACGGGCCCGTATAGAGTAATCAAAGCAGCATTGTCGAAACAAGCAAAGTACATGTCCCATTGGTGACCCACTACGGCGACCAAAGGCACCGTGACCAGTCGTTTCTGCTGCTCTCGCTGACGTTGCTGTTGGAGCAGTTGCTCGTCGGTAATCTCCAAAACGCCGGTGGCAAATAACTCCCGACGAAGGGAACACAGTCGCTTGAACCAAGCAGCGGCCCAGATTCCGAGCTGTAGGACGGGATCTATTCCAGACAATTCATTCGTGGTCTCGATCGACACGGCGATGATACTGTCTTGGACAGGCGGATAGGCTGTCTGGTTCACATGGCGGCGTCCTCCCCCGGCGTCGATCATGACCTGCGTGATGAGGTCCGAGACAGTCTTCTGAAGGGTGCTGTCCTCGGGGAGGTCCATAACAAGCACGTAGTCGACAATCTTAATGTCGCTACGACTCTACACGCCCACCTTCCCTGCCTCGGCAGAAATGAAACTGGCTGAGCTCGTGGTGCTAGCTGTGACGGTGACGCAGAACTCCGACAACAGTTCATTATCATCGCCCTTCCCAGCGTCCCGCTTGCTTGCCCTCCTCATCGGTATCGAATCGTCCTGCATAGTGGCAGTCATCACGTTCTCGGCGCGGACCTAGAGTGACTGCTTGCCCGGCTGCTGCCTAAAGACATGGTGCAGGAGCGGCGCGTAGACGTTGGTAATCCAGCCGGCTTCGTGGCGTTGGTATATCTTCGACGTGGCGGCCTCTCGCTGGATATCCTGCAACACCAGAAACTCGGCCTTTGCAACCTCGGCAGGCGTGAGGTTATCGTCGTCGGCGGCCAGACTGGGATCTGCGCGGCGGAAGCAGTCCGAAATAGGTGCTTCTCTTTGACCCGTCCTATATGCAGCCGTAAACCGATCTCGAACCTCGTCCGGTACAACCCCACGCTTCCACTGGTTGTCCGTGACCTGCTCGTATAAGCACCTGACCTGCCGCAAGCCCGGCCTTTCGATATTATCCGGTGCTAGCGGTTGGATATATACCGGCGTTTCGAGCATAAGGAGGTAATCTCGCTCGAGGCATCGCCGTGGTGGATGCTTACCCTCGACGTCCATCTCCTTCATAGGAGGGCTGCTTAGGGCGCCTTGCGTGTTATACGGGAATGGAAACCTATCGTCTCTGTCGCGGGCGCGCTTCGGACGTTTGCGATGCCTGTTGTCGCGGTCCCATTCGGGTTCGTCGCAATCTTCATTTGGGGCTATTTCTGAAGTCGACGACGCGACAGACCCAATCCACTCGATGATATTGAAACTAGTTGTCATAATGAGCAAACAAAATATAGGTATATTCACAAGCAGGGGCAGAAGACGTGTTTATAACGACTATAAAGTCCTAGAAAAGTGTTTACGACGACTGTATTATTTACGACCAGGGGCATATTTATACCAAGGGGACAGAGCAAACCCCAAAACAGTATTAGTGCGTGTGGGAAATCCCAACTGGGTGTTTACAAGCTCTGAGGGTGTCAGGGGTGGATGAGGGGGATGGAGGTCCCCATGACGGGAGCTAACAAAGCGAATATATAGTACATACATATGTAACCATACTCCGTACTCCATACTAATCCGTACACACGGACATACTTGCGAGTATTGGGTATGTACGGATGTATGTAAATTATCTGATTAACTGCCGTAGAGCAGCACCTTGAGCCACAGCTCCATGGCACCCTGACCTAACAACCAATACCTTTCTCACACTCAACTTACAGTATGATATGATGTATCTCTGTTAGACCCAGTACTTGTGGCTAGGGCGAATAGGAGTGAACACAGATGTAGACTGGCCTATGCGCTGTCTAATGCGCCACGATCCTTGAAGGCACATCATATTCCAGATATGATTTACATGGTATATACCGTTGCCGCTCTGACTCTTGGCATTTTTATTAATAATTGTTCTCACCTGCTCCCTTCCGGCCCTCACCTGTACTTAGTCTCTGCCCGGACTTTGGTACTGCGTCTTGTTCGTGTAACCCTTAGAGCTTCCCCGTTAGTATATCTTCATATTTAGGCCCCTGTGTAAATAGTTCAATTTGGATTGTAGACTGATTGTGGATTCTGAGGCTCCTCTGCTTAAAGCCTGCGGAATCATGAAGAACACATAGCGTCTCCTTCTGCACCACGTAGGCCGGATAGTTCTATTCCTTGGCCTCGCCCGCATGTCTCTGTATCTACGCCACGGCACCTTCGAAAAGTACATTATCAATGTCCTCGTTCCTCTCCGGATACTAGTAGGCTAGTCTGCATGTGTCGCCTGCGCATTGACTTCGATAGTCAACAGCTTCTTATTGGACTTCTAATTGGACCTAGTAGTTCCGAACGCCACCAGCGCTTAGCCCCACGCAGCGATGGCATAGTTAGATATTTTGCTGCTTCTACCCGTATATATACGATAATAATTAGCTCACGCGCATGTTAGCTCAGGCACTACTAACGAGCGGTAATACCCAAAATGAGAACATGCGGAAAAGCTTTAGTCCTGGCGACATCCGAGTCTATTAACTAGTAAGCACATCCGCGAAAATGTCTACTGTCACGAGATGAGCGTATGAGGTAGCAAAACAACACAGTTGTTGCACGAAGAACTAACTAAAATGCTGTTCTTCGAACAGCCTCTATATACATGAAGCCTAACAAAGAGCTCTGACATCTACCTCATGTCCTGATAGCGACAAGACTGTCAAGCATTTTCATACCGCTAGCTAAGCTTTATTCTTACATTTTTATATACTAAGCCTGTTGCATAGCCTCGACTCGTAGATGAGAAAGGCTTCTTTCTAGTGGCATTACTTTCAGCTAAACTCTACGCTACAACTATGTAAACTAAGGGGAAGGCTGGACGAAAAACCTTCTTAATACTTCGCCTATCAGATTTTTTTATGTGACATTCCGGTGCCTTATGTCGTGCGCAACAACACGTAGCGACAATCTATTAGTAGAGATCTCGGTGAGCTTGTGGCACAGCATTCTTCCTTTCTCTGCCTTTACAACCTCTCATCCTTCTTTTTGTGAGTCAGATAGCTAGTTCCTTGACCCTGCTAATTGGCCAAATTCGAATTTGAAGTTGAATCTCAATTAAGCCTAGGGCTAACGTAAGGCTGACAAGCCAATAGTCGACTAGAAATAAAACACTCGTTCAAAAAAAAAAAAATCCCCCTTAGTACTATACGGTGCTGTACCATCAACTGACACTATCCTATCAATCATGCTTCCTGAGTCGTATGAAGCTCCTGTATAGCTCGATGGCCTATATTCCTGCCAAACTATCCATCCTGCTCAGTGTTGCCGGGATAACAGCCGGGTATTTGTAGGCTTACCGGGGCCTCGGAACCATGGGACTGCCCTGGATGTTCTTTGGGCACTACGGCAGCGGCCGTCTCATCTGTTCCAGAGGAAACCGAGACTTGTCAGACCGAAGCGGACGCGTGATTGGACTTGGGATGCCTCGGTTTGTTTCCTTTCTGCGTTTTCGTACTGTCGGGCCGGGGCTAGCTGCAGCAGGAGATCTGTTGCCGGCACTCATGGCCGGGACCTCATTGCTGTCTTTCGGGAGGCTGATGGGTGGAACTCGCGCACGTGGAGTTGTAAGTCCATCTCCGTCAAAGAATTTGACAAGCATCTGGGCGGCGGAGGCGCGCTCTTCTGGGTTAACCATGGCCATTTCGCGAATACGCGTGTAATATTGCATCCTGGACGTACGTACAACGGTATCAAAAACATCCTCGTGTTTCTGACAATTACACAATACTTCACGGAATCCTTCCGCATTAAGTGTCCACAATATCGTGACATAAAGTGACCAAAACGTCAATCTTGTGTGTTTGCTTCTGTCGATAATATATTTCAGGGGCCGCAAATAATTGGGTGCCGCCGACAGTTGCTGCTAGATTAGCGTGATTACAGAAGCCCAAATCCCCGAGCTGGAAATGGTATTGGCCTTGACGCGATGTATAGAGAATGTTTTCCGGCTTTAGATCTCGATGGATCAATCCATTTGCCCCGAGGAAGTCGATTGCTTTGAGCATATGGTGGAAGGCAACCTAGGCAAGGTCGTCGAGAGAGCCAGACCATCCTGTTGCTAATGACGCTAGCGTTCCTTCTTTTAGACCCATGAAGATTATCGGGTTGCGTTGGTCCCAATCCTGAGATCCTAGATACTCCACAATATGTTCCTAGCGTTCACGTCAGTCCTCGCTGTGTCTACCTAGTAGTTCTGTGCAGGCTAACCCACGTGGCTAATCTTGGAGTGGATCTCTATTTCACGCTTCAGGTCCATAAATTCCTTTTGCGTTGCTGGTTCGGATGGCCGCTTCACTACCTTAGCCCACCTAAAACTCCCTCCCTTTTTTCTTAAAACTCCCCCCCTATTTACCTAATACTCCGCCATTATTTCGGATCATCTGTTATACACTAAATTAGTATATAGATCAATGTCGATCTCTGATTTTTAAATATAAATACAGTACGCGTTAGAAGTTAGGGGAATCTGTCAGATCTATTTAAGTATGTTAATTCCGAGTTAATAGGACACGCAATTTTTTAATAGTTGTGTTTTTTTCAATTTATATAGCAGTTTTTTATATAATACGTTAAATTTATAATAAAATTTTATTATTTTTTTATTTTGGGTATTTAGAGTTGTTATTTATTTAAAGATTTAATTATAATAGCTAAAATATCGACTTTATTAAACCTATTACTGACTTAACCGCTACTTTAATTGCTGCCTTTATTATTATTAATTTCGTTGTTGCCTTTAATACCCTAAGCCGTTAATTATGCCTCCTTATTATAATTATAGATATAATAGCTGTAAGCTTATTGTCGGCGTTATTAGTATTACGGCAGCTATTTACCGAAAGCGTAGTAGCGGCGGAAATAATATTTCTGTCGGTCGAGGAGTCGGCGGCAATTGGCCGATTAAAAGTGAAGGTATTACGGATTTCGTCGGCGGTAGTTTATATAATCCCCGGGGTATTAGCGGTATCGGCTAAAGCATTATTGGCAGCGCTACTATTAATCGTTACGTATTAAGGTGTTTTTAAATATACTTTATAATTATTTCGACCTATTAATTTCTAACAACCTTATATAATTCTATAGCAGTAGTTTACTGCTACAAGCTGTTGCTAACTTGCTGAACGTTTTTTAATATTTTCGCGGCACTATCTTTGTTTAGAAAAAATTTCTCGTATAATAGCATTCGGTAACCTCTATTTTAAATAAATTATAATTAAAACCGGACTTAGTTATTATTAATATAAGTCTCGGCGCGTATGCGTTAATTTTATAGCCGTAAATAGTGCTTTAGGCGCGTAAGAGGATTTCCGATAAAAAGGAAGAGATCTATTTCGGCTTATTGTTATATAGTTAGCAAAATATTTAAGCAGTATAATTAATATAGGAATTATTTATTAAATTTACTATAAGGTAATGTTGCGGATTAAAATCAGACATTTTTAAATATTAACTTTCCCGAGCACCTATAGTCTTTGTATTTTTTTTTTTAATAATAATAAATAAATAATGATATAAATAATGCTAATAATGTATATCTATTTGCTATTCGAAATTACTTAAATAGGTGCTAATAGGTAATCCCTTTTTATACGCGTTAATAGTAAGGCAGTATTACCGGTAAGCTGCTAATAACGTTAGCGCCGTAATTTTAAACTTTATATCTCGATTTAAAAATATTTTATAATTTAATAAATCGGCATTAAGCTGTTATTGTTAATATCTAAAAGCTGTTTCGTATTTTCGTTTCTTGATTTCGTTAACGGAGCCGATAGTGTCGATTAGTAAGCTTAAATTAGCGTGCGGATTACTTAAATAGTTCTGAATTTTGTAATAACTATTTTCGGACCTTAAACTGCTAATAATACTATAATTTCGATACCGCTTAATATAATAATAGTACTATTATTGCCGAAATTCTATATAAATGTATTTAAAATAAAAAACAATAGCTGTTTAATCCTTAAAAGTTTTTTTAAAGTCCTGTTAGTATTCCTTACATTTTTCGGCGCTCGAAATGTAAGTAATATGCCTTTATAAAGTTAATACGCTGTTAGGGGTATATTCGATAGCCGGCTTATTGTTGTAATAGCGGGATTTGATACGGGTAGCCTTTTTAGCTAAATATTACGTTAAATTTAAGTCTAATAGCTCTTTTACGATATCTTTATTTTGTAACGCCGCCGCGGTTTTTTCGCTTATACGTTACGTGGAATAAATAACGCCGTTAGGGGATAATAAGCTGGTGACAACAATCGGACGAAATTTCTGAAGAAGGATGCCTTTTTATTATATTCGAATACCGGCTCGAACGTTTTTTATAATATGCTATATATATAATTGCTACTATAACTTATTTTATACGGTATTAATAGCGTTTTTTTCGGAAGTTTGGAAGTTTGTTATTATAATATATAGCTGACGAGGAATTTCGAGCTTACGGCGTAGCTGATTTAAAGCCTTTATTACCTAAAGTAGCATGTCTTCCGTTTTATTTATTAAAATTACGTAGCTAATGCCGAAATGGAACTCTATACTTGTAATGCCGTTAATCTAATAAAAAGGGAGGTTAAATTTATTAATAATATATATTAAGTTTATTAGTATTATATTAAAGTAACGTTTATATATCTTTTGTAATTATTTCGTAGCTTAAAATAATCCTATAAGGTTCCCTTAAATTATTCGTAGCTTATGTTAGATATTTTATTAATTCCGGAGGCCGATAAAGAGGGCTTAGATGTCGGTTACGTTACTTTTGTTTTTTTGTCGGAAGGTTTAAACGTAATTATCGATATTATTAAGGCGGAGGAGGCATTCGGGATTAGCGTTAAAAAACTTTATCTATATGTTTCTGACCGACTTTTAATAGATGGCGTATTTTTCGATTAATTTCTTTTAGACTTTAGTAATTATTTAATATCGAAAGTGATTTTTAGGTAATTTGGATAGAGGGTAGTTATATTTAGGGTCGATAGTTTTATAATGGCAGGCATTATTACAAATATTTGCGGTAGCGTTAAAAAGATAATTTGTTTTTTTAAAAGTGATTGCCTTATTGCCGATTTTTGTTCGAGACTTAAAAACACTTAATTTATTACATTTGATTTCGTATCGAATATATTAGCCAGTTCGGGGTGACTTTTTTTTAGGATTAAGTTAAAGGGCATAACTGTTTTTAGAGGCGTAATTTTAAATGGCGTCATAACATTTTATTTAAGAGGCGTAACTTCTATTTAAAGGCGGTTGGAGGGATTGAAGGGATTAAATAGTTATTATAATAGTTTCGAAATCGAGCGCCGACAAGGTGTTATTAAAGGTATGTGCTATTAAAGGTATATATTATTGAAAGTGTGTGGAAAAGGTACTATAATTGCAAGTAAGTTGCAGCTTTATGTTAATTTCGAAAAAATTTTGTTAACTTCTAACGCGTACTATATTTACATTTAAAAATCAGAGATCGACATTGATCTATATACTAATTTGGTGTGTAATAAATGATCCGAAATAATGGCGGAGTATTAAGTGGATAGGGGGGGAGTTTTAGGAAAAAAGGGAGAGAGTTTTAGGTGGGCTATACTACCTTGATAGCCATCAATTGACCTGTGTCCACGTTGAAACCTGCATATACTTTTCCAAAACTCCCAACCCCCAGCGGATCTCCCACTCTCTCAGCTCTTATCTTTGGTTGGCGAGGTCCCGGCTCGTGAATTCTGGTCACCATCCCAGTCGGTAGGGCTGTGTCCGTGACATCGACCGTTCGCGCGAAACGGGGATTCTCCTCGAGGATGGCATTCTTTCGCTTCTCGACCCTCTCTACCGTTTCAGTATCCCCTGCTCCATGCCAATGTAATCTAAATTGGATCAAGTCCCTCCCTATACCACCAATGCCAATAACCGTGTTTATCTCCCTTGACACGACAACTTTACGAGGGCGTCCAAACTCAAATGGTCTCGCATTTGGACCGAAAACTTGACATGTCTGGCTGTGCGATCTGTCAAAAAACATGACAATGTTTGTCTCGTAATCGATCTCGAACGAGCACTGGATCTTTGAAATACTGCGGCCTTCTAGTAGAATATCGCCATTGCGACCTAACGTGGCAAGGGTAGCATTGCTTCCCGAGATTGGCTGGGCATGGCCGATGTCGAGAGCATATGTATTTTCGTAACGCGAGACGAAATGCTTATTGAATGGATGCTTGACAACATCTCGAGCTTGTTCATTCAAGGGCCTTAGGGAGAATAAGGCTAGGGGGTGAGGCGCAGGATGAGACATGATTGCAGCAATGGAATCTCGTCAGTTGCTGGATTGGGCAGAAAGACGACGAAAGATGACTTAAGGTCAAAGATAAGCGCAAGCTCGGAAGGGCAAAAGAAGCCGGCAGAAGGGGCAGAAGTGACATAGGAAGCAAACCATTGACGTGCGATCTTGTGAGGTGACATCGAAGTTGTATTGGTGATACTGTACGTAGTAGACACATGCAGCACAGCACCACTGCAGTACATATAACTACATTCACAGCCACCTGAGGGAGCCTTGAGATACTACGTACGGATTACATGCCTAGGCACTACATAGGACTGTTGGAGCGACCTGGCTGACTGGGTTACAGGACGGGAGGAGGCTGAGCCAGTCGATTGTTGAGCGAATCGAGGCGCGGTTCAGGCAAGAGGAGAGCGAATATATAGTACATACATACCTATGTAACCATACTGATGGGGTGGTGGATACCTAGGCCTCCCTCCATCAGTCAGTCAGTCCACTCCCTAAACTGTATGACAACCTATGTTATTCAGTGGTTCTCTGTACCCAGGTATTCAGTGTCCCGGGCACAGACGCGCTCCATGTGTGCATGATACATGCAAGTATGTAATTTGTACAGCTCGCACGTGCAGCTTGTCAGCTCGGTGCTGAAGTCAGGATCAAGAGATTTATTAGATTGGAGGCGTACGGTGTAGTTGTAGTTGAATTAGTGGTGGAGGCCGATTCTACATACATGTACATGTAAGCTAGCTAAGAGAATTACGCATTTGACCGTGAGGTCACGTGCCCGTCCCATAGTGCCTACTGTGTAGGTACATGTACCTACGTAGGTAGTTGGGGAAAGTCACGTGCAAGTGGATCAGATTGGATACATAAATTCCCTATATATACTAGGTCCGTATCTATTCCGTATTGTATGTACACTCCCCAATAATAATGCAGCATACCTACTTTTAGATACTTCAGTAGATATATGTATGTATTATGTAGCAGAGGCCTCCACCTTCGATACAACTTCTTTTCCGCCCCCAACTTCATCCAACATAAGTCTGCCAGGTCTGCTTCTCCGTAACACCAGCACGACACTTCAGCAGCCTTTCAAAGTTGTTGTTGTTGTTACATTGTAACTCGAATAATTTGTTGGTTCAATTTTTCCATTCATTTTATTTGACAGTGATACGTAATGCCCATTAACAGGTACACACATAACATACATGTAACATCTCACTGGATACCGGCTGGGCCTACCTTATGTATGAGGTCCTCTCCGTCTCTGCTCAGCCCGTCTTTCAATTTCTGTCCTGATCGCGTCCCATCGCTTCTCTTCAACCTGTCTAGTTTTACAACAGACATCCATCTACAGACATCCATCTACAGACACCCATCTATATCCCCATGTCCGCCACAATCCAGGGATTCGGCTGGGTCAGGGCGCACGAAGCCCTCGCAGCACTTGCCGAAGATCCAGAGCAACTTGATCGCGAGAGAGAGCGCTTCAGCGACTCTCCCCCTTCCTATAAAACTCATCTATCACACAACTCGACCGCCTCCCAGGCGACCCCGCCCGACGAAGAACAGGAGCGCCTTAGTCGTCATTTATGGCAGATAATACTGGAACACGGAGCATCGAAACCTCGGGAATTGTTCGAGATCCAAAGGAGAGAAGAGTACAACCGGATCTTCAAGCCAGATCCGACTGGTTTCGTAGCCGATCGCCATCTCTTTGAAGTCGCTGAACAGACAATCAAGAAGTGTTGGGTTGAGCAGGGCATCTGGGACGACAGGTGGGGGTCGCTTCCGGCTTATCGGTGGAAGCACGAAGAGCCTCTGGAGCCTGAGTCCGACCCTGAGTCCGACCCCGAGGCAGATCGTGAAGCACCGGCCTTCGCCTTTGCGGCCGAACGAATCCAGCCGAAACCACGACGGCCGAAGACTGACGAGGAGATACGGCTGATTGCGGGGCGGCGTGCTGCGCAAGTGCGCGAACGGGATGCATCACGCCCGTTCTACCAGTTCATCTATTACCTGTCAAAAGAGCGCGAACGGATTCAAGACGAAATAAACCTTCGTGAACAGGAAGCCCCGGACTTGCCTGATCCAACAACTTCGGCCGGGGTTCCAGTCCACCAGGCAGAGCACGAGTCAAGTGCTCAGGGACCTGTGGTCCCGACCCCTCCCGACATCAATACGACGGCCTACGAGAGAGTGAAGGATACGTGGGTGAACACGGGGATCTGGAGTAGGAAATGGGGTGTCTTGCCGGGAATGTCATGGAAGCATGAAGATGATCTGGAGGACATGATTCGCGCGGAGATGGGCGATGATTTCGCCCGGCTTCCAGCGAACAGCCTGGAGGGTGTCACTCGTTGGGACGGAGTACCTATCAAGTTAATCCCACCTGCACCATCCGGCATTCCAAGCGCGCCTGAGGGCAGCCGACAGGGAGCCGGGAGGGCACCTCCAGCAAGGAATATATCCAATGCTCCACCACCTGTTCATCCTCCAGTACAACCTCTACCACTGAGTGCCTCCTATATATTCGGGGATCGAGCGCTTGGCCTGCGAAGTCATAGCCACGACACGAACGCATCTCCGCGAGAACCACATCTAGCGACTGGTTCTGCAGGCTTACCAAATGGCAATGCGAATCACACTCCCGCTTTATCAAATTCACATGAAGATCATACTGTGAACGGAGACGAACCTCAGCTTTCCCCCAGGCAGAAACGGCAGCGAGGCAACAGAACGCTAGCTGCTGAGCGTGGACAGGGCTCGGGACAGGGCTCGGGACAGGGTTCTGGGCACGGTTCTGGGCTTGGCCCACTTCGTCCATCCAAGGTATCAAAGAATCGCGGGAAGACCACATCTACCTCCCGACGAGGACGAAATTCACCAAAATTACCATCCGAGGCTCAGCAATCCTCACATGAACCAGATGCACCTGCACCGCCCCTTGAGGCTTCTCCTGTGCCACGTCGAAGGAGTGAGCGGCTGCAGAAGGCCAAGCCCAAGGTAGCTGGGAACGACTTAGACAGTGCCCCTGCGGGATCATGTGTTGGAAGCTCCCAGTCGAGGCCGAGGCGAACTCGTACTAGTCAAAAGCCCGCGAGTTCAGTAAAGCCTCAGGGGGTGCCCAAAAAGCGAGCCAAGACAACTAGACCTAAGGCGAAATAGGGCTGCTATGGCGCCTCTGAAGTTCGATATCTTCCCCCTCCCCCCCCCCCTAAAAGTGTCCAAAACGAAACGCTGGCCCAACTCTAAAATCTCCCCTCGCAGATCACAGGAGCTATACTTCCGACGTTGCCTCCCTCAAAACTACCCGCTGCAATAATCTTTGGTAGCTCTTAATGCCACGTTGAACAGCTTAGGGAGATGGTACCTAGCGGGTATAAGGGAACTTCCGCAGACCACCTCTCTTGTCATGAGCATCAAACATGGTATTACCCGGCGCTTTATCAAACTCACTGTAATTTCCCAGGCTTGTTACTGCAAGGACCACAGGTAAATGAGGCAGAGAGCTCCATAGCTTGCCGCTCGTCAGCCCAGACTACACAGGGATACGGCACGCTATATCCGTCACATCAAAGAACTGACTGTAGGTTTTGATTTAGAGATGTAGTGAGACAGACAGGAGGAAATAGTCTAATCAACAATGCGACAAATTTGCGTTTATTTCGCTTAGCCTAACTGACTCCAATGTGAAGATGCACTTCACGTGAGCATCGATACGGATGTCATTGAGCTTGGCATCAGCCGCAATTCTGAGGATGCTAAGTCCGTCATCGATACAGCTGTGCGGGCGATTCGTGGACTATGCTACGAATATGTTAGTGAATAGCTGCAAGCACATCAAGGAATGCTCACGGGTATTCAAATGCACCCACAGAGCATCTAACAAGCCTATACGAAGGGATCTAGGATGTAGACTCAGTGACTACTAGGGTTAATGGCTTGGAGACGTTATAGGTACTTATGGGAAAAGTGGTTGAGGGGCGGGGGTCTGGGTAAGTTCACGCGTCTCGAGAATGTCAGGTGTTATGATTAGTCTCACCATAGTACCTTTATTGAGTTATTCATTATTCTATATTCTGACCAATCGTGTATGTCTTTTCGACTTGTGCTTGCCATCAATGACTGGATGCATCTGTAGAATTCATCATATACCAAGCTAATGACAACCCGGATAGAGAACTATACAAAACCCTAGTTTCAAGAAATACTTTATAACCAACACAAATTAATTACACTTTATTAACGTCTTTCAGCCGTTTTGACACAGCCTGGAACTCGTGAGGCTTGTATAGTCTTGCCGTTGCCATAGGCCAGGGTTGATGATTTATTTATTCGTTACATTCTTATATATCGGTTAACCCCATCAATTGAATTAAACAAAGTAAAAGATATCATTAAATACATTGATTGATTGAATAGCTTGGCCAAAGAGCTGTTGATATCGGCTGTGGCCGGAGGCGAACTTGACTGCCCTTGACATCAAACTGCACGCAGCCTTATGATGATAATTCGAGCAGAGCATATCCACTAACCTAGCAACATGACTAGCCTGAAACACTGAATTTTCCTAAACTGTCTAAATTCCTCCAAGTATCATACGTTCACATTCAATGATCTAACAGCATCGGTAAACGGTGGGAGATGCCTGGGGAGCCACTGTCCTCAGCTAGGGCCCATCATCAGACAGTCTCGAACCTAGCATCTACCCATAAAACAAGACATCGAGGCATAGCCCCTGACCAGTGTCCCAAACGCCCTGCAGAAATTGGCAGCAATCTATTGAAAAACTACGAGTATGTCGCAGTCTTAACCCTGCAGGGTATGTCAATGGACCGTGAGCTGGCTTCAGTATCGTCTCAGTGGACCTAAATAGTATTATTAGATTTAGCTGCGGCGCTGAGATTGAATACCAGCGTCTGGGTACCGCGAGTTCGCCATCACGCCCGGCCATGAGCTTGATACCTATCTGAGGGGACAAGAGATGGGAATAGCGAGGTATGGTGGAATGGTGGTATGCTATGCATGAGTTGCGCGTTGTAGCTCAGTGCTTTTAAGATAAAGAGTCTTAATGAGGTGTAGCACGAAGGGATTCAGCATTGACAATTTTAAGAACCACTATTATGGGGAGTTATTTTGTCACTAATACTGAGATAGATCTTGAAGGAGCTACATAAGAAGTAGCGGTGGGCTCACAACTTCAATACGTGCCAGTATCGCGAGAGTATGGGATGCAAAAAGATGTTCTTGACTAAGTACACTGGTGGCCTTCCATACGCATAGAAAGCCTGTGTCTGGGCGCAATATCTAGCACAGAAAGCGGGCGTGAACATGATCCTTGGCCTAGTCCGTAGAAAAGTTGTTGAGATCTAGTCCAAAGATAACCGCCCTATGGTACTTGAAGCCGATGGCTAAGAGCTTTCTGCTAACTTAACCATTGTGACCAATAAGTCTACGGAGCCATTGATCACTATATTTACTTCCTAGATATATGTATCATGCGATTTCATACGATTCAGCAAGGCACTGCTTCTGTACTTGTTCATCCGTAAGATGCTTGACTTTCGGTTCCTCCACATGTATTACTGCATGTTAGACTTGTCCCTAGTCCTCATATAGGTGATCCTCCGAATTAGTTCGCAATCGATACTGCCTATTAGTGCAACGAATCACAACAACTAGATGAAAAGCCAACAGTAGGGAGGGCCCATTTCGGGGAACGGTTGGATAGGGGATGTCGATCTATTTAATCTGTTCTAGGCAAGGGACCACCAACGTTTGCTATCGATATGGAAGATACTCTGTTAATACAGGATGTTAGGATGTTGACTGCATCCTGTAGGCACTGCACGTCAACTATTAAGACATGCCTGCATGATGGAACGGGCGCTTAATCCCTGCAAGACTCGATCACATAAGATGTGAGGGTCAACGTTCATTAGTGGGGGGTTTTGACGCTATAACGGCCTCGACGCTGATTGGTGAGTGAGGCTTATTTTACAACCAATCCGGTAATTGAGAATAGCCAGTCCCGTCCAACGCCCCGGCAGCCCCGGCTCGAGCCTTGGAACCCTACAGGAAACATGGATCCCCTCGCACTAACATCTACATACGCGATACATAGTAGGTTAGTGATCCATCGGCCTGTTGTGCGCTCTTCGGCCATTTGCTGATGGCTCTTATCGCAGTCACACGTGAACCAAGGCTGTGATACGATCCAATTGGGCAATGCCTTGCATCTTTCACAACACCGTTGGCCACTTAACATGCCATTGCCCATAGCTTTCCTTTCCTCGCCGTTGATCAGTGTCTAGGGTCGCGAGACTCGCTGGTCGCTTACTCGCAATCCACTTATTATAGTTGTGATTTAAAACTAACATACCCCCGCGCGACCCGTGCTTCTGCTTGTCTCACCTCTCCCATGTCTTCTCATGTCGACCGGCTCTTTCACCATGCATCCGGGCCTCCAATTGGCGTGTGCCATGTGGGCGATGGCCGCCTTTTTGCTCGCCTTGGTCTTCCTCAGGTTATACACCCGAATATATGTCGTCAGGTTTGTCGGCGCTGAGGACTACATGTACGCTTGGACAGGCGTGCGTGACCCCTTCTTACATCGTCCTTCGGACGTTGCTAACGTGTTCGCATCGAACAGCTTTTCTTTCTCTTATTCACTGCCTTCATACAGGTCTCCGTCCACTACGGGCTCGGCCGCGACTTTTGGCTCCTGACTATCGACGACTCTTCCAATGCTATCTTCTGGACCTACGTTGCGAACAGCTTCGCCATTATAGGAAATGCCATGGCGAAGCTGTCGATGGGTCTATTTCTTCTCCGCGTTGTCCAGGTCAGATGGCATAAAATTGCGCTTTGGTTTGCAGTTATCGTCACTATCACTACGTCAACCGCTCTCACTATCAGTAAGCACAAGCTGGTGCCGTTTTGCCTCTCTGCTCTTCTTATGAGGAACAATCGGCTACTAGTCCATATTCAAAAGTCAAGATTTCATATAATACATCTGGGGGATTTCGGCCATTTCCTCAGCCCTCTAAGATAAACGAATACTTACTCCAAGTGATTTAGTGCTATGGAATCAGACGACACCTATCAAAGCAAGCTGGGACCCATTGCGAACGCCGGGAACATGGAATATCCAAATTCAGCCTATGAGTGTCGGGCTTGGAGGTACTGTGACTAATGTGTTAACTCGACTGTGGCTGCTGACATTATACACAGTCTGGTCCAGCATCTGCGATTTCTTCTTCGCCATCTTCCCTTGGCTATTCATCTGGAGACTCCGCATGCCTCAACGGGATAAAATTATGCTTGCAGGTGGCATGAGCCTCGGTGTAATGTGAGAGACATGGCGCTCTTTACCCTAACTACGTGACCTAACTTTACCGCAGTGCTGGGGCATGTGGCATTACCAGAACCGTCGTCCTCTCGCGCCTCAATGTCTTCAACTACACGTGTGAGTGAGACAATATGCGCCTCAGCGCCGAACAATGGCGCTGACTCTTATCTCAGTAAACTTCGTACCTTATTTCGCGTGGGCCGGCGCAGAGATCGCTGTCGCTATGGTCTGCATCGGCATCCCCACTCTGCGGCCACTATACCTCAAAGCACGAGGGCTGGGTGGCGCTTACTCGAACTACGCTGATCAAGATAGAAGCACGGCTAGCGAACTGCCCAGATTCGCGATGTGCAACCACAAATCTCCCAGTTCGACTCGGATACGTGATTCCAAGTTTTCACACTCAGGAAAAGACTCCAGTATATCAAGACCAGCGGTAGCCTATGCCAAGGCACGGTGTGACAGCGTGGATGATATCATATCAGATTACGAAGGCGAGAATAATGGTGTGATCTGGGTCAAGAACGAGGTTCAAGTAGAAGCACACACTGTGGACTGGCCGTTACGAAACTGATGTCGGGTATTAGGAGTGTCGGTATTGTTTTCCCTGTAATGCAAATCATAATAACAAATATTACTCTGCAATCCCTAGCTGTATGATTCCTTACTTTTTCGCGTTCCATTGACCGGTTGCACGAAGGTCCATATTCAGCCGTACAGGGCGTATCTGAACGGTAACTGCCTTCAGCTGGGAATAATTTTAGTTGCTAAATTTCCCAACATAATATATATAAAGCTGAACGGTGGCACATTGTCACAAGTACGCCGTCTATTGTAACCTAATTTAACTAAAGTAAGTCATCGATGGCCTCGACATGTGTATCTGTGACTTCCTTAAGGTAAAGAAATCAAGGGCCGTAAAGTAATCAGTTTCTTGAAACAAGGCAGACGCGGTTTGACAAAATATCATTATACAGTTGCACTATTTCTTCTGACAAATATAGCTGAATAATACCACGATTGAAGATAATTCATGCAATTTGAGTCTATACGAAGGCACCTCTTTCCATTACTCTGTATAATATTCCAGCACCTGATATTCTAGTAGGAGACCGGATTTTGGTGTGTGGTACCCTCACCACAAAGGTTCGTTCTGAGTTATGATCTTGGCTTAGATTAAGCTAGTTCAAGCTGATTCAAACTGCAGGCCTGCTCGGATTTGAGACAAAAATGTGACATAGGATCGTTGTACTCTGACTCAAACAATTGACTATTAAGGTACATGCGGGCGTGCCCACCATGTTTGTGCCCTTTGAGCCTCCGGGGCCGTGCTAACCTGTTAATCCCAGGAATTTGATGTTCTACCTATTCACTGGCACCTACTAGATATTCAGAGTTCTCGTCGCAGTTTTACACCTTCACCACCACTACTTTCATCTCCTCAGCCAAACTCTGCGAGCAGACCAAGTTCATCCCGCTGCTCCTTGCCACCCTTGTGTCAAACCCTTGGCCGAGAGCACTTGTGGAAACGAAGTGGCCTATCCAGTTTTCCCAGATTGTCCACCACCACCACCGACGACGCCATCCACCACGCCAGTTACGCCCTTTTCAGCACCATGGCGTTATCCACTTTCACCTGTTTCCCTCAAATGCCGCTAGAGCTTCGCCGTATGGTATGGGAGGTGAGTATCATCCAGTCTTATCTATTGACTATTTGGTCTCCTCTCTGTGTCCAAAGGCTCCTTAATGGAATATATCCCGGATTTCAAAGCAATCGAGACGTGTCTCAGAAAGGAAATATACTAACTCCGCATACTGTAGTGCTATAAGCTACCTCGACATCAAATGCTCCATGTCATTAGTCAAAATCCCGGTGACAATGGATCGTGGCAGCTGGTCACTCTTGGGGTCAAAGAACACTTCATTAACCCCGAAGACCTCCCAACGATACGAAGCCTCCTACGCGTCAATATGGAGGCTAGTGAAGCAGTCTTGGACCGACGGACGGTCTTTCCATTCGATCCCCATCATGGTGATATGGCAGCATGTTATGGTATGCTTTCGCCCGACGGCGTTGTGCAGAGAATTGAGATGCGTTGCGCGTTCGTCAATTTTGATCAAGATCTATTTTACATGACTTGCGACGATCCGTGTGCCAATATGCCGCTATGGAAAAGCCAAAGCTTCGTCGATGGGGTTAGATCTATAGGATTTAATATTCGAGCCATATTTCTACCAGGAGCTCCTATCAACGCCCTGAAGAACCTCTATTCCCTCTATCTTATCATACCTCGAGCCGATCTACGCAAGGAGTTGAATAGACGTTTCGAAATGACGCCGGAATTCCGAACAAAAATGCTCGCCAAGACATCAGACCCAACCACTTTCGGATTCTCTCCACCAGTGGATGACTTGACACAATACCAGGGTAACATGATCGAGCACGGCAACGGTGGCCAGATATGTCAATTTACAGAGGACTTGATCAAGCAAAGTATAGAGGGAGTGCGGAACTTGGCAGTGAGCCTTGTATCGATTTGCTTGGAGACCCCAGAAGATGCACATCCGATAACACAGTGTGACAAGTGCTGGACCCTGTGTGACACACAGATGGTCATAGATCACCTTGGGTATTGGGACTTCGCGTTCCAGGGTTACAATAAACTCTCGAACCCCTACCTGCAATATCAGGCACCAGCGCCCTAAAAGGCATTGATATTGAAGGATAGGCATCGACAGAGACACTGGGAGACTGCTACATGGCGGTGTTGAAGGTCAGTGGGTCTATTATATCTAGACTTACGCGTGAGATTTCTAAGGGTCCGCGGGTTTCGATCAAGAGATCAAGGATAGAAGATATGCCATTCGAGGAATTCACATTTCGACTAGAGTTCGCTTTAGATCGCTTTAGAGTCTCCGAGGGTCCAGGGCTCCGCCTCAAAAGATCTAGGGTTCGCGTATGGATTTCAAGTAATTTAAGAAGACTGCAACAGGAATACTGAACCCATAGACCCTTTGTGCTGCTACATGCGCTGAATCACGGATCAATGAAAGTGTGACTGGATATTCACCGGTGTGCGTGTTGCTACAAATTCAAAATAACGTGGCAGACTTCTAGTTGGTCCTACACTATGGCTTAGACTTCGTGCTCCGCCACGATGTAACTTTACATCCAAGACCATGTGTTCAACAGTATGAGCTACTGAGAGGTAATGCCTGTATGTAAGATTGCTACATGCCAATAGTATGAGAGTCAATTCTCCATTCTTTCAATTAAATGAAGATAAATCTTGTAATGTTAATTGTACCACCTCTTAGAGAAATACTGGCTTGCCACATGCCCCTTTTTCCCCAACAGCTCGTTCGAGGTATGATGAAGCGAGAGATGAACATATAGGAGCTTGAAGAACAAAATATATGCTTTAAATAGGATATCTAAATTAGTCGTTGAATTAGGCTTGACAACGTATGGATAAATGTCTAGATTATTTGCAGCTAGGGTCAGGAAGTGGTGAAGTAGATCGAGTAGTTTTGGCAGATAAACTTGATAGGTATGCCAATCTTTTTAGTTATTCAAAACCAGTAATACAGAGATCAGTGGCGAAGAGCACCAAGAGCAAATGCCATGCAGAACGAAGATTGCTACTAGGATGTGGAGAAGCATGAGAACTACTATATTGAGGAGAAAAACTCGGATGATGAATTAACAAATTTCCCCGCCTGTATCTGACTAGATACCAGCCATAGGCTTCTGTGCAGCGAGAAGAGACCGACTTTAAGGAATGTTGACCTAGAACTATGGACGCAAACGTTTATATGTCAGGATTTATCGTTAATTGGTACAATATGCGAAGATTGTTCTTCGAACAAGCATTTAGCTAGCTTCCTGTGCGGCAACTGTATTGTTTTGCTCCCTCGTACGTTTATATAGGTAATTGCAGTGCGTCTATGAAAAGATTGCCTTGGGTACGTAATGTCGTGTAGTCAGAATATAAGGTACCCGAAAATTATGCCTATCTAGGTGCACGCGAGGGATCTCTTTTCTCTTTCAGTACCTGGTGTTAGGATGACATACCAAAGTCCTATAAAAATGCATCCCCTACTCAATCTCAGAAGGCAATAGCAAGGTCGACCAATGCTTGGAACTTGCCCCTTGTGACTCTGTTATCCTCTCAAATTATATGTTAACCGCCTTAGCAACTATCGTTTCTCTAGTACGTCAAAATCATGTGTTTTCCTTCATTAGTGGTGTTGTCCAGTCTTCAGGTCTGGGGCATCATCTGATGGATTCAAATATGGCTTTAGTTCGCACCATTTTCCCTATCTTATCTTGATTCTAGATTCTCAGGATGGGACAACGAGTAACAGGCTACAAGACGATGGCAATAACGGACAGCCCAGCTAAGTACAATAACACCAGCTCCAGTATGTATATTGAACTTGTACCAATGCGGACGACTTCGACGCTTCTTCGTCTTCCTAGAGAGTCATTTAAATGTATAGATGAATCAAACATGCTGAAATAATAGCGGCGATACCACGTAGACGTATGTACTCTGAAACCCGTGTGTAGGTATCAACTGTCACTCCCTCCGTGTCTTGATAGGACTAGAATCACCTAGCCAGGCAAATGAAAAAAACGCACTGAAGGCTCATGGGCAGTACTTGTTGTACATTGGTATTGGATAAGATAGCAGTTCAATAGCTAGCAAACTAGAAGCTCTGGGGCAACTGCAAGATTTATTCCTGTGTTATTCCTGAGGGAGCCAAATCAGGCAGGAAACCAAAATATTTCAACACTCAACCTCACACACCTCCGTAACTCGCACAACTTTTTCCCCTGCTCATTCAAGCTACGACCGAAACTGACACACCAAAAGTGTAAGTAACATTTATCCTAAAACCTCATCCAGCAATACTCTATCCCTGTCTCACTCTCCTCTTCGTGTTGACAATACATATTAATCCATCAGGCTAACTCTATTATTGGACCAGACGATCGCAAATCCATCACCCCCTCTGAAGTCATTTCCTGCCGAGCTCCTGTTCTAGAGTTTCGTACGTTGAGACCCATCTGATATTAAGTTCGCCGATTCACTTCACATATAGACCCCATAACCAACCCCCCTGCCCAATCAGGCAATACTGCTTTGTCGCGATGTTCTACTTCTGGTTTGTTGCGCATATGCGTATGCGCAAAGTCTCGCGCATAAGCATCGTTTGCCTTTGCTACCTTGGGTCTTTCGGGGCCAGTCCTTCTATTTAAGCAGCCCACCATCATTCTCCTCAATTCTTTCCATTTTATTTTCTTCTTCAAACCAAAAGTTATTTCCTATACATCTCCACCCTTACTGTCGCCCTCCTCCACAGCAACCTGCGACCTATACTGAATTGTTACATCTAACAAGATGTACAGCAGACAATTCAAGTCGCCGGAGGGCATAAATCTTGATCTACGGTAACCGGCCGTCTACAACCTAGACATGGAGCCTCTAGGTACGTTCTTCAGAAACTCACCCGCACCTCACTCTAGCTAATGGATGCCTCATTAGTAGATCAACCTCCCGTCTCCCACGAGGACGCCGCCTTCGAAGAAGATCTCGGTAACATAGCCGACATCGATGGTCCGCTGAGCGCCAGTCAACTTCGTCGCATCAGCATTCTCGCGCTAGAACTCCTAGACGCCAAGGCCTCTGTGTATGTATTTCGGGATGGATTACTATTGATTTCTACCTGTTTATAAATTACTAACTTTGCGATTGACGGTGATAGTGACGGCAGTGCCAGTGAGACCGGACAGAGTGAACCTCGCGTGGGAGGTCACGGTCAAAAGCAGGGTCAGCGGTACGTATCTTATTCAGTCTTGCCTCATTACCCATCATGTTGCCTCGCATACTCCGTCTCCTGATACAACAGTTACTAACTCTATATGCTCCAGAATCCTCGCCCCTGTCGAAGAGGCTCGGACTATGGGGGAAAAGGTCCCTCAGGATCGCGGTATTCCTGCTGTCACCGACGCAGCACCCGCTACCAGTAGCGGACAGGCCCAGCCAGCCGACGACGTGATCAATGCCGATCACGTCACGCGCAGCGACACCGCTCCCGCCCACGACAATCGACCCCGGACTCACCAGCCGCTGGACCAGCCCCTCCAGCCCGAGTGCGTGGAGCCTGGCCCCGGCCAGTAGACGTTGCACGGAGAGGAGCTCAGTCGCCTTGAATGAGTTGCGTTAGCACGACGGTTTAGGCTCCTGGGAGGTGGAATGGATTGGTTGCCCCCCTCCGCAATGGCTCGTCTATTGGGAGCCGGTTTCTGTATCCCTGATCGTCTTCTGATGATCGTGGCCGTCTTCCCACCGTGGCACAAGCAGTGTTAACGGTTGGGATTGGAGGTGGATGGAAGCATGCATACTCTATAGGGAAATAAACGCCCTGCCTTGCGATTGTGCTCTTTTGATATGTGATCTGCCATGTGCTACGAGTGCGATACTATGATTCTGTTTATACCAACCAGAATGACGAGAAATGATATGGTACAGTGGAGCCAAATAGATTTCTGAAGCTGCTTGATTTCCACGTTGTCACCTATGTCCGGCCTATTAATTCGTCGGCCAAATGAGGCTCAACTGATAATGTGACAGTGAAGTCCGCTAGTAGGTATTTACAATATCAAGAAGCTGGATTCAATAAGGATACTGAAGAAACATAAAATTTAAAGCGTTTCTTAGCCAGATCCAGTATGGGAAAGTATTAGGAATAACGTATTAACTTGTTATAGCATCCTCTGCTCTTGTGCTGATGTCTGGTGAGTACTAATAAGAAGTAGGTATGAAGTGAAGTTAAAGTGATGGGTCGGTTATGTCGGACCCATAGATGAAGAATGGGGCGTTTGTGGCACTGGTGGCTTGCCAAAGGCTGCGCGACCCAATGCATCCATGTGAGGTACGTAGGTAGGTACGTATATTATATTTGGCACGATGCGGTACGTACCGGTAGCAGCCCTACGCTACCTAGGTACATCCATGGATACATCTGACAGGAGGTACATGTGGGCACTAAAGTCCGACATTCTTATGAGGTCACTTTCCGGGAACGGGAGCGCGGGGCAGGGTCCAAAACCCAACACAATCGCAAACGTGCAGGAACATTCCCCACCAGGCAGCCACGGCCCACCAGGCACTGGCCCAGGCAGCCAGGCAGCCCAGGCCACTGGCTGACAAGTGCAGTGAATGACGGTGGTGACAGCGGCGACAGCGGTGACAGCTGCCAGCAGTTGATTAGCCAGTGCGCTCAATTGTTCAATCCGAGGGGGGGAAAGCAGAAAAAATTTCATTTCTCATCGGACTTTCCACCCCCCGCCCGCCACACCACCTGCGCAGCGGCGCCAAGACACCGGCCAGGACCATTGGGAAAGAAGCTTGGACTTTTATTTTCTTTCTGGAGCTGCCCCAACTCCGTCCATCAATTTCTCATCATCGGCGGCAGGTCAGTCCAGTCAGTCAGTCAGTCAGTCATCAGTGCCTTCCACCACCATCTCCTGCCTGCCTGCCTGCAAGCAACATACACCGTATATGTAGCAAGCAGTACAGCAAGCAATACATCTAAGTACATACAGCATACATACAACATTCAGGTACCTACATTTGATAGGTACATACCTAGCCTTAGGTAATTCCGCCGGGCATTACGCATCGCAGTACGTTCGGCGATACAGTTTATGCAGTAAATAATCTGTAACCACCCGAGCCTCTAACTAACTGTATACACCTCAACTTCTACCTCTCAACCTCTACACCTCTCACTCAACCTCTACAACAACCTCTTACCTTAGGTACCGAGGTCTCTTGAACCTTTCCCGCCTTCTATCCACCTTCCACCTTCCACCTTACTTCACTCTGCTTTCTACCTACTTTCTACCTACTTTCTACCTATTCCGCACTTCGCACCGCACCCTCACTCAACCCCTTCTGTCCCTGTCTGTCCCCCGTCTGACTCGGCCTCTTGGTTCTTTACATCTTCTTTTCTCTCCCTCCCTCTCTTTCGCATCGTCGTCGCATTTGCTGCACATCTGTCTGTCAAGATTAGATTGTCCTTCGTTCGATCTGGTCTGGCATGGTGCAGTCCGACCTCATGCCATCTTTGACCTCGTCAGGTTGAGAGTCGCAGATGTTTCGGGGTCCTGGTCCCACGGTCCTGGTCGAATGCCTAACCTTGTGAAGATCTCCAGACTCAACTGCTGCTGCTGCTGCTGCTGCTGCCGCTTCCGCTGCCGCTGCCGCTACCACTGCGACTTTGACTGCGCTCTGCCCGCGGTCGCTGTGGCTCCTCTGGCTCCTCAGGTTTCTCTCCCTCCTGTACCTCCTTCTCATCCTCTTCCTCGATCTGGCCTCCGTCCTGGTCCTACTCCCCTTTTGCCGTGTCCTGACATTTTTGGATCTGTCAACATATCTTGCACCTCCTATTAACCCCGTCATGGCGCCTCCCAAGGGCCAGCCGAAGTCTGCTAAGGCCGCTTCCGGCCATGCGAAGAAACAGCACCCAGCTGCAGTCGCCGCACCGCACCGACACCTCGTCCAGCCTGCTATTCCCCTGTCCATGATGCCGAAGCATTCAGCCAAGCCCAGCAAGCACGCCACGAACGCCGCCTCGACCAACGGGTTCAATGTTTCCTCCCTGGAAGCGGCCCTGCTCGACCATGGTCCGGCCCCCGACGGTGCGAAGCCTCTGCAGTCAGCCAAGACCTCCGAAAACGAGGTCCACGGTTCTGCTGTGGAGAAGCCCGAGCACGCCGCCCCTCCCAACGGTACCAGAGCTGACAAGCCCTACGGCACGCCCACCCAGACGAATGGCTCGAATGGATCCAACGACAGTGCTGCTGGCGCTGCTGGGGCTACAGCTGCTAATCAGTCGTCCGTCGTCTCCGTAGCTGACGCTGAGTCCGTGGTTGGCTCCGCCTCGGCCACTGACACCAACAACCAAGGTAACCCGCACCTGGAGTCATCACCCACCACATCCGAGTCCAGACTCTTACAACTTATAGTAGGTGTTCACGATGCCCCTCACCACGCATCGCAGCCTCCCTCGGCCACTTCGTCCACCCGACCCGACCCGCCAGCGACTTTCCACCACCCCGCCCACCCGCTCCAACAACAGCTGTCGACCGACCAGCTCCCCGACTCTGCCAGCTTCCGCGGCCCGCCCCACATGCATCACTACCAACACCACCCTCATATGAACAACGGTGGTGGCATCATGTTTGGCGGCTTCTCCGAGTCCCACACTCCCTCTCCTGTGCACCCGCACGGTGGTTTCATGCCGCCCCCGCCTCCTCCGGTCAACGGCGAGAGTCGCATTCATCCGCGAGCCAACGGTCAACACCATAACCACCACCATGCTCCCTCCAATAGCAACGGTTTTGCCGGTCCTATCAATACTCAGTTCCGGCCTGATATGTTACCCATGTCGAGCATTGATACCTATAGACAGATCCCGGCTCCCGTGCCCCACGTTCCATTCGAGCCGTTCGCTCCAAACGGAGGTCGCTACGGTCCCCCGACGCCCCATAGCTTCCACGGTTCACATGCTTCGGGTGAGCCCAACGGTGTGGAGGGCGGAGCTATCCCTTACCCTCCGAACGGTCCTCTCCATGGCGGCCATGCTCATCACGATCACCACGTCGGTCATCCTCATCCGCCTGCCCACTTCCCGCCTTTCATGCACCCGCAGCCTTTCACCCGCCGCCCTAGCATTGTAGACGATGATCTGATGGATAGCATTGTATACTTCCGAGACCAGTTCGACTCTGGAGAGCTCACCGATTGTGTCCTGGAGCTGGTCTCGTCCAAAGGCTCGCACCATCCCGTCAAGATTACTGGCCACAAACTCGTCTTGGCCCGCAGTCCAGCCCTGAAGCAATACATCATGGCTGCTCGTGCTTCGGATTCAGGCTCGCACACCATCACTGTGGAGGCTGACGACTCGTACCTACGTTCTGATGCCTGGTGGAATGCTGTGCGACGTCTGTACCTGTATCCTTTGCTGACCGTCGGCGATGTTGTGGGCAACACTGGTAATGGCATGGACTTTACTGGCGATAATGCTGACCGGTTTGCCTTCTGCCTCGGTTACGCTGCTGCCGGTCATCATCTTCACATGCAAGATGTCTCGATACGTGGACTTCAGATCGCTGCTGAGCTCATCAACTGGAAAACCGTGGAGGCGGCCCTTGCTTTCGTGCTCGAGGGTGCTACTCATCGACACGTCGAATATGACCATGAGCAGGGTGGCATAGACTTAGCCTACGTCACACTGGACTTCGAATACGGACCTGACACGAAGATTCTCTTGGAAGCTGTCATGAGCTTCCTCATCAATGCTTTCCCGTCTAACTTCGAAGTTGATACCTCGGTCGTTGATCCCCCGAAGTTCGCCCGAATTCCACCTGTCGCTGCCACCACCGTGGCCGCGCCCCTGTCCGCGAACAGCACAGCACCTAGCATTGCTAGAGGCACGAGCATACGCCACCCGGCCAAGTCGAACCGCCTGTCCAGTATTAAGTTTGGCGACCTCCCGGCTGCTTACCCGGAGGACGGTCCTGCTCCCCAACGCGACCCTGCCCAGTGCTCTCCCGTCCTTTCGCGCGTCTTACTGAACCTGCCATTCGACGAGCTTCGTGCCGTGCTCACATCTGAGAGCAACGGCGTCTCCGGTTGGAACACGGCCCAAGACCGATACCACGCTGTTGCGGACGTGGTGGCTGAGAGAGAGGCAAGACGTCTACGCGCAGTCGAGGCAGTCCGTGCAGGGGCGGTTCCTCACTTCCATGAGATCCAGCGCCGACTCTCGGCACAGCGACGTCACGCCATTGCCGAGCCTTGGGACATCTTGAACTGGCAGGAGGCAGTGATCCGTCCGAGAGGCGCAGAAGTGCCTCGAGTAGTACGGAAATGGGTCCCCCAGTTTTCCGTCGCTTCAGACGCACCGCAGAAACAGGTGCAGCCACCGTTGTACAATGCCCATGATTCCATGGTCTAGCTGGCTCATTGGAACCTTGTGTGACGCGCTCACGATTGAATGACAGTTGGTTGGTACGACGGGAGCAAGGTAGTTCTACATGGCATGGCATATTGGCTCTAGGGCATGGACTCTCAGTTTGGTCCTTCGGCATTGCGTTCGGTGTTTTATGGTGTATCATTTTCTTTTCTTCGTGGACATACTTGATTGCGAAGGCGGTGGCATATCCTCGAGTGTATAGCTCTAGGGGTTCCTCTCCATCCGTGGTTCGCACAACACGCGTTCATACGGCATACGGAATAGGCTTTAAAAAACAGATTCCCATTCACGCTTGATATGTGGTTGCGAGGGTTGTTTTGCGGATACAGGAAAACGAAAAGAAAAAAAGTATTAGACACACAGTACAGGATCGAGGAGTTGGCGAAAAAGATTCGGGTTGATGATAACCACTGCAGCATTCTTCCTCACATAATACCCTACAATTGTTTTATTTTTCCTCTACTGCAGCATGTGGATCTGGAGCAGCAAAGCCGTCGCCGTCGCCGCCACCGCTGCTGCTGCTGCTGCTACTGCGCCGTGTCTTTTTGTGCTTTACTCGGGTTGACTACGCCATACACGGAGTTTGGAGACTCCTTTTTCTTTCCCCCTTTTACTTGAGAGAGGAAAGGACCTGTCGCGCTAGGCGGAATTGCGGTTGCGGTTGCGGTTGGTCCACGAGGGTAGTAGCATAGACAGAACCTTGAATTAAGTAGGCCGGCAGGGTAGAGCACGGAACAATTTCATGCATTGCGTTTTACATATGACTGCCATTGGTGAGAGGCGTGTTCTGTTGATTGATTAGTCTTGATTCCATGTGGGTTTGTGGCAGCTGTGTGATTACCTAAGACATGCGAGAATTAAGCGGAGATGGGTTTAGGTGGCTAGGTACTACATGTATAGTCTATTACTGCGTAGTGCTGTCAGAGATCGAACCTAGGTAACTTTCCTTTAGTAAGTACGGTCAGTGAGAGAGAAGCGGCCCAAGATACTTATCGTAAGGGGCTTGCTCTTTAATGTTTTTATGCTAAGAAGATGGGCTGATGGGTGAAGAGGTTGGATAAGGGGTTGGGCCGATAGAATCGAGGCGAAACAAGAACAGGCAGTGTCAGAAAAATACTGATAATGACATCTCCAAGCACCCAGAGGAAATATAAGGAACGTCAAGGATACCACATTTCTGCTCTGCTGCTTGCTGTTGCGAATACAGCAGGTTTTGGTTTTGGTATACTAGTATAGATTTTCAAGAGTTGTCTCGATACGATGTGTTTTTGACCGTGTCTGATGAAATAGAAGCAGGTTATGAGTAGTATAGTAGTTATTATTAGAGAAGTATCATCACTCGAGTCGGAGTGTGTAGGAGGCTACGCCTCCTATATATACGCCACAGCTAGTGGGGTGTCCAGCCATCTGAATTATATCCCTGTAATCCGTCAGTGTCGTAGCTTTTCTTATAGTCTCCTAGAACCCCTTGGTTTTCCCGATCATAGGACGGAACCACGGATGGCGAATTGTTGTTAGCGATGATGAAAGACTCGAGTTCGAGATTATCCGTTTGCGAGAACCTCGACGTGTCTGCGTGTTGAATGAGGAAAACTCGACGATAAGGCTTACAGTAGCAATGAGATTGAGACAAGCAGTGAAAGTTGCGGTTTGGTATCACGGCACCAGTTAACATTTTTCTTGTCAGAAAAAAAAAGGGAAAAAGGAAAATAAACAGTTGAAAATACGTACGAGTCACACCAGCTTTTGAACAACATTCTATGACATGGTCTATAACTAAAGCCTCTCAACCTCGCTAGTTCCCCTATCATTAATAAGTGCGAGTTCGCTGTGTAGATCGACCTACGGAGACTGCGAGCTATCTGTCTAGGAAGGTATAAATAGTAGAAAAAATTCTGCTGTAAGCAGCTAGCTAAGAGCACGAACCTGAAGACGTACACTTCGCCCTAGGGAATGTTTTAAGGGCGCAAGTTGGAGAATTGATGAACAACGTCAACAGATCAATCGCTCACCTGTATGGTATCATATGAATGATGTAGCTGACGAGGTTTAACACCACTGCTTGACAGATTAACTTTAACCACATATGATTTGCAATACAGGTCATAAACAAGTCTGATGTATTGAAGGTCCTGTAGGGCACTGTCACTATCATAACGGAGATTGTTGGGTCTAGTGTGTTTCTATTACATGATGTCAGATGATAGAAAGCCTGTACGTTACAAAATCCAATGAACCCCTTGCGTGCATAGCTGTTGTCAAGGTTTTCCTTTTCTCCGCATGTTTGTAAATGTTTCGTACGTAGATCTGGAATTAGCAGCACTTCTCCTTCACCACCATCCACCCAGTGACGGATGCCAAGAGGCATATCGCAAACATAGGGATCAGACCCTAATAACCAGCTGAGCAGGTTGGAGCTACAGTGAGTAATAAAGCGAGTTAGGTTCGATTCCTGACAACGTTATTGGTATTCGCTCTATTAGCTAATTTGTTGGCTGCCGTCCAGTTAGCCAGTTAGAGCTTGGTTAACAAGATCTAGGTGAAGACTCAACGGTGCTAAGGTATGGATGAATACCGAATACGAAAGAGCTCCCGTGTGTTGGCGGAAGTATTGTTATCACATGGTCATGTTTCCCGTGGTCACACAGAGAAGCTAGGCTTACGATTAGATACTACAACAAAATACGCAGTTTGCATGACTCATGGACGGATGTATAGAATGCCGGAAAATATCAAAATTAATGGGTTAGCCAGATTTCCATACCAGTGCTCTTTCCTCGTGATCCACAAGTAGCAGAATATAGGCAGCTGATATACATTCCATTCGGGGCATACAACTCAGCGACGCATGGATATCCCTGTGTGTCAACTGCACCCCTTACATTTGTTTGTTAGAGTCAAGACGCATTCGCCAGATCTTGTTGGCTATTAGTGCTATGACTTCCATTTCAGAGACATGTTTATTATTCCGGCATTCATTGATAAAGAGGCTCTACCTACAAGTCAGTTACTACGTTGCCATACTTAGAGATGAAATTATATTGGGCTACCATCCCACTCGCAGGTGTACTTACAAGTGTACTTAAGTGATTGGGGGCTAAATATTGGGAGCATGAGATGAAAAAGAAGTACGACTTACAGATTTATAAATATTATGTAATGGGAGTTACGTTGTTGTTGTTGACGATCTTTGAAGATTCAATAGAACGACTTTATTCTGGCATCCACTAAGTACCAAGGAATTCAGGATTTCACCCTAAGAATTGCACATGACGAAGTGGCAATGCGTACCTAAGTTTATAGCCTCATCGCTATTTATTGGAAAGGCCAACAAAGAATCATTCCGTCCCCAGCAAACATGACGCAGTCTTCCGAGGTTGGCAGAAAATTTAACATCCCTATGCCAATCCCAACACCTCGCCTTCGGGCATACGTTGGGGATTACGCCCAATCTCTCGAAATAACCAGGTTAAAAATCGATCTATTTGCAGTAAACATATGTTGTCATACAAGTGAGTCAAAGATGCCTGAGAATTGGCTATAAAAGTCTTGAGGTGCTTCCCACATCTTTCCCACCCTTGAAATCCTCATCCTCCCAATGCTCACTCATAGGAGGTAACGTCACATATCAGTCAAGCCCATACCGTCTCTATTATCGTATGAAAGATCTTCCTCTAGTCGCTCGTTGTAATGGCTTCCCAAGGACAGACTGTCTCTAGTCCATTCGAGTACTCTGGTGTCGAATGGAACTTTCTCGACCTGCAGGAGATGCGGAATTATCCAGTCGAGAGTTCTGAGCGCAAATGCAAAATAATTGGAAGGTTAAACTATTTCTTGTTTGACAATCACCTTATTAGAGGTCATGAATTTGAAGATAATAAGAAATGGATACACCTCCTCAACACATTCGAGGAGAAGCATATCAAAACAGAATATGGGAGACCTAATCCAGAGTTAGAGATACTTCCAGAATGGTACGTTGCCAAGTTGTTGCTTATTCCGAGCCAGAACGACTCTTGCCAAGAGTCTCTTGGGACTAATATTAGTCAGGTTCCTAGCCAAATTCCATAGTCCGACTCAAAAATGGACATTAGAATGGGTGATAGCACAGAAGATGTCCGATGACAAAATTGTCAAAGAAACAATCGAGAATGGGTTGAATATTTGGGAGACCGAGGGAAGAACGAGAGCACAAAAGCTACGAAAGGCTATCGACAGACTTCCACAGCCCCAACGTATCAAGAAAGTAGTGTGCATCGGACTCGGGGCAATTTGTACATGCATTGCTGTTCCAAAGAACCCCGAAACCCAGGGGAACACTCAGGCTTGGGAACCATGCATAAATAAAGGCGTCATTAGCCATCCTGCTCTAGCCCAGCATGTGACGGCACTCGTGATCGTCAACCAGCTGCAACAGAAGACCGGGCAGATCATCGACCTCTACACAGGGGATCCTATGTACGGGGAACCACACAAGAAGGCCTTGGAATCACTCAATGGAACCAAATTCAGGGTCCTAAGGACGGATTACGGAAAGCATGAGCACTTTACCATGATCGACGACTCAACATTCCTTATTGCAATTTGCCCCGGTTGCGAAGCCATATCATTGGTGTCCGAGTACGCTCGCCCCGTAGCGATGTTGTGCGAATCGTTGTCGAGGCACCAGGATCCGAGTGACTTTGACAAGGTTGATCCAGATATCCTTTGGTACGAATTGGAGGATCCAGGCACCGGGACTAAAATCAAGATACCGGGCACCACTGAGTTCGTAGCCTTCCCTTCCCATTTCGACTATTTTCATACAGATAGAACTTTCGTGTTTGATCACTGCTGATATATTTGCTTTTATGCAGCTATTGCATTGAATCGAAGAGATTATGCGACATGCTCGACAACGAATACACCATCGAGGAGGAATTCCCGCACGAGGAGCGATTCCCACTAGATGAGAACGAACTTGATGATGACCCTTGCCTCGCTCCGCATGCAATTCCTCCTCCGGGTCAAAGAGAGCCCGACAAGATGTGTTGGAATGCCGGCGTACGGATGTACGTTCGGAAGGATAAATGAACGTATGAGGTAGCAAAACAACACAGTTGTTGCACGAGCAACTAACTATAAGATTGTTTGAAAAACGGCATCTATACACAAACCTAACAAAGGCTCCTAACAAATATTCTGGTTACATCTCCTAATTTCCTGGAGTGATGGAACCAGTTGCTTAGTGTCGAGTAGCTAACAGGAAAATAATGGTCGGTTATTTTGGTTTCTTGCTAGTTTCGTGTTGACATTGATTTAAATAAATCACAAGTCAATCATTTAGCTACCTAAGAATTTCTAGTCCTGTTTTGTACTCGCAAAGATATTTAGAATTTAATGTATCAAGTAGATTGCGTAGTGATGTTTCAACGTGCTCATTTATACTGAACCTTTGTTGTAGTAGCAACTACTTAATTACGCTTATTGAATGCTTTGTGGCTCCTATTCTACTAACACATAAGTTAATCAACTATTATGCAGAAGTTTATGTTATTAATGCAATTGTTATGATTAAAAAAGCTTCGCAATTAAACAAAGGACAGTGAAAAGCAAAGCTTATATAATATAACAACGCTTTGATTAAACCATTAAACGTTCAACAACTAGCTTTGTCTGTGACTTAACGCGACGTAAAGTTATACATAGGATCATAATCACATAAACTATAAAGTGCCATTATCTCCCATAACTTATAATTGGGTTGCGCTTCCTAGTCCCTATACACTTACAGTCTTATAAACTTATAGATACTACGAGAATTCGACCCGGTGCGAACCTATCTCCTTGAATCTTTATGCGAGACCCTTCTCAGACAACATATCATGGGTTTAACAACAATAGACTTCGACACCCCTGTCGAGCTTCCCTACTTTGCACCAGCAGATCAACTGCCTGTGCCTCTTCCTAGTTTTGAAGAGATCAAGGACTCGATAAAGGAAATGTTGGTTTTTGGAGACAATGACCGATCAATTGTCCGTTTTGGTGAGCACTTCGTCATAAAGTATGGGACGGGTGTCAAGCTGATCGAAGGCGAGAACATGCTTTTTGTGAGGCAGAATTGTACCATCCCTGTGCCGAAACTGTACGCGATGTATCAAATCGAGGATCAAAATGACGACGAAGAGATAGTGAAGATTAATGTTATTGTGACGGAATACATCCACGGTAAAACCATCTGGGACTGTTTAAATCAGAATGGGTTTACAAGGGGACAGGAAGAGAGTGTCATTGCACAGTTGAAAGCACAATTCAACGAGTTGCGCTCTATTTCTCCGCCTTCTCCTAGCTTCTACGGTGTACTCGCCCGCCGTCCCTATGAGGACCCTAACTGGAACATTGCAGATCGTACAGGAAGGGGCCCATTCGAATCCGCGAATAAGTTTCTAGACATATTATTCCCCAAGGAACATCCCACACCCTGTGGTAGATCATCTCGTATCAATATTCAAAGCTGTCGCACTGAATTCCACCATGTGTCACGAGCACATATCAATCCTGTGTTTACGCACGCCGATTTCCATGCTCAAAACGTCATTCTCCGCGAGGATGGAGTACCTTGCTTGATTGATTGGGAGCGAGCCGCGTGGTATCCGGCATATTGGGAGTACATCACTTCTGCGCCTGAGAGCTCAGATCTAACGACTTGGCACCAGCGGAGATGGTTGACGATAGTCAATGGAAGCCTGGATAAATATGAGGAAGAATGGGCAGTTCTCGATAAGTTCTGGTCTGATACGGTAGATCAGATTGTGTATAGTTAGAGAGGCCACCTTGAAATTAATCAGTGACTGCATTGACTAATAGCTTGGTGATGATCAATGAAAGCTTCGGAGGTCTTCCAGGGTTAACCCCTCATCACTCTACAATATTGTCACGATAGGGGTAATTGTCAGCAACCCCTTTTTTGTGTGGAGTCCGGGTAAGCAGCGTATCCGAGCGCTTGGTATTTAAAGATCTCATCATCCGAGACAAGATCACTTAGACAGTCACAGTACTCAATTGACTAGTTGCGATCATGGCAGCACTCAAATGGTAATTATGCACACAATAACTGAGATAAATATCAAGGCGTCTGGCATATCATTAGTGATAAGTATATGATTCGATATAGAATATAACAGCTCTCTAACTAAGAGGAAGTTGAAGATGATTGTAGAATGGTAGGTTCTGTGTCCTAATACCAGGAGCCTTGCAATATTACCTAGCCTAGAGAAGCGATTAGATTATATACTCCCAGGTGTGTGCTCAAGCCCCCGCCACCATTAACGAAGTATCTAAAAGGTTTGATTTGTTATATAACCAGAGAATATAATCCCGGATCTTGACTTGATATTAGCGAAGGGGCAGTAATGCCGATAGTGTTAAGATACGCCGTATAGGGCTACGGGTGTTAAGGGCCTACAAATGGCCGGCCGCCTATGTATGTATATATATAAGGAGGCTCTGCCACCTTCCTATAGTTTCACCTTGCACTAATTAAGTCACTATACTCCTCATTGCCTACGTTGTACCATATTGGCAGATAGCATGATGTTTAATCCATACTGATGAGCGTCTTAGAGCAGTACTTACACCATTAGGGATATAGGTACAATTATCACTCGTCACTGCCCATCAAAGAGCTGGATCCCGTCCGTACCAATACTCCATTATCACTAACTTAACTTCGAACCAGTATCATCTAGTATGGCCCTACAGAACCGGGCCTCCTCATGTAGTCATGTTATTTTCCATGAACTTAACTTACAAGACGTGAACCCAATTTATATGAATTGTTAACAAGTTGACGTATCTAATCCGTATTGTGTGGAATTAATTGGTATTTTATGAATAAGTCTTAGTTCTAGCGAGGTATGTATCTACCTACCATAAACAAGTTTTCCTGCACGCTCAACTCCAGCATACAAATCGGGCTTGATCTGAGTTCTTGTAGGCTCTATTGCATAGCTGTTTAACTTGACTAAAGCGGTGACCTTAATCTATTACCCGGAGGACCACGATACATCAAATGAACATGGAACGAAATTGTGTTTATAGAGTCTTATCTTAAGAGACAATTAATATTCATAGTTAAGTTAGAACGCATTGGCTTTCTCCCTGAAAACTTGATTGTGAAGCCATTTCAAAAAACATCAGTGAATAGCATGATTATCGAATCGAACGATATATATATTAGTAGTGAGATAGACTACTGAATCGTAGAATTTGAGTGCTTGGTGAAGAATTCAAATAATACGAATTAGTAACTGGTCCATATTTATACTTGGGGGTAAATTGCCCGTGGATCCCCTTCCTGATAAGGACAAATAGTAACTATTCATACATATCTCAATCAGTGCTAGCGCCTACAGCCGGCGTTTCTACTTTGCGGGGGAGCCGGTGGAACTAGAGATGGATAGCCCCAGCCATGACGTCGCCCCGGCCGGCCTCGCTATTGGATTCGGGTTATTTCACCGATCCTGCGGTGATTGGCTACCCCTTGCAGGTCAAGCTTTTCTCCAAACAGTCAATCTTTAGATCCAGGGATATCCCAGATTGGTCAATCAGGGTCCACCCGCATACTTAGAGGCTGACAGGAATATGTAATAAAAATTACGTAGAACGGGGAGGCGGAAGTTGAGCTGACATATGGCTCGGTCCATTCCCGCACCCGCTTTACTATGTATATCCAGGGTCTACTCGCCTCTCGGTTAAAAGCACTAACTTCTGATCTCTTGCTGCCTTCAAATTAAATACCTAGTCGAGGGAAAAATACCCTCAATTTAATACTGACTCGACGATGAAGGATCAACGGCGCCAGAGCATCGTGGCCCAAGATGCTGCCGCACTTGCAAATTTGGGTCACAAGCAGGAACTCAAACGGAATTTCTCCTTGATCTCTATGCTGGGCCTTGGCTTCGCCATCCTCAACACCTGGACTGCTTTGGCTGCCTCCATGAACCTGGCTTTACCGTCTGGAGGGCCAAGCTCCGTTATTTGGGGTCTGATGGTTGCAGGAGTCTTAAACTTATGCCAAGCAGCTTCTCTTGCAGAGTTTCTATCTGCGTATCCGACCGCGGGCGGCCAGTATCACTGGGCGGCGATCATATCATGGAGATCCTGGAGTCGCAGCATCAGCTACGTGACAGGCTGGATCAGTACGTCTGGGTGGGTAGCCCTGGCGGCGACAGGCAGTCTGTTGGGCAGCCAGTTCGTCATCAGCATCATCTCGCTGCTCCACGCCGACTATGAATCGGCTCCGTGGCATCAGTTTCTAATCTACATTGGTTTCACACTCATTGCGCTGTTCATCAACGCGTTCTCGACACGCTTGCTCCCTTATTTCACCAAAACGGCCTTCTTCTGGAGCATGGCTGGCTTCGTCATCATCAGCATCACCATCCTCGCGTGCGCTTCGCCCAACTACCAGCCCGGCTCATTCGTGTATGGCAAGTTTATCAACGAAGTTGGCTGGCCCGACGGCTTGGCCTGGCTACTCGGACTGCTGCAGGGCGCGTTCGCGCTCACAGGCTTCGACGCCGTTGCGCACATGATCGAGGAGCTCCCACAGCCCCAGATCGAAGGCCCTCGTACCAGTAAGTAGCTTCCAAGTTTAATCATTTTCAACCCTACTATGGTTCAGCAGTTGAAAACTCCTTTTCTGGTGACAACTGGGAATGAAGCACTCTTGACAGAGTTTAGAGCTCCTCATGGATCGCCAAACTGTCTCGAAAAAGAATATAATATACTAACACTCAATGCTCAAGTGATATGGAGCATCTGTATCGGAATGTTCTCCGGCTTCGTTTTCCTTAGTTGCCTGCTATTCTGCGTAAACAACATCGACGACGCAATCGACGGGCGCGCCGGCCCGCTGCTGCAAATCTTCATGGACGCTACGGATTCCCCCGCCGGAAGTATCTGCCTACTTATGTTCCCGCTTATGTGCATGGTCTTCACGACTACGGCACTCATGACCACCAGCAGTCGCATGAGCTATGCTTTCGCGCGCGACCGCGGCTTGCCTTTTAGTCGCGTTCTCGCCGAGGTACACCCTTCCCTCGACGTGCCCCTTAACGCGTTGCTCTGGACCGCGGGCTGGGTTGTGGTTTTCGGATGTATCTTCCTCGGCTCCAGCAGCGCCTTCAACGCCATCACGTCCGCAGCCGTCGTCGCGCTCGGCATCACGTACGCCATCCCGCCCGCTATCAATATCCTCCGCGGTCGGAAGATGCTGCCGCCAAACCGGGCATTCAAGTTGCCCGGGCCGCTTGGCTGGGTCCTCAATCTAGTATGACCACCCCCTGTACTGAATTGATATATATATACATGGTCAGCTACTAACGCGAGACAGATTACCGTAGCCTGGTCGATCCTGATGACGGTGCTGTTCGTCTTTCCGCCGGAGGTGCCAGTCTCGAGCGACAATATGAACTACTGCATCGTGGCTTTTGGCGTGATTGTGCTGATTGCAGTCACGACGTGGATATTTGATGGCCGGAAGCACTATACGGGACCGCATGTTGATGTTGAGGGGTTGGTACAGGGGAATGCAAAGGGTATGGAAGGGATGGAACCTGTTGATCAGCAGACATCTACGTCGAAAGCGGTACCACATGATGAAAAGTGAGGTTTATGCATTGTACGGATTGATGAAGGAAAATGCTATCATCGGGATATTGCATCAATAGACTATAGACTTGCCAGCCTTACATGAGAAAGACAGAACACAGCTTGCTTTGAGCTCGCGTTGACTGTTATCCAAGATGGAGTATCTTATTTCTTGCCAGTAGTCTTAGTCGTAACCTAACCCCCACAGCTTTTACGAATCTTCGATTCTCTTTTCTACAAAAGAGAATTGAGAGAGTATCACAGTTACAGTGTGTGCAATGATCATTTAGGTGCTGCCGTGATCACTCTAGTAAAATTGTGTAAAGATCTAAGATCCGAAGGATCTTCTAGTTACAGAAGATCTCTTTTTAAGCCTATGGATCTCGGAGCAAGTATTCTTTAATACCCCTATTATCGTGACAGAGAGCATTGTGACGTGCTCGTGTGTCACAGTATATTAGATGTCTTCATATTTTTACGGACGTCTCACTTCACGGGCGTTTATTCTAATACTATTTGATGTTTCGATGATAATTGCAATGTAGGTATCTATCTGTTATGACGTCAGGCAGCCTTGATACACATTTCATACACAGTGATAAATCATCATATAACGCTGGAATAAGACGATAATAATTAATAGGAAAATATCTTTAAACTTCTATACGTATACAAAAATTGCATCGTCTCGTATTGAACCATTTTTCTCGTCACGCTTGCTGAAACCACGCACACTACATGCATCTGGAAAGAATTTGAAGTGGTTAGTTCAGGTGAAAAAACTAAGCACGCTAAGGTTGTATATGTTAAGCTAACGAACACAAGCTGCCGGCGCGGCTCAGCTAACCGGTGGTCTTATTGGCCAACCTCGCGACGACGACTTCAATTTTTACAAAAGTTCTGTCAACGACCGTTGATACCCTTACTAGGGCATACTCCTCTCTCGAGGAGTTCTCGCCGTCCTCCACACCCTCCGAACCAACTTCAAGTGAACTTTACGGCCAGAGTGCCGTGCAATATCGAACCTATCTTGTCAAACGGGGCTCAGTCTCATGTGCAGACAGCGACGACTCATATATGTACAAGATTGTAAACTCAAAGCAAATCTAAACACTCGTTCCCTCCCTGAATGATTCATTTGAGGCCAAAGGTCCAGTGCAGTACCAAGGAGAGATGTCTCGTAACCATACCATTGTACATACAAGCTATCCGCCTCTCTAAATGGCTGTAGCTCAAGTGAATCGAGTCTTACATAGGTAGATATCGTACTCTGAGAAAAATGATGGTCGATCCCTAGTCTACCCCACTTGCCAACGCCAGCCCGTCTCCAAGTCCTAGGGGAAGTATATGCAGCACATAGCACTTGCATTGAACGGGATTCCGCCTTATGTGGACCATTCCCGACAACATTTTCGCAGTTATTCCGAGCCGTTGATTGATCTAAGGATTACCATAGGCTTGCCAGGTTTAACCACCGCATGGGAACTCAGACCGGTAGATATCAAGCGTCAATGCTATAGAGTAATTACGGTGTCATTTTTGCGACAATTTAGGTGTTTGTAATAGTTCCTATGTCCTCAGTTCAAGGCCTAGTACGTCATCACCGTTCCGAATATGCTCATACATGTCTACTACTTTCCTATAGAAGGCAAATACCACACAAGAGACAAACGTAAAAGCAAGTAATGAGTACGAGGTGAATTTTGCAATCGATAGCTTCCAGAAAGGTATTCTATCGCTATCAACTTTACTCCGATGAGATAGCTCTGCCGTTGATTTCTACTACCCAGGATCACTTGTGCTTGGCTTCCGAGATCATAACTGCTGTCTGCTCGGCTAGAGCATATGTAGCAGCCTGGATATGACCACCAATGGAGACTGGGAACACGGATGCGTCGACTATCCTTAGGTTTTGAATGCCTTTCACACGTAATTCGGTGTCTACCACACTGCCCATCGCACAACTGCCGGAGCCATGGAACATCGATCTGTAAGATATTGAGAATTAGTACATGACTCTACAGTTGACTGTCGACCCTACTCACACGGCCTGGTTCTTGACTCTGTTGTCTAAATACTCGTCTGTCGCATCAACACTCAGCGGCGGAACTCCATCTTGCGGCGTTTCGCCTGCTACTGCCTCGTGGCCCAGGGGAGTGTTGCCAGTCATTAGAGAAGCTATTTTGCGCAGGGATACCCGCCATACATGCTTGTCGGCTTCTGTGCTAAAATAATTCGGGTCGAGTACCGGGGGATCAGCGGGGTTCTTAGACGCGATAGAGACTGTCCCGCGGGAGGTAGGCTTCATGCCCATGAGGGCAGTGCAGATGTGTGTGCCATCAGGTTGTAACGGTGCCACTCCAAAGTACATGATAATATTCTCCATCATCGCGTGGGTGCTCTTTAGGAGATAATGGTTAGAGTCCATATCTCCATCCTGAGCGAGGGCAGCTTCAAGGCCATCTCGTGGGATATCTGTAGAGACAACATAACTAGCGGGCATTCCCATACGAAATTGTGGTTCGCCCCATCTTGGGTGGTCAGAGCCTAGGGCATATCCTTCCTGCTTGATATGGTCTTTAAGCTGCCAATTCAGGAACAACAGGACGTGGTCATTGAAGTTCTGGCCAACACCAGGTAGTTCTACCTTCGTTTCTATACCGTGGCTATTTAGCACTTCTTGTGGCCCTATTCCAGAAAGCATAAGTAGTTGAGGTGTTCGATAGGCACCAGCGGAAACAATAACCTCTGTTCCATGGTATTCTTTACCATTGGCCAAACGAACTCCAGTGGCACGTCGCCTGATATTGTTGTCAAGAAGAATTGCCTCAACAAGCGTGTCAGTCAGTACGGTGATTCCATCTAGGGGATAGGCTTTGCTGGCAATTTGACGAGCTCCTTTGTGTCGGTTTTCATTAAGTTCACCGAGGCCTATGTTCTGACCAGCATTCATGTCGTACTCTGGGATTGCCTTGACATCCAAGGCAGCCCAGGACTGCTCCACGTGATCAGCTAGAGGGTAATGTCGGCCTGTCGAGATTGGTGACTCGATATGTAGTTTACCATCTTGACCGTGGGCCTCGACATTCTGACTCTTGTACCAGGCCTCCGTCAATTTGAAATAGGGCAGTTGGCGTTCGTAGCTCCAGCGCGGATCGCCTACAATGTCGGCCCAATCATCGAAATCGGCCCTCGCACCACGCATCCACGCACCTAATTTTAAAAAAAATGTCAGCTCAGTGTAGCGACGGTTGTACACCCAGAATGCGAGCCTACATCCGTTCACGATTGATCCTCCACCCAGCGCACGACCGGCGGCGATGTCGATCTGTCGGCCGTCGTAACCTTTCTGCGGAACAGACTTGTAGTTCCAATCAAACTCCCCTCCCACAAAATTGAACGACTGGAAGTAGAGGATGTCTTCACGATTGTTCACATTAGGACCGGCCTCCAAAACCAGAATGCGGGCGGATGGTTCGTATTGTAGGAGACGACTTGCAAGCACAGAGCCAGCTATCCCACCTCCGACAACGATGTAATCCCAGCTGATCGTGGTTTCCATCGTGATACGAATAGAGAGAAACGAAAATTCAAATACGAGTCTTCTGAGAGTAAGTCAAGAGTAACGAGTTGGCATAGCGGGGGGTTGTCAGGCCATTTGTCAGTATATGAAGAGGACCGAACGTCCTTTTTTAGCTGGGCTGCAACATGCCAGGAGACAGGGATCAAAAGGAACATAAGGGACAATACTGCGCCGCTGGGCAAAGATATCCGATCCCTGTATTTTACATTTGGCCCCAGCTATACCAAATCTGGAAGGGTGTTTAGAGGGGGATATGGAAACCAGTCCCTGTCAGTACCTACAATGCACAAGATAGGGGTATAATTTCAAGTTCTAGGAGAATAGTAGTGATACTCACTCATTGGAATAGTCCGAGCTCGCGAGTATACGAGGCTATCTTCAACCTACCTTAATACCCTACCTCTTTCTTTATATAATGCAGATAGTACAATATAACAAGAGATAAAGCATTGCCACGGCGGCGAAGACACCTATAGTTGGCTCCGTTACGCTACCCAACAAGGCCTCTAAGGTACTAAAATATGCCCTAGACTCGCTGCCGTCTTTACTATTCGACTATTCGTATTAGTCTAAACGTAATATGGTCTAAGCTACCTACCTATAGGTCGACTGTGCCACCCAGTTGCCTTACTATACGTCAGACCGCTTTGTTACTTGGTTGCATGGATGGTAAGAGTCAAACGGGAGGATTCGCTTCTAGTTGGACTCCAATCAGTATTTTCTCTGTGCCGTAAGGCCATGCTAACTGTCAGTATATCCTTGGAAGAAAGGGTAGCTATCCGCATTTTTCTCTACCATCAGTTCTTCATCACACCGCCGCTCGCGGCCGATGTTGACCTCTAAGATAAGACAGCCATCGTCATTGGTTCCAATACTGGTATTAGTCTTGCGTGTGTTCCTCAACTTCTAGATTTACATGTGAACAAACTTATTGTTGCTGTGCAAAATAAGTCAAATGACCAGAAAGCCAAGGCCATTCACATTCCTGGTTGTCAAATCGAGCCCGGCACTATCGATTTCTGGAAGCTTGGTCTGGAGTTAGTTTTCAACAAGGAGCTCTGTAGATTGTGCTAAAAACTTAGACAGCCTAGACATCGCCGAACTTAACGCCGGTGTGATGAATCAGAATCGCCAACAGCAACCACCAGTCATAGCCAAGCTATTCAGGTTCACGAGTCTTAACAGCGTTCTTCTCCATGCTACTCATTCCGTTAATAAAGCCCAGGTATCTATCTTGAATTCATATATAAACACAAATCAAGCCATAAACTCGAGATATTATAGCCATGATTCGGTTTCAAGGCAGTGGTAATTCGCGATATATATATATACATATGCCAAATGTAAAATAAATAAATAAAAATTCTTTTTTTACGTAATCATCATCATTTACAACAACCACCACAAGTTACGAACATCATGGAAGTTTATCTAGCGACTTTCACAATGTATTATTGTAACACTGGAATAAAGCTAAAGGGGAACAAAAACTGTAGTCGATAAGGCTTGCGGGAAATCAAGATAGACAACAGATGGAATGAATAACATACATGAGTTACAAGACGATGGGACAGGACAAAAGAGTGCAAGACTTGTCTAAATTATTAATTGCCTACCTAGGTAGTCAGTGGTAAGGCACAGCTATCTACATGCGCACTTGACCATCTGAAGGGCAACCCACCCACTATACAGCAGCAGTGGTAGAGCAATACTACCATCTACACAATGGCGGTGAGATTCAGGATGTCTTTATAGATCCATTGGTAGAGCAATCCCATTGAGTATTACAACCATTCATTCCTGAATATCCCCGCAACCGATAGCGACGTGAAATACGGTATCGCTAAGAGATAAAGTGGCTTGGCAATACACCATAGTAAAGGGAAACTATTCAGAAATATATGACTTCAGGTCGCCGACCCTTAGATAGACTCTCTTTTAGCTAGCCAGCGACCAATCTAAGTAAACACCCTTCTACGCCTTCTGTTATATCAAATCAAGACCTGTGGTAACGGCGTCGTTACATTGAGATGTGTACAAGAGGGAACCTTACGGTTCTCACTTTCTTGATTAGTTATATTAGTATACGGATTATAAGGTGATGGTATATCCTCTCTCAAGGTGATATCTAGCTTACTATATAGGAATTCTATCATCTCTTAGCTTCAATAGTCGTGATGTTCTCGTGAATAAGCTTCGTGTGTCTGTAGCCATCGTAGACGACCATGGACGTCTCCGTGATCGTTCCGAAATCAATGATTTCCATCCGCCACTCAACTGATAACCCTCGCATATCTACTATGTAATAATCATGAGGGTTAGGTGTTTGTGTGGTGGGTCTTGAAACCAGCTGCCTTCAAGGTGCCGCACCATTCGTCCAAGTCACCGCACTGACTACAATCCGTGCCATTGCAGTTGCCATAGCCATCACAATCAGCACAAAGTACACCATAAGTTCCACATGCCTCACAATCAAACAAGCCGTCTGATTCGCTATAAGTCTGTCAATGGTTCTATTTCTTTACTGCATTGGTCCCAACGAACGTACAGAAGTTGCCCAGTCCCCTTGCATTCTGGACAAGATCTCACGGTTGCCATCCTTTTATTGTTGCTCTAGCAGCATTCGTTCTAGCAGGAAACCAAGTTCGGCGTATGGCGAGAGCCTTGGAAAAGTATAATATCAGCTCATGAATGAGTCTATCGTATTAAGTCGGAAGCTAGATTTATTCCATGCTAATGAACTAGGAATCGAAGAAGTAGGATTCCGAGAGCCCCGAGGGTCCTTTATTGTCGAGCATCGCCTGTGTCCACTACCCCTTGTGTAATCCTTACACGGGTAATACTTGACCTATCTTACACGGGTAGCACTTGACATGTGCCGATGCATAGAAGTACGATATCGTGGCGCTATATGATTGGAATTAAAATGAGGGGACTGACTTGCCTATTGAAAATGCAACAATCCTCTCGAATCAGAGGCCAATCCTAACAACCCTTCCGTGTTGTACGTAGGTGGGAGCTGAAAAAGCTTTACTTGTGTCAGGTAATCACTAGGTAATCACTAAAATCAAAGTCTTTCTCAGGTACGGCTGGACCAATGCATAAGCTTACAGAATTGATTAGTCTCAAGGTACACAGCAACCCGGGAACCCCCCTCGGAATTCGATTGGAATTCAAGCTTCTATATGGTCATCGAGTCATCTGAGGTTCGAAAGGGACGCATTCCAGAAGCATTTCACTAGGCCAATAGCACTGGTCTACTTACAAATATTTTTAAGCTTGTGGGAGCCTTGGAAATTACAAATCTAGATATTATTTAGTCTAGCCAATTCAAGCGACGAATGACTTGCACTGGACTTTAGAACTTAAGACTCTGACGCACCTACTCTATTTACACATAGACCTCGGTATACACAAGCCTAATATAGACCGATTAGACAACCGATGATACCTCATTCTTGAGTGCTATCATTAGGCAAATAGCCTAGAATCCTCACCTCTAACAGACAATCGTGAGTGTAGAGGCTATATTCCTATATTATCCTATATTTTATGACTCTGCCATTCAGAAACCATCGCTGGTAAGGATTTGAGTTCCTAAAGCGATCTTAGCTCAAGGACAGCAGTCAGGCACTGATGAGACTCCGGGGCTATGCTGCAGCCTGCAGCTTGCAGCTTGGAGCTTGCAGCAACACCTTAGGTAGGCTTTACAAGCTTGTATTTACTAGTAGAGAGGCTCAGCTGATAAATCTTTAGATATGAGCCCTTCTTTCAACCGTAAGGTCACATGCAGTTTTCTGTATTCTGCATCTCTGGAGCCAATAGAACCTAGGTATCCCATGCACCGCTATAACCAACATTGTCTAAGCCTTTGGATCAACGAATATGAATCTCGCCATCCCCCCGCAATTTATCTTATCACCAGTCCAACCTTGCCTTTCAAAAAACAAAAATACTTGTTCCATCGCGGTCAAGATAATCCCTTTGTAAACGCCATCTCTAACCGGCCAGCAAAGGTGTTTTCTGCCAGACTTATCAACAGCTCAAAAGTTTACCAAACAAGTACAACCAATGGAGATCTGCAATGAGTGCAATAAACTCAACCTACCTAGTATTCTTCACAAGTTTCTTAAGTTGGCTCCGACTCACTGGTTGTCGCCGTATGGATATGTCACTATCGCAGATGTCGGCGACCGCTTTCGACAACCTTGGAAGACGACGCCGCATTGTCCCATGTGCAAAATACTACTCAATTCTCGGATAGGCGACTAACAGGATCAGCCATCTAAAGATTCTGATAGTAGTAGCAGCGAATCCGCGACTGATCAGGATGGTGATGTAGTTGTGGCGACTACCTTTTTATCTCAGATGGGTTGGGACTATGTCCATCACAAAAGACACAAACCAGAACACCCTGACTCAAGACGCGAATCACCGTGCATGGGCTTTCTTGTGGTGCTTAACTGGAGGCGGCGCTCACGCTTGCAACACAAGCCTTGGCCTTCCGATGGGCTTGAGCCGAACATTCACCGGCCTAATCAACCTATTCCAGTAGAATTTGAAAGGCTTAACGGAAGGCATAATCAGGTCGATTGGGGGCACTTCGAAGATTATTTTAAGAAGGCATGCGCAGTGTTCTTCGATGATGATGATAATAATGATGAATTTGTTTACGTCCGTAAGGATAAAAATCTATCTACTCTATTTACCGACAAAAGAGACGTCTTTTATCGACGTTATATAACGTATAAGAACGGCTGGAGTATTACTGTAAAGCTAGTTTATTGCCTGATATAAAAAAAGTTATAAATATATATTTCCTATAGTTTATATAACCGTAAAGCGGCTGCTATTTAGTAGGAAAATTTACGTAGCCCCCTTTTTTTACCTAAAACGTAACCGAAATTAGGTATAAGGTAATATATCGGCTTACGCGTTTAAATAGTCCGTATAAAGTTTAACGTCCTATATAAATATCTTAAAGTCCCTAAAACCCGAAAAGCTTAAAAAATGCTTTAAAATCCCCCTAAGCGGCGCTATTTTTAATAGTTTCCTTTTTACCCTTTTATATTTAATAAAATGCCTAAAGCTTTTTTCCTTATTATATTAATATAGCCTGTCTTATTTTAGGTATTTAAATCGTTTATAATATTTTATAAAATCTCTATAATTAAATCGTTTTGCTAGAAATCGGTATAAAATAAGTCGTGCCAGTTATAATTCTTTTAAAATATTTATTACCGATAGGCCTTATAATCGATACTTTTCGGGTACGTTAATAATTTATTAACTTTCCTTTAGTTCCTTACGTTACTTTTTATTAATTTTTTTTAAATAAATTAAAATAAAAAGTTTAGTCGGCGCTATATCGAGTTTTTTTAAAATAAGCTTCGTATTTTTTTTTGTTTCTATATCTGCATTTTTGTTTTTAAATATACTTATATAACCCGGTAACTATTATACTAACTATCTTTAAAATTGTGCTATTAAATTTTAAAAATTTATTATTACTACTTAAATCCCGTCCGGCGGGTGCTTTAAAAAGCCTAGCAAAATTGCGAAATTATTTAAATAAAAATAAAATATGCCGGAAAGTTTAATTAGGGCCTAACGCGTTATTTCCCGCGCCGCCTTTACCTTTATATCGAAAATTTCCGCCTGCCGTATCGTACCGTATATTTTACCGACTATACGGGCCTATAAAAAAGCTACTTAGCCTTAACTTATTTCCTTATTTTTCGACTTATTTAAATATATAATAATATATTCTAGGAGAATAATATCGAGCCAAACGTAATATATATTCCGGCCCCGTTTTTTTCCCGAGATAACCGGAAGCCGCCGGATTTTTTATCGCTAAATTAAAAATTTAAGCCTAAGGCCCGATAATATAAGCTTCGCTATATATTATAGCCGGAATAACTTTACTAAAAAAAGCCGGGTAATCGGGTAACTTTTTTTTTCTCGAAAAAAACTATTTAACTATCGGACTAAAAGGTATAAAAGGTCGATTATCCGGAGCTATATCGATATTCGGAACTATATTTATTCGAATAGTATTTTAACCGGTAATATACCCGCGTTTTTATATAATAAAACGTTATTAGTAATACGCTATACCGGTAGCACTGCTTTAATAGCTATCCGGATAGCTTTATTTATAATAAAACGGTAATATTGTCTTGGGACAGGGTGTCGGGGTGAAGGAGGTGCCACTTCATGGCTTAGCTGATCGGAAGTAATCGAGGCAATAAAACAAAAGAGTTACTTATAACAGCTATTGATCGAAAGGAGAGATATGTTTATTGTCGGCGACAAGGCCGTCTAAGCTTTATATATTCTATCTGAGAGTAAAAGAAAAAGACAAGCGATATATATATGCCACGGCACACTAGCCCCATAACAATATATAGTCCCGGTAAAAACTACTTTATTTCTTATAATAATACTCGGTTTTATTAAGCTAAATTATTATACCTTAGCCGCAAAGATTATTATCGGTAATACGTAAGCCGTAGCTGCCTTTACGGTTATAGCCGGTAGGCTTTTTTTATATACCTTATTTAAATTACGGAAATATTATATAACTTTTAGCGCTTTCGTACTTTAGTTTTCCGTATATTTCCGGAAAGAGAGTTTAGAATTAAAAAAAACGCTTAATTATCGAATCGCCGCTTTTTCCGGCATTAGGTTTACTTTAAAATCCCCGGCTTAAACCTGCTTTATATAAAAGCTCCCGGTTTTATTAAAATAAATAAATTTATATTTAGCCGGATTAAAAATAAATATATTATTTTATCCCTAATTAAAAGTATTTTAAATATCTGCCGATAAAAGTTTTATAGTTTCCGCTATAATATCGCCGGTTTATAATATAGTTACGTTATTAACGTAATTAAAACGAATGTCTTTATCCCGCCGGTTAAATAACGGTTTAATATATAATATAAATAATATTAATAAAACTAGGAAACTTTAAAAAACGTTATAAATTAAAAAAGCTATAAAAAGTTCCGTATTTTTTAGCCGGACTAATACCGTCCGATTTATTATAAAATATTTTATTTATTTAATTAGCCCGGGAAATTAATTTTATTTATAAAACCGTAAAATAAGCCGTTTTTAAGTACCGTATTATATATGCCGGATATATTTATTATAAGAAAAAACGTTTTTTAGCCGGCTAAAAAAACTTTTTCGATATTATAAATAATATATACCGTAAGGTTAACTTCCGATTGTTTTAAGAAAGCCCCGAATTATTGCGGGTTTAAAATTTTCTCGCGTATAATTATAGTAGCTATTTATTACTTTATTAGCTTTTTTAAACTTTTGCCGAAAAAAAAAAATAAAATTAAGCGCTAGAATTTTAGTGCTATAAAATTTAACATTTTAACTTTCGGTAATATTATAACGTCCGTTATTTTAAAAATTATAAAATAAAAGCCGGTATAAATATTGCTTTTATATAAGATATAGATTTTTTTTTCTAACGCGGGCTATACGAAATATAGTAGTATTGCCAATATGCCGTTTTTACCCGATATTATATTAATAATACGTATATATATAATTTTAGCCTTTTTTTATAATTACGTTTTAATTTTATTTTATCGGAATTATTTTATTCGCGACTAAAAAGTTTTATAAGTTTTAAATATTATTACCCGCCATATTCGGGGTTAATATAATATCCTTTAATATTTTAATTTTTTCGGTAGTATTAAAAATAAATCTATTAAATTTATTTAATAAAGGCGCTTTAAATTTATCCCTAAGTTTATGTTACCCCGTAATTTTAAAAATAGCCTTATTTAAATTAGCTTTTCCGATTTATTTTTTCTAATAAGCTTTTTTCGCGCGGCATATAGCTGTAATGGGCTGTGCCGTAGTAGGGAATATCGGCGATCATAAGCCGATATGGCAGCACAGCTCTCGAGAGCTAGTATAAATGTTCTCGAGTTATGTCGATATACCTTCTTGATTTTTTTTTTTTTTTTAGTTAGAAAATAAACACTTATTTGGCATTATAAAATTGCATTTTAGCGTAACGGCCTTTTATATATTTTCTAACTTATTAATTCCCGAGCTGCGTTAAAGTAGATTAAAATGTCAGGAAAAGCTTTAAAATAGCCCCCTAATAATCCGGAAATACCGTTAGCGAAATACGTAAAAGCATTAAATATTTAGGTCTACTAAATTTATATCTGTCTCGAGTAAATATACGTAATATTAGAAGCGGTATTAAAGAATAATTTGGAAAAATAACGATTAAAACGAGCGGCTTACGAACAAAAACTAAAAAAATAATAGGACGAATTATTATAACGCCAGGCAGTTTTAAAAATATAATTATAAAAAAACCTCAATTTATTAATTATATAAAACGTAAATATAATAAAAGGTGCTTTTGTATAAAACTTTCGGGATTTTTAAAAACCCTAAAAATAATTAGCTTAAATAAATATAAACTTTTAGCTAGAAAACCTTTAGCCAAAAAACCTTTAAATACTTTTAGCACCCGCCTTAATAATTACTACAGCCCCGGTATTTAAACGTAAACTATTATTATAACCCGAGAAATTCGAGGGCAAGCGTAGCCGTTATTCCGTATAAGAAATGTTAATAAAATATAAGCTTTAAAAAAATACGGAGTTTATAAAAAAGGACTGAAATAAATAATATAATATTTACAAGCGGCTCGAAAATAATATATAACGCGTAATAAAGTTATATTATATTATAAGAAAACCTAATAAAATATATAACCTAATATTTTTTTTTTAATATTTGTCGAACGTTTATAAAAACTGTAATAAAGCTATTAAAACGGGAGGCAAATTATATAAATACCGCTAGTCCGCTAATTAAATTTTTATATTTTTTTATACTAATTTTAAGCGACTATTAATAAAAATAGGAAGTAATATATAAAATAATAAAGTAAAATTTATATTTATTAAAAAAGCGATTAATAATAAATTTAAAAATGCGCTAGTTTTAATAACGCTACCGAATATTTACTAAAATTAAGTTTATTAAGTAATAGATATTATAACCCGATTTAAGAAATTGCTATTTTATTATAACAGGAATAGTTTAAGAGGCAAGACTATGCCAGGTAGATTACCCCTTTCGGGCTTACCACCCCCTATCTTTAGTCGCCCTAAAATTAATTATAAAAGCGATATATTAATAACCGGTATAGCCGCGTTAATAAAAAACTAGCAGATTAAATAAATAACGAACGAAAAACGAAACGCTCGAATAAAGCACGAAAAATATTTACGATATAAAAAAAAAAGCCACCTATTTAAAAAATATACCTATTATTTTATAAAACTACCTACCTATATTAAAGTTAACGTAATAATAGGCTATAAATTTAAAAAAAAATAAAGCCGAAAAAATACTAAAGAAGCAGGAAAACGAGTAACTCTTAAATAAAATCGCGCTTAAAAACTTAATATAACGGTAAAAAAAATTAATATAACTAAATAACTTATAAACGGGAAATTTTTTATAGTCGATATATATTTAAATTAATAACTATATATAAAACTTTTTATAAATTTAAGATATAAATATTATATTATTATTAGCGAAAATATAGTAAAACGTTTAAAATTGCCGCGTATATTTATCCGGGAAAAAACGGTAGAAAAAGCTACTTACAAAAAAAGATTAAGCGTTTCGGGTATAATTTGCGAAATAACTTATATAAAAGCTAACTTTAATAAATATAAATTAAGGATATTTATATATATTATATTAGGTTTAAATTATTTTATAATATTAAAAAAGCTTTAAATAAAGCGTAACCGGATAATATATATAGTATACAAATATATGTTATATATAAGAGTTGCCGGAAATTTAAGAATATAAAAAAAAATATTTTTTAAAAACTATAAAAATCCGCGAAACTCGGGAGGCGCTTTATATTAGTACGATATATTTTATAAGAAAAATAAAAAAAGCTCGGAAGTAAAAAAAGCTAAGAAAACGAGTAATAATTTAATAAACGGCTATATTTATTATTATATTAGCGAATATTAATAAAGCCTTAGCATTTAAAAAAAATTAATGTTTAAAAGAATCTCTCCCTTTAGTTAAAAAGCTAAAAATAGTTATTTGAGAAAAAAAAAAGCAAGAATTTTTTGCCGTACCGCATAAAAGCCGATTATAAAATTAACTTAAACTGTAATAAAGCGGGCAAAAAGTTACCTATTTTTTAGGGGCTATTATATAATATATCCCGGGAAAAATTATTAGCGTTACAGAAAATATTAATTAAGTTATTAAATAAAGGGTATATTTATATAAATAGCTTGCCCGTAAAAGTTTTTATACTTTTTGTCCGGAAACCGAACGGCAGATTCCGTTTTTATTACGATTATAAAATACTAAATAATATTATTTAACGGGATCGGTACCCGCTTTTATTTATATAAAAAACGCTTAAAACTTTTTTAGAAATAAAATAATTTTTTAAAATAGATATTAGGTCGGCTTTTTATAAAATTAAAATTAAGGGAAAAAATAAATAAAAAACGGCTTTTTATACCCGCTTTAAACTATTCGAGTAACTTATAACCTTTTTTAGCCTAATAAGTACTCCCGTAATATTTTAATATTATATAAACGGTACGTTAAAAAAATACTTAGATATTTTTTATTTAATATATATAAATAATATACTAATTTATTTTTCTGGAATAAAAAAAAATTATATCGATAAAATAAAAAAGGTATTAAAATATTTAAAAATAGCAGGCTTAAATCTGGATATAAATAAATACAAGTTTATAGTAATTATTACGAAATATTTAGGATTTATTATTAAAATAGGGAAGGGAGTCTATATAAATCCGGCTAAAATATAGGTAATTAAAAAATGAAAGCCTTTTAAAACGTTTAAAAAAGTCCGCAGTTTTTTAAGATTTGCGAACTTTTACCGGGATTTTATTAAAAACTATATAAATTTTACTACTTTTTTATCGGCACTTATAAAAAAAGGGGTACCGTTTCGATAAGGGCCTTCGGAAAATTTAACGTTCGAAAACTTTAAACAAGCGTTTTTAAAAAAACCGGCCTTAATATAATAAAACCCCGAATAAAAAATAATAGTCGAAATAAACTATTCGGGATAAGCTTATAAAAGATGCCTATTATAGCGCGATAAGCGAGGGATTTTATTACTTATAGCTTATTATTTTAAGCGCTTAATTCCGGCAAAAATTAATTACGAAATTTATAATAAAAAGCTGCTAGTAATTATAAATTACTTACGAATATAAAACGCGGAATTATAAAACGTAACTTTAATATTTATAATTTTATTTAACTATAAAAATTTAAAATATTTTATAACTTTTAAAAGATTTTCTAAGCGATAAATATATTAGTTAAAAAAATTAATACGCTTTAATTTCCGATTAGAATTTTACGTTAGGCGCTTAAACATTAGACCCGACATTTTCTTACGGCATAAATAAAACCTATTATAAAAAATATAAAACGAAAGGTATAAAGAACGGAAATTTTAATTATTATAAAAGAAATAATTACTTTATATATAACTTAGGAAATATAAATAAGCGGGGACTATTAAAATAAGGTATATTTAATTATATAAATAAAATATCCCGGAAAATAAAGAAATTTTCGAATATAAGAATTTATAATTGTTATAAAATATAAAGGTAGCGAAAGACCCGAGTTACGCGCGAGCGATAAAGGCGATAACTTAAGAGAATTAAACGTTCTTTAAAAATTTAAACGTAAAAATATCGTTATCGGAATGTAATATCGATAATAGGGGTTAATTACGTTTCCGCGAGCGCATTTAAATCTCTGATTAAAAGCTATTTTATACCGCTTTAATATAAAATATTTATAACTTATATTTAGTAAGGTATTTAGGGAGGGAGAATATATTAATAATACTTTTAAGAATATTTTACTGGCCTAAAATATCGGCGTTTATAAAACGCTTTTATAGAAATTGCGATATCTATAGGAAAAAAATAATATAGCGTAACTAAAAAAAAAAGCTTTTAAAATTATTACTTATTCCGGATCGATTTTATAGTAAGCTATTTATCGATTTTATAACTAACTTATTAGCTACTTCCGAATAAAACCTTATTTTTATAATAGTAATTTTTAATTAATTAAAAAAATAAGTTATATTAAAGGCTATAACCTTAATAAAAGCGGAAATATATATTAAATAATTCGTAAATTATTATTAAAGGTATTATAGTTTTCCCTATATTATAATTAATAATAAAAGATTTAATTAAATAAGGCAGTTTTAAAAATAGCTTTACTTATTAATAGAAATTAAGTAGCGTTTATTAATTACATTTTACCTAAAAACTAACGGAACTATTAAACAAGCGAACTAAAAAGTATTAATATATTTTCGAGCGTTTATATTATACGCTTAATTCAAATAAAACTTATTACTACCGGGAGCGATATTTATAATTAATAACCGAAATACTACAATAATAAAATTAAGTCCTTTTTTTATATTTTATAAATATTACGTAAAACTTATTTTAATAATAAAATATACTTTAGGACTTATTTCTAAATTGCGCGTACAGGCGGAGGCTTTTATTTAACGCTTAAAAAAAGCGATAAAATTTATATAAGCCGTAATAATAATTACGTAATAACAATAAAAAAACGTAGCTAATAAACAGCGATTTTTTATAAAGTAATTCCGAATAAAAAATAAAATATAGTTAACGCTTAAAAACATTTCTATATTTTAATTTTTATAAAAGCTAATATAATTATATATTAAATATAAAATAACGCGTATTATTAGCTTTTAAATTATAAAACTAAATATACCGAAAGAAATATATAACCGGTTTTATATCGAGCTTATTTATTATATAAAAAATAATCCCCTACTTTTTTAAAGAAATAAAAATATATAACCTTTTCTTATAGTTAGTAAAAAAAAAAAGAAAGAAATAAAGTAATAAATAAAAGAAATTATTTAAGTAATTATTAAATAGAAGGGGTAAAAAAAAACTAAACAAATATTAATAAAATAAATAAACTATATAGCCTTAATATAAGAACCGCTTAAAAACCTAAAAAATACCGAAATAGTAAACTGTTTTAAAAAAAATTACGGTAATATAAAAACAAACGATAGGTTTAAAAAAATTAGTATAAAAAAAAAGGCGAAAGTTACGCTCGCGCGGCAATTATATAACTAATAAAATATTAGTAAGGTATAGAAATAAAAAAATATAAATAAAATAAAAAAATATTACGGGAAATTATAAATTTTTTATTATTATAAGTAGCGTAAACATTACTCCCGAATAAATAATAAATAATCTTTTTTATTTATATAATTTTTTTTAATAAACCGATAACTAAAATTACTATAAAATTAACCGAAAAATGTAGTAAATTTAACCGAACGGCGTATTTATATTAACCGGGGGCTAATAGTTTAGTTTATCCTTTTTATCGTCCTCTTTTTTTTTATTTATATCTATTGCTTTTTTTTTTATTTTTACGAAAGGGAGTTTAAGGGGGCGGCTATAGCTATAGTAAAAAGTATTAACGGGGGTAAAAAAAACGCGCGGGCGAAGGCTACGCGAGCCGCGCTTAAATAAAAGGTTTATAATAGTAATAAAGGCGGGCGGGATAAGCCGAAAAAAAGAACCGGAAGCGGAAGTACATATATAAGTAGCAGGTTCGGCGTTACTTACTATAAGATATATAGTAGCCGCAATATCGCTAATATTATTAGCGATACGCTCGAGCGAATAAGCGACTTTTTTAAACGTAACTATAAGCTGCTTTTATATAACGTATAAGCTAAAAAAAATTACAGAAAAATAAAGTAAGAACTTATATATTATTTCTGCTATTATTAAGCCTCGGCCCGGCCTAAAACTATAGCGCCTATTTTAGTATACTCGAGATATATAACGGCGTTAGTAACATATTATACCCGCGTTCCGGCCGATTTTTAAGCGGCAATAAAAACTAAATAAAAAAAGTAAGTAACGGGAATATTATAAAAAAGCGGAAGAAATAAATAATTTACTAAAATTCGAGCTATTATAAACTCGATAAGCTTTTATTAAAATAATAGCGAAAAAATAAACCTCGGTACCTATAGGTAACTATAAAACAGGGTTAAAAAGCGGTGCTCGAATAAAAAAAACGAAAGGTAATTTATAATAAAATAATTATAGCTTTTAATATATTTTATATATTATATATTATCTTAAGACAAGGTATTGGGGTGAATCGAAAGTAAGATATTAAGTTAAAAATAAATATATATAGTTATTAAAGCTATTTATATATAACTATTTAATTATTTAGTAATATTTGTTATAAAAAAGTGAAGGAGATGTGAGGGAAAAGGTTAGCTAAATATAAGTATATGATCCACTATAAATTGCCCTGTGAAGTGCTTTGTGAATACCTTGTGAAGTGCTTTATAAAGTGCCTTATAACGTGGCTTTAGGGGGCTTTTAATAGCTTTTAAACTGCTGTTAATACCCGTAATCCCCTTGCCTTATTACATCCCTCCCTGATTTTTCAGCTAGCGTTCACGCAGCTGAAAAATCTGAAAAAAAAAAAAAAAAAAAAAAATGAAAACACGCCCTATACTTAAATGCCTGACCTTCAGATCTGAAAAAAAAAATTTTCACCCCAAGGACCTTAGGGTAACAGGTCAAATAGCTACAGCTATTAGCAGCAGCAGCAGCAGCAGGTCAGGTCAGGTAGCTATAGCTTATAGCTGATCAGCAGCAAGTTAGGTAATAGCAGGTGACAACAGGTTAGCTAGCTACAGCTAGCCACGGCTTTCAATAGGTCAAATAGCCACAGCTATCAGCAGCAGCAGGTCAGGTCAGGTGACCTCCCTATAAGCCTCCCTAGCAGCTAACAGCAGGTGACAATAGGTCAGCTAGCTACAGCTAGCTACGGCTTTTAATAGGTCAGATAGCTACAGCTATTAGTAGCAGCAGGTTAAGTCAAATAACCTCCCTATAAGCCTCCCTAACAAGTGACAGCAGGTCAGCAGGTGATAGCAGGTCAGCTAGCCACAGCTATCAGTAGCAGCAGCAGCAGCAGCAGCTAACAGCTTCCCTTGCTACTAAAGGTGACATTCAAGTGATAAGGTGTATCAGGGTGTAAAAAGGTATTATCCGATATCGTTATCCATACAAATTATATACGTATTAATAGCTGGCTACATCTAGCCATATATTAATAGCACAATCAGCTTGTCACCGTTACTTATATAAAATAGACAGGTTTATATATAAAAATATACGGTCTAATGTTTTTAGTATTATCGCGCTTTATATTCCTAGTATCCTAGTGTATAAAAAAAAAGAAAATTCGTAAATTATAGGTAATAAGTGACGTAAATATAATATATAAATAAAGCAGCTAGCTAGCTATCGATCGAGTATATAATTTATTCGATTTATATAAAAGACAAATAGCTATTAAACGAAATTGAAATAAAATAGTTCGTGCGCGAAAGTAAGTCTAACAATAGATATATTTCAAGTAGCTATTACTAGTGAATTTTATGCCTCCGTAACTTATAGTACAACAAAAAAAACTATTTTACTCGATTAATTAAAAGGCAAAAAAGTTAAAGCCTATCCGAAAAAGCTAAATGTTTTAAGACAAGGTATCGGGATAAATCGAAAGTAAGATATTAAGTCAAAAATAAATATATATAGCTACTAAAGCTATCTATATATAACTATCTAACTATTTAATAATATCTGTTATAAAAAAGTAAAGGAGATATAAAAAAAAAAGTCAGCTAAATATAGGTATATAATTTACTATAAATTACCCTATAAAGTGCCTTATAAATACCTTATAGAGTGCCTTATAAAGTGCCCTGTGATATGGCTTTAAGGGGCTTTTAGTGGCTCTTAAGCTGCTGTCAATACCCGTAATCCCCTTGCCCCATTACAATATTATAAATAGCTAAATATAATTAATACTATATTTAAAATATTTTAAAACTAAAAAAAAAGAAAAAAAAAACTTACAAATTTAGTCGGAACAAAAGGCGGAAAGGTTTTTAGCTATATAACTAACGTAAGGGCGGCATAAAATATAACGCGTAAAAAGAAAAAAAGCCGTAAAAATAATGCAAACGGGCGGCCTAAAAGCGGTAAAGCCGGAGAGAAAACGAGATAAAGATATAGCGGTAATAGCGAAAGCAAAAATAGGCGAAAATAGCGGCAGAAAAGAAAGGGCGCGTTACGGGAATACTATAAAAGAATATATTAGTAACCTAAATAATAAAAAAATAAAAGAATTAAAAAATTAAAAGTTTGGAAAATTAAAAAATTAAAAAATAAAAGAATGAAGTAAATAGTTAAGGAGATAAGTCTTTATTTATAAATAGCCTAAAGAAAAAAGGGAGAAAAAAAAGAATTTCGAGAAAAGGGCCTAAGGTATTTAAGCGACCTTAAAAAAAGATTAATCGCGTAGCTAATTATAAAAGTTAATTATATATTACGTTAGTTACGCGCTTAAACTAATTAAAAGCGGGAATTAATTTATTAATTTAAAAATAAATTTAACTACCGAATAAAGAACTAATTAAAAGCAGAAATCGAGCTTTAATTTTACGCGCGTTTATTTCACATTCGATTAGCCAATAGTAACGTAAAATCAAAAACCCTTATAGCAAAAAAATTCTTTTATAAAAGTACCCTTATATTACTTCCCGAACCGGCTTTAATTAATAATAAAATAAAACTATTAGCAGCTAAAAAAGCCGATAATTAACGAGAATCTATATATACCTTACGTTTAGGTATAGAAAACGCGATATAATTACGCAAAAAGTAAAGAAGGGGATAATATAATAGGCTATGCCGTAATAAAGAATATCGGCGATTATAAACCGATATAATAGCATAGCTCTCGAAAGCTAATATAAATATTTTCGAGCTATATCGATATACCTTCTTGATTTTCTTTTCTTCTTTAGTTAGAAAATAAATACTTATTTAGCATTATAAAATTACATCTTAACGTAACGGCCTTTTATAATAGCCGTTTATATATTGTTATAAGGCAGGGGATTACGGGTATTAATAGCAGCTTAAAAGCCACTAAAAGCCCCCTGGAGCCACATCACAAGGCACTCCACAGGGCACTCCACAAGGTATCCACAAGGCACTTCACAGGGCAATTTACAGTGGATCATATACCTGTATTTAGCTGACCTTTTCCCTCACATCTCCTTCACTTTTTTATAACAAATATCACCAGATAGTTAGATAAACACACACACACATAGCTTTAGCAGCTAATATACACTTATTTTTAACCTAATATCTCACTTTCGCTTTACCCCGACACCTTGTCTTAAGACAATATTACGTTATACTTTTGTTTAATTTTCGGCTAAATTGCCCCGGCGTTCCGTTTTATATATTTTATTAAATATTAAACCGCATTTATTATTTTATTACGCCGATTAAAAATTTTTATTACGTTTTTTAATGCTTACGCTTTATAAATATTTTTTTAAAACGTTAATAATAATTTTAGCTAATATTTTTACCTTTTTTATAATAATAACGTTATTTAGGTATAAATTTATATAAATATATATTAATTTAATAAATTAATAAAAGTCGTTAAAATTAACTTTTAGTTTTTTTTTTCGTCACTTTCGGTAACGGTATTATTAAAATATAATAAAATATTAATTAATAGTTAAATTTAGTTTTAAAAAAAATTTCCGTCTTTTTTTTAATGCCTAAAATATTAATAAATATTATATCGATTATATTTCCCGCGTTATGTATAAGTTAATTTTTATAAATAAGTTTTAAACTATAAGTCTCCGCTTATTACGCTATTTATTCCCTTAAGCTATTATATAAAAGGTAGCCGGGCTATTATAATTAATGGATAATATTAAAATCCCTTATAATAAAAGACTGGCTAAGTTATTATTATATTTTAAAAGTAAAAAAAGTCGCTTTTTCTTTTATTTTATGCCGATAAATATTATAAAAAGTAATATCGTTAACTTTTATTATATAAAAATCGCGTAAAATAAATAGTCTAACTTATATATATTAGATATCGTTAAATATTTTTATATAAATTAAAATATATAAACGTTTATTTTAAATCTCGATTAAAATATATATATTATTAAAAAAATAGCTAATTATTTATTTTTATAATAGGTTTTTACCGATTTAAAGTTTTTATATTAATATTACGTTTATTTTAAATTACGCCGCTAAATTAAACGCCAGGCTATAATTAGTATTAATTTATATTATATTAATTTATAAAACTATTAATTTAGTTTTTAATATTTATTTGCTACTTTTATAACGAGGCAGCCGATTAGCTTTATTATATATTTAAGATATAAATAAGCTATAAGTTATTTTTTATTATAAAAGCCCCGTTATTTAATAACGACGCCTTTATTTTTACCTCTATCGGTACTACCGCCGAAATTAATTAGTCGCTTTTAATATTAAAAGATTTTTTAATTATCCCGGGTCCTTTAATATCCGCTATTTTATATACTATTGTCTTAAGACAGGGTGTTAGGGTAAATCGAAAGTGAGATATTAAGTTAAAAATAAGTGTATATAATAGCTGCCAAAGCTGTGTGTGACTATTTAGTGATCTTTATTATTATCTATTATAAAAAAATGAAGGAAATGTGAGGGAAAAGGTCAGCTAAATATAAGTATGTGATCCACTATAAATTACCCTATGGAGTGCCCTGTGGATATCTTATAGAATGCCCTGTGGATACCCTGTGGAATGCCTTATGACGTGGCTTTAGGGGGCTTTTAGTGGCTCCTAAGCTGCTGTTAATACCCGTAATCCCTTGCCCCATTACATTCCTCCCTGATTTTTCAGCTAGCGTCCACGCAGCTGAAAAATCTGAAAAAAAAAAAAATGAAAAAAAAAAAAATGAAAACACGCCCCACACTTGAATGCCTAACCTTCAGATCTGAAAAAAAAATTTTTCACCCCAGGGACCTTAGGGTAACAGGTCAGATAGCCACAGCTATCAGCAGCAGCAGCAGCAGCAGGTCAGGTCAGGTGGCCATAGCTTACAGCTGATCAGCAGCAAGTCAGGTGACAGCAGGTGACAACAGGTCAGCTAGCCACAGCTAGCTACGGCTTTCAACAGGTCAGATAGTCACAGCTATTAGCAGTAGCAGGTCAGGTCAGGTGACCTCCCTGTAAGCCTCCCTAGTAGCTGACAGCAGGTGACAGCAGGTCAGCAGGTGACAGCAGGTCAGCAGGTGACAGCAGGTCAGATAACAACAGGTCAGCTAGCCATAGCTATCAGCAGCAGCAGGTCAGGTCAGGTGACCTCCCTGTAAGCCTCCCTAGCAGCTGATAGCAGGTAACAGCAGGTCAGCAGGTGACAGCAGGTCAGCTAGCCACAGCTATCAGCAGCAGCAGGTCAGGTGACAATAGGTTAGCTAACCACAGCTATCAGCAGCAGCAGCAGGTCAGGTAATAACAGGTCAGCTAGCCACAGCTATCAGCAGCAGCAGCAGCAGCAGCAGCAGCAGCAGCTAACAGCCTCCCTTACTGCTAAAGGCCTCCCTTGCTACTAAAGGTGGCATTTAAGTAATGAGGTGTATCAGGGTATAAAAAGGTGTTATTCTATATCGTCGTCTATATAAATTATATACGTATTAATAGCTGGCTATATTTAGCCATATATTAAGCACAATTAGCTTATTACCGTTACTTATATAAAAATAGACAGGTTTATATATAAAAATATACGGTCTGGTGTTTTTAGTATTATCGCGTTTTATATTCCTAGTATATAAAAAGAAAATTTATAAATCGTAGGTAATAAGTGACGTAAATGTAATATAAATAAAAGCAGCTGGCTATCGATCTAATATATGGCTTAGTTCGATTTATATAAGAAACAGGTGGCTATTAGACGAAATAAAATAGTCGCGTGCGATATATCGGATAAAAATAAAATAAGCTTAACAGTATATACTTCAAGTAGCTATTACTAATAAATTCTATGCTTCCGTAATTTATAGTACTTTAAAAAGGACTGTTTTGCTCGATTAATTAAAAAGCAAGGAAGTTAAGGCCTATCCGGGAAAGCTAAATGTTTTAAGACAAGGTATTAAAGTAAATCGAAAGTAAGATATTAAGTTAAAAATAAGTGTATATAATAGCTGCTAAAACTATATGTAACTATCTGGTAATCTTTATTATTGTCTATTATAAAAAAGTGAAGAAAATGTGAGAGAAAAGGTCAGCTAAATACAGATATATGATTTACTGTAAATTGCCCTGTGGAGTGCCTTATGGATACCCTGTGGAGTGCCTTATGACGTGGCTTTAGGGGGCTTTTAGTGGCTCCTAAGCTGCTATTAATACCCGTAATCCCCTGCCCCATTACACTATTTAAAAGAATTACTCCCCTAATTATTTAATAGCTATAAATTGCTTTTTAATCGGGCAGGTTAGCTCGCTATCGACTTATTTAAACCTAATAAAATATACTATAAAATTTATAAAATAAAAACCTTAATAGTTAATATATTTTATAAAATTAATATATATATTATTATATAAGATTTTATAATTTCTATATTTTTTATCCCGAAAATACGATTATAAATTATAATAATTTTAATATTTATTATATTATATAATTCTCGACTTTCGGTCTAACTACTTAACCGGTTTCGAGTCGAAAAAACGGAATCCCGTTTAAACGTTACTAATAAAAAACATTACCTAATTTTAAAAATATAAGATATTTTTATCCGAATAATAGGTTAGTTTATATATAATCGGCTTTTTTTTATAGCCGATATAACTTTTTAAACTATAATAATATCGGTAAACTTTACTTTATTATATATACGAAACTCCCGGAAAACGTCAGGCATAATATATATAACCTATTTAACTGCTTTTTCGATTTTACTTCCTTTTTTTTTAGCAAAAGCTAAAATATTAAAAATCGGGTTTTAATTTCGTCGTTTCTAAGCTTAATAGCTTATTTAAAACAAACCGCCTAAACTTTTCGTATATTAAAAAATATAAATCCCGTATATTCCGTAAGGCTAACCTTAAATTTAATAAAAATTAATTATTTTTATTAATAATTTTCCGGTATACGTAAAAAAAGCCTTTAGTCGGGTCCTTTTTAGCCCGTCCTAATCGACTTATTAATAATAAATATAATAGGCTTAAAAATAATGCTTTTTTTCCGGCCTTTATACTTCCGCGATTAAGCTATTTACTATCTTTCCCGTAAGTTAAAATTAGGATTAATCGGGATAATATTAGCTATAACTATCGCATAAATTTTATTAAAGGTTTTATAAAACTAGTTTATTAAATCTTTGTTTATAATATATTATTAAGCGCTTTTTTTATCCTTCCTTACTATAAGAAATATACCGGAAATATAATTATTAGTCGGGACGTCTTATTAATTATTCGCTTTATTATCTCCATTATTTTTCCTTTTATCGGATTTAATAAATATTAAAAAAAAGATATATATATTATTTAATATATTTTATAAAGCAATATAAATAATTATATAAACTCGGTCCGTTTATTTATAATAAAGGTTGGTTTAATATTCGTTAAAAACTATATTAATAATTTTAGTTATTTTAATAAAAACGTCGCGTTAGATAATATATTATATCTCGTTTTAATTAAACTATTCCTTTATAAAACTAGCTAAAAATTTCGCTCGGCATTTTTTTTAACGCTTTTAAATAAATTAAATATCGCTATCGCCTTTAAGTTATAAATAGCCGCGTACTTAAGCTTACATATTATTTTAGTAAAAAATAATATAACACGCATATCGGAAGTCGGGAATATTATAATATTTATATAACAAAAAAAATAAAAAGTTACCGTTTCCGGAATTGCTAAAATAAGCCGCTTACGGCGCTACTCGGTAAAGGTAATGTTACTATCGGTTTCTTAGTCCTTTTAAAGTTAGTATACGGTAATAAAAACGCCCGCCATTTTTCGGGACGGACGTTAATGCGCCTCTAATTAATCGTATAAATAATACAACCAATTTAGTACGGAAAAAGGCTTAAAATATAAAGTGCGCGCAAAGTTATTCCCACCTTAAGATAGGGGGTGGTAATTATAGGAAAGATGGGGGAGTGTTTTTCGAGGATAAGTGTCCAATAGATATGTACAGCAAATCGCTACAAGAAATCCCTCCACGCTTTAAGCCACAAGGAGTTATGAATTGGCTGCTGTATTGTACAAGACAGCATCGATTGTTCTGCCGTATGCCAGAGTTTAAAGCGTATAATATTTGGGCGATTAATTGCAAAACGCTTACCATCCAGGAAATCCCAGAGGAGACAGCCTAGTTTGCTTTGAGCTACGTTTGGGGCAATGTGCAGGCTCACGACGAAACCTTGACGGTTGAGGGGAGAAAGGTGCTACCGAAAGCACTTCCACAGACCATCTTAGATGCCATCGACGTTACTCAATCTATCGGCTACCACTATCTTTGGGTGGACAAATATTGCATTAATCAAAACAATGTTGAGAGAAAGTATCAGCAAATACGCCACATGGACGCCATATACGAGAATGCAATGCTTACTATCATCGCCGCCGCTGGTAGAGATGAGACATATGGCCTTCCAGGGGTAAGCAGAAGGGCTCGCACACCTCAGCCCATCATCAAGCAGCCGGGAATGACTATCATATGGAAAATCCCTAACCCTCGCAGGACAATTAAGTCTTCCCGTTGGGCTACTCGAGGTTGGACCTTTCAGGAAGCCCTTCTCAGTCAGAGGCGTCTTGTCTTCCTAGACGACCAAGTGTACTTCGAATGCAACACAATGAACTGTTGCGAGACCGCCGCCGTGCCTCTTCACACCACACATGCCAACCCAGAGTACAAAACTTTTATAACCCTTCAGACAGGCGTGCTTAGTAATACGGTACCTGAGGTAGTCTATCGACACGAAGTCTCAGCGAGGTGTATGCTATGGATGACAATGGTTCAATATTTCTCGATTATACTGGAGTACTCGGCTAGGAAGCTAAGATTCGATACTGATTCATTGAATGCGTTCCGAGGCGTTATTCGGCAGTATTCAAAGCGTGAACAGGCGATGTTTTCCATCATGGGCCTCCCTTATCCAGCTGCCTCTGACGCGCGGATTGACATGTTTCTTTGGGCACTTTCATGGTATCATAACCAGACTATCTGGGGAGGTAACAGAAAGCCACGCCGACGACATGAATTTCCTTCATGGGCGTGGGTCGGCTGGGAAGGTCAAGTAAAATATGAGAACGACCCTAAGTTTCAGCCCTGCTCTGATAATATGATAGCTAGTCTATCATTTGAAGATGAGAATGGTCAAGTGGTAGAATTAACAAAATTACAAGGTCTGGACACTCGCATCTACCCAGCATTAAAGATGAATGCCCCGGTATTACCCTCAGCGCTTTTCTCATATGATCCCAGTTCGGACCAGAAATGGTCGTGGACTTTGAATGTCAACACAAAACTGACAGGTGGGGCTCGATTGTACTTATCCCAAGGCCCTGACTCGGAAGCCCAATTCGCAGCGGAAATGAAGGAAGGTGACAAATGGCGGTGCACTTACACTGGTTCTGCTGCGGAGCATTCGTATATTGTAGTTCTAGGGCCACACCCCGATATCACCGGTAGTTGGCTTCGAGCTGGAGTGTTTATCATTTACTGCTCATACGAAATGATGGTCCCTTGGATGGAGGATATTGACTGGGAAATTTCTCGAATATTATGATCAGTTATTAGCTACAGCGTGAGGGGTCAGATACTCTGGCGAGTTAAAGGGCAAGAAAAAGAAAAAAAAAAGTTTGGGATCAGCCTTTGGCGGGGATTATCTTTGATTTTACCTAGAAATTATCTTCTATAGTAATGCACCACTAACTTGCCCTCCAGTATCTTTCGGCTGATTATACGACCAGCATAAATCTATGCATGCAACCACTTCACCTACATAATTCTTCTGAATGAGCTGTGGGTATCCCTTCATTAGGTTCGTAGTAGTTGGCAGTGCTCTTGACCTCATCTATGTTTCATTTCAGTTGATGTAAACGCACCTTGCTGAAGTCCATGACGATTGGATCAGCCTTACTGCCCCCCGTCCTCTTTATTCCTTTTCCCCAGCATATGCTTATATCCTCCAGGCATAACTACCTAGGTCGGTGCTAACATACGTCCTATAGGGCTGAGAGTGGTACGGGTCTACGTATGGCCGCCGCGTACACATGTATATGCAAGGGCCTGTGCCACCTTTCTGTCGCTTCACCTTGCATTGCACTAACCAAGTCAGTCTGCTCCCCGTTACTTGTACCATATTGGCAATGGGGACTGTCTGTTATAAATCGGGGGGCCTTTCGATAGCACCTTGTCACTATACTGCATTCCTTGCCGGTTGTGAGTCGTTTATAAGCCCTTTATAGTAACTGCTTATATTAACAAACATACTAATCCCGTTTATAACTGTCATGACTCTATAGCATCGGCGGTAGGACTATAACAGGTATATCCACAAATATGTATTACTTGGATATATATATATATATATATCGGTTTCCTTCTTGGCGCCGTTTAGCCTCACGTTATTCAGCTTGGTTTATGCCGTTATCCTACAATATATCTTAAGTACAGCATCGATACAGTATTACAGCTATTACTTACTCAATGATTAGATATACCCTAATTCATTTATTCTTACAATATTTAGCAGCTTATCAGTATATGCACAGGTTTAGAGGGTACAGTTTAAGAGTCCGTGTGGAGTTTTTCTACGTATGGACTATACTGGGTACGTATAGGGCCGGGGTCTCGCAGACGTATAAAGCCGAGCCGAGGTATTTAGCATGTGGAATTTATCGACTCTGTAATCCGTAACACACATGTAATTGAATGTACTGCACCCCGTATGCACATGTAGTAATTAGTCTTACACCTCCACACCAAAACGCGATCATTCCATCTCATCTCATCTCACCTCATCTCATCCTCTCCCTTGATTCACTCACCATCCACCACTCACCATTCAACTTCCAACTTTCAACTTTCACCCATCCATGAGCCCTGTGCAGACATCCAGCTGTCTGACCAGTACTCATATGACGAAGCACGAAGCAAGAATCCACGCACTGCCTAGCTGCCTTATTCAATGTCCCAACATTATCTGGGGCCTTGCGTATTGTGCTCTCTAGTGCGAAGCTTAGGTTATTAGCTATCACCGCTACGGTTGTCCGTAGCTCCTGTTTGACAACCCAGGCGACGCCCGTTCGTCGTGGCGGCTCAGTCGATGCGATCCAGCCCCCGAAGTACTGAGCAACATTTGCGAGATCTAGGGCCGAGCAGCTCGAAGCCCAAAGCTCAAAGCTGAAAGCCGTAAGCCGAAAGCTGCGAGGTTCTACCTATCGATTGACGACTGCACGATAGACCTAACTAATAAATAATTCGGGTCCACTGGCTGCCGTTGGGCTCCAACGTCTGCACGCGAACCTGCACGCAATTCTACGTACAGCTGCATATATCTACGGTTATCCATCATGGCATCAGAGGCAGGCCCATCTAAGCTACCCACCCTTCCGCCACTCGACATCGCCAAAGCCGAATCCGCGTCGCGACCGAGAGACAACTCGAAATCCAACCCGAGGTCGATCCCGAAATCCAACGTCGATCCCGTCCTCCGCAATGCGCTGAGATACACCATCTCGGCCCGCGAGTATGAGACGCTCCACAAGTATGTCCTGTCACGATCGCGTCTGCTGCGGAAGCGAGCACCGACTGTGAATGCCGTGGAAAAGTACATGGACGGGGCCAACAGCAGAAGAGCGCCGGCGACGGATAAAGATGCGGGAAAAGGCAAGGGAAAGGAGAAGGCGACTAGTGGGGGTAGCAACAGAGGGGACAGCTACAATGCGCGTGCCATCCGACATGCCCTGCGCGTGTTTATCGCCACCGGCATGGGGATGAAGGCGTACGAGACAGTCATGGCCAAGATAAGAGGGCAGAAGGAGTAAGGAGAACCTGATCAGACCGACCTGGGCAGACCAACTCGCTCGCTTGCGTTCAGTGCTAACAGCTCCCAGTGCATCTGGACCTAGGAAGAAACAGCCTTTTTACAAGTCATCGACGCTCCGGCTGTCTCTATCGTTGTCCACCATATTGCTGCTCTATCGCTTGCTATTCCGCTTTCTAACCCGCCTACGAACACACCTCCTGGACGCCTCTGCCGCGCCATTCCGTAGCCGCAACCCCCGAGCCGCCCAGACGCTGACGTCGCCGTATGCACCGGCTGTAGGAGCCAGCTTGGCCGGTCTTGCTCTGGGTATATATCCTTCCCAGCAACTACGCGTGACGGTGGCCATTGCGGCCATATTCCGGGCCCTCGAGTTCGGTTGGAACCTATGCGAAGACGAGGGCTTGATCTGGGGTTGGAAGGCCCGCGCTGGCGGCAAGGGGATGACGAAGCGTGAGCGGCCGTGGTGGTTCGGAAGCTGGATGCTTCAACCCTTGGCCTTCGGACAGCTGTTGCATGCGACGGTCTTTGACCGGGAAAGCTCGCCTGTTGCCTTAGTCGACTTCATCTGGAAGAACACCTCGACGTATCTCCACAGCGCTCCGCAGAATCTTCCTGCTGGCATCAGCTGGCCCAATGCGTGGGACATCGCCGACAACTTGGCCGAGATGGCGAAGCTCAACTGGCCGTATGTATCGTCTTGACTGTCATTCTCGTATCTTGGCAACGTGCTAACTATCCTACAGCTCATTCATTTCACCCACCCTTTTCCCGGACCAACCCACGCTCCCTCCATCCCTCTCTGCAGTCGCGCCACTGACAGCACAGGCACACCCACTCATCACGTCCCTCAGCTGCGCAACCCTGCATCCCTCCGATCCATCGTGCCTACGTACCTACCTGACCTTCTGGGTGCGCTCGTTCCCGCGCACCGGCCGCTTCTTCCTGCTCTTCTACTCGGCGCTGCTCCTCCCGCGCTACAAGATGCTCTACAACGCGCCCCTGCAGCTGCTCCACCGCCTGCTGGCGCGTGCCCTGCGCATGTCGACGTTCGCCACCGGCGCCATCTCGACCGCGTGGGCCAGCATCTGCTTCCTGCAGACCTGGCTCCCCCGCACGTTCCTGCCCACGCAGCGTTTCTTCCTCGGCGGCTTTCTGGCCGGCCTGTGGGCGTTCGTCGAGCGCCGCGAGGGCCGCGGCGTCTTTCTGTATTCCGCCCGCGCGAGTGTCGATTCGCTCTGGAAGGTCGGCGTCAAGCGCCGCTGGTGGCGCGCCATGCGCGGCGGCGACGTGTGGGTGTTTGTCCTGGCGCTCGCGATCTCGGGGGCCGTGTACGAGAGGGATGCTAGGGCGATCCGGGAGAGGAATTGGCGCAGGGGTATTAGTTGGGTCCGGGGTACGGAATTCAGGGATTGGGGCCTGGAGGACGAGGATGAGGAAGATGCTGAGGGGCATTCGAAGGAAGATTAGAGGAGGATGAATAGGTGTACGATGCTGTATTTGAAGAGGAGTGGCTTAATGTGTAATGATGCATGATCAATGAATATGTATAATCTTGTAATGAATACTGTTTAGCTTCTTACACATAGGATATAGCTCAGCTGGTGGTATTGCCGTCATGATCGATACAATTAGTAGCTTTCACTCTTGTTAGTAGTAATACAACTAGGGCCTCTTGCAGGCCCTACCTACTAACGCGATAGAGACTTACAGAACGGTATTCTTGATTGGGGACGCTAGGTTCCATTGCTGTTTAAGTAGATCTATATTAAGTATGTAATTGATGCGCCTGCAGTAAGCATATGCGGTGCAACACAACCCGAAAATGAGACGTCATATGAATTCTACCCCTTCATTACTTATAAGATCGCCATTTAACTCTACCGCACCACGCTTATTCGAATTTAAGCCGCACGACACGTCCTAGATTCTTATACGAGGGCAACAACGAGAAAAGCTTCGTCCTGAACTCGCCGAACCACGGCGGCGCATCATCGGGATACCGGCCCTCCTCCAGGAACTTCAAACTCGGATGTATAGCCTCGAGCGTACGCGGGTCATCCGTGTACCACGTCCACCTGATCCCCAGCCTCCGCAACGCGGGGATCCAGCCCCAGTCCAGGAGCCTCGCCGTCAGGGATCCCACGACATCGAAGGCGAACTCGCCGCCGCCGCCGCCCCCGCCGGCAGCGGCCCCGAACTTGTCGACGAGCCGGCGGAACAGGCCCGCCCCGCGCTCCGGCGTCAGGTACATGACGAGGCCCTCCATGACGACGAGCGTCGGCTGCCCCGGCACGACGGGCACGTCCTCGAGCCAGCCCGCGTCCTGCACGTCCGCCTCGATCATGCGGTAGTTGCTTCCCGCCGGCGTTGAGGGCAGCAGGCGCGAGCGCAGCGCGATTACCGCCGGCTGGTCCACGTCGATCCAGCGCACGGAGGGGCCCGGCGCGATCCGCAGCACCCGGCTGTCTAGCCCGCAGCCTAAGTGCAGCACCGTGCAGGCGGGGTTCGCGACTAGGAACGAGCGGCACCAGGTGTCGAGGGTTTTGGCGCGGGTGCACCACTGGTATCTGGGTTAGTTTACGGTGGGGGGGGGGGGGGGGGGGGGGTTGGTTGTTGGGGGGGGGGGGGGGGGGGTGGCCCGATAGGAGGGCCGGAAAATGGGTGTCCCCTTTTTGGGCGGGGAGCCGCCCCCCCCCCCCCCCCCGCCCGCGCCCCCCCCCCCCCCCCCCCCCCCCCCCCCCCCCCCCCCCCCCCCCCCGTTCTTGAGCCGTAGGTGAGAGGGTGAGGCGCATAGAGAGGACTCGAAATGCTGAGACCCATTTTTGCTCGGGATGCCCACCTTGACTCTCGACTGCGATACATGAAGGGGCTAAGAAGAATTCTAGGCGCTACATACCAGCTTCACCCAGCGCGGATCCGTGCTGAACTGGGGCTGCGTGAGATCGATGCTCACGCTGTCGAGGACCGGCTTCGCGTAAATATCGCCTAGGATCGGGTTGGGGGTCTCGGCGTCTAGCGCACGGAAGCGCAGCATGATGAGCAGCGTCTGTTCAACCGGCGTCAGGCTCATCTTGATTCCTGGGTTCTGCTCCGGCACGGCCGAGTCGGAGGAGGCCATGCTGCTAGTTTGGCGGGTTTCCTGCGAGTGACCGAGTTGGATAGCCTGTGATGGCTAGCGATATCTAGTTCAGCGACGAACTTGTTTACTTGTAGTCGCTTTTCGTAATTGCTCGATCAGGGGTATACGACCTCATTCGTCAGGGGTATTGCATTCCGATATGGAATATGAGAGACGATATCAACGCCCGGTAGCATTTATATGCGAAAGAAATGAGAAGGATAGATATAACTTATAAGATCAGCGCCGTCGGCAAGAAAACACGTTCAGGCAGACGGTTCTCGCTTGGTAATGCGACATTCGGTCTCCATTCTATTACATGACCTCACGTCAGCGAGAGGACGTCTATACGACAAAGTAACATCGCTTTAGCGTATAATATTATAGGCGTAATAGAAGTAATTATTATGATATATAATGGAGAAAAGCCCGTATTTTTCAGCCAATTCCTGGATAGAACTTCGTGTCACGGCAGTTTACAGGCTAGACCATATCACCCCAAAAGTGGACCAGACTTCCAAGCTGACAGCGTTGGAGTCCTACTTCAGATTCAATGATTACGCCCCAAGCCAACGCCATAACACTTTAAATGTTTTCTTTTTTTTTTTTTTTTTTTTTTTTTTCCCCCCCGATTCAAAGTCAATATTTCACTGAAAGGGGCTATAAGCTATGATGATATTCGTGCAGAGCGGCTGCCCGTAATGGGCAACCCGTTGAGTTGTAACTGAATGTGGAGTGTTGGCTGAGATCAGCCAACAGTGCCGAGATATACTAGCGCTTATAGAAATTACATCTATCGACCCATATGTATCCAGCTGGTTGTGCATGAGACGAATTACAAAAGGTCAACCCGTCGTACCGGGTCATAAAATTGAGGTGGGGAGACTGAGTGTTCTGGGTAGTGCTTTAATTCACATGTAAGCGGATATCTTTAAATTCATAAACATAGAAAATATATATGTGCCGCAGCATATCTCCCCCATATCAACCTGATCTAACTATTTACATATGAAAGTCCAAGTTTAGTTTTGAATGATCTACGGTTTATCACAGCATCCTAGTCGGGCGGCAGATGCGCACGAAGATGAATTTACAACCTCAGGTCTTTTCCTCATCTCTTCTATTTCTGGACTCATTGCTCCGTTTTCGTTGCCTAAGCGCTACTACGTGTGAATAAAGTCCGGGTTACATCAATAGCACCCGATATCTCATTCAAATAAATATATATATAGGTATAACACAATATCCGCTGCGTCTCTCTCTTGATCCCAGCGTCCAATATCTGGGTATTGTAATGGGATTAGCCACAAGATTGAGCCGATTGGTCAACGCTGGCCAGGAGAACTCATAGCATCTGTTGATGTAGCTGTAAAGCTATCAAACTGGTGCCTTCAGATCCTCAATATGTGAGGATGCCTGATACAGGCATATTGTTATCTCTGGCTGGTTCACCACCACAAAACTGACTACCCTCACCCAGATTATATCAGCAAGTTCCCTTAGAATATTTTCTGGGATCAAATTTAACCTATTCTAGAGGGATCGGAGGCCGAAGAGTAATATAACTGTGAAGAGAGGGACCTTAACAGTTTAAACCAAGTCTGAAAGACTGCAAAGGAATATATCGCATGGCTCAGGAACATCGGCATCTTTCATCTGGAAAATTCGGAAGGCTCGTGTTGCCCGTTATAAGTCCCGGTTAGGTTGCGAGTATGAACCCATTTCACGAAGTCGTAATATATTCCCGGTCCTTTTCCAAACGTAACACGACCACATGAACAACGCTACGAAAACCCGTATTATCGCGGTGCCAAAGTTTGAGGATGTCTATAAGATAAGTTGAGGTTGTGTTAATGGACTATAGGGTATGGGCATACTTAGAGGAAAGACTTGATCTCATCTACATACTTATGTAATTTTGAGCCTTGTGGATAGGAGGGAATTCTAGGACCGGGTTTGACATGCTTGGGCTAAATGGCGTGCCGCATGGCGTACGAACCACCTACCACCAGTTGCTTCGGCTAGGTACAGGTAGCTGCAGCTGTCACAGCTGCAGCTAGCAGCTGGTTGACCTCATTGGAAATTCACAATGGATCTCCTTAGTCCCTCATTACCGAGCTCGTCCAACTTATAGAAGTCGTTATAAGCGGTTATTGGATTTGCAAGAGCGTCTACTAGTTGCGACCTGAGATAAAAGCTCACCGAGCTGGACACTTCAGTACAGAATTGCGATGATTTCAGGGCAGGGATTGTTAGCATCGAGATATAATTATACACCTGAAGACGTTTAAGCACACAGCAAAATCTTCCGCATATTGACATCTATTGGAGTATCTAAGACCCTTTTATCACATCTAGGCCCAGCGGGATCATGGTGAAAACTGGCTTCTTGAGCACATGAATGCCCAATCACAAACCCCATTTCTGTCTCTGTCTCGCCAGATACTCCGTGTGTGACTTTGTCAGAGGCGATCGAGGCTGGCGCATTATAGCATCGACCGCGATCGAGGCTGGCGCATTATAGCATCGACCGCCGCACGCATTCCGACGATCGGATTGCAGTTCTTATGGAAATGCCATTTACCTTCAACCCCCTCCATCTGGAAGCTTGTCAGCATCTTAGCACACTCGTCTACTGAATGGTTGAGCAGGAACTTCATTGAGAAGTTCTCGATACGCCATCCCTTCCTCCGGATACCCTGCACAAAGCCGCCTAGCAGTGCTCTCTGACAGACATCTCTCTCGGCGTCTGGGGCAGTAGTTTTCTTGCAAGTACGAATAGTGCTAGAGGCAGGGTTCTGAATGCCCACCAGTCTGGTGTATGCCTGCTGCCATGGCTCGGCCATCTTAAAGATACGTGAATAGCGAGCATCTTCTATAGCCTCTATTTTGTACTCGTCAGTCGAATAGATGGATACTACACCCAAGTTTACTTACTTTCAAGGTCAAATTCACCGAGATGAGAGTCGAGATGATACGGCTGACCTTTTTCGCCGAAGCAAAGACGACCCCCGGAGTCGATTTTGGACTGGTTGGTTACATTCCCCAATATATTTTCGATCTGGTTCTCGAGTCCAAAGACCCAGGCGATCCAGAGCGCTTCCGGGCTGTTGGTTGACGACGAAGTTGTATATTTTCGTCTCGACTTCAATCCCCATTTTTGGAAAATATCGTACATGTTGTAGTAATGAATGGTAGAAACCAGATGGTAGAGGGTGTCTTCGGCGGGTCTTTGGGGAATTGCAGGTGAAAATCTATGAACTAGGTCGAGGAATATCTGGAATGCCGAGGGATTATCTTCAGGAAGATTCACCACCCAGTCACCAGTCGTAGGCTTTCTTTCCAAGAACGGACCATACAGCATCTTGTCGAAAACCTTGTTGGATCGAGCGAGGGTGCGAGAGCAGACCTTGAACTCTCCCTTGGGTGAGGTCCCTACGACAAGAATGAGATCGTAGTGTTTCTCGAAGGTCTCACATACCGTCGGAGCCACGTCCTCGGTCGACACCGCATCACTAAAATTCATGAGTGTCAATTTGTCAATTCAAAAAAGGAAGGAGAGAATGAGGTGACGCAAGCACTCACGATGTGATAGGTTCAATCATGGTGTTGTGTGGCAGGTGGCAGGTAGTAGGTGGGAGGGTTCTTGGACAACGCTGTCATCAGTAGGATGAATGCCTCCAGTACGAGGTGATAAGATAGACGTGGAAGGAATTAATGGTATGGTGACGCTAGTAGATTTAGGTTGTCTAAGTGATAGCCTCTAGATATGGCTGTGGTAAGAATGAAAAGGGATGGCAGCTTGCCCGCGATAGGGAGATCAGCTTGAAGAGCTCCTTCGTGAACCCTTGTTGCGACAAGGTTCTAAAGATGATATCGACGTTGATTCAGTTAGACCTACCTGTTCCTCGTACATACCCTTAGAACTCTTTCCATACAACTCCTCCTTCCATGCAAGGGCAAGGCAACGTAAAACACCATCAACACCACACCCATATGCCTTCTTAGACCTGGATAATAATTTTGCCTCACTTTGTTTCTAGTACAATGATACATCAATTACCATTGGTCTATGCCAAGTCAACCCCTCCAACCCGCTGCAATAAGCCAATGGAGTTTCTAAGCACATCCCGAATTACGGCATTGGAATATTCCAATCCGATAGCTTTTTCAATTCATATGATTGGACAAAATTATGAATGTGTATGCATTGATACCTGTAAAATATATTATTCTGACTTGGTTAAAGACAATTTATATGAACAACACGTATGACCTTGTTGTCGTGAGTAGGAGTTTTCCACCGAGCATCGTTGCCGCCATATCGTCACCCAAGCTCCATGAACTCGTCAGAGGACAGGGTGAGTGTGATGTTATACTTCGCGCCGGTGCCAATATGATAGAAAGAAATGAGGAGTATGGTGACCTGATTAATGCAAGATGAAGCTATAGGAAGGTGGCAAAGCCCCTTGTATAGACATGTATAGGCGGCGGTCATATATAGGCCGGTACTACCATCAGCCCCATAGGGCGTATCTTAGAAACCGGTACAGGGGCAGTATATCTCTTTCGTTCATAATTCTCGCTTGGGATTGGATAGCCTAAAACCTGAGTTCAAATAAAATAAGTATTGAGGTGTATTGGCGCAATTATTCATCGTTCGTGAGAGCCAGGTGATAAAGCTGCGTTTTCTCCGGACTCTTAGATACAGCAGAGAAAACTCGTGTATCCAAGGGTATGCGCATTTCCACTATGATTTCCTGTTTAGATTTTTTTTATCTTTTCTTCGGGATTGAAACCAAATGTAAATTGCTGTTATGCATTAAGCCCTCAGCACACTGTCTTGCTACTTGAAAATCGAAATGGGAATAAATCAATATCTTAGCAAATATTTACGCCATGAGGATTCGGAAGAGAGAAAGTTATGATTTGGCAAGGCTCGTTTCAATCACTGATGAGATTATATTTAGCGAGGACAGGCGAAAGAGTTCTGCGGCGGCGTTAGACTATACCCCTCGAGTGTATATGCTTGGGGTTTATTCGCAGGCTTACGAAACGGGTAACAGCGATTATACTCAAGTACTCGGGTCACGTCTTTACTGTTAAGCTTCAGATACTCTGAAATTGATTCTTTGATACTTGCGAGTAACTCCCTATTCTCTATCACTTCAGTTACCAGGGAAGCTCTACTAGCTGACCCGTAAAATTCATTTCTCTAGGCCGCTTGATTATACAATGTGCCTTTGAGTAGCATGTCCAGTAGGTTAAGTCAGTTGAACTTTAACATAGTTTCGGCTTAATGTTAGATTGACTTTGGTTAGTGGATATATTCTCTTGATTTTTCCTCCCTTGTTTCAATCACTCCATATATTATATATAAACTCCAAAACTTGTGACGGATGCGTCATGTTTCGGTAGAAAGGCTAAGTCAGCCGCATAAGCCAGCTTCATTGGACGAAACGAGCAACTCAACCTAACAGAATTCGCAGTATCTGCAGACCTGACCTGTGAGGGTGAATGCTTTAAGGTCGTTGATGGAATTAGGACCCATCTAGAGAAGAGTGTCATTGAATATTATGTCCAGCGTGCAGAGATAATAGGGCTGTAAGCTGTTGCGGAGCGTGGGGGCAAAGACGAAGTTAGGCAAGAAAACTACAGGAGCAATAGAAGCCTTAAAAAGCTTACATAAGCATTGACTAAAGGAAAGCTAGGTAATATGCATTATAGAGAATAGACTCTCTATGTTCTGTTTCACATTGGAGTGCGGGAAGCATGAAACTTGGCATTGGTACTAGTTGGTTTATATTGAATACAGAGCTTCCTCTCAAACATTTGCCGGATTCTGACATCCGCTATGACAGAATACATTACCCAGATGTACTCCCCATAGCAACAAATGCCTCGAAAAATGCCACTCTCGAAAGATGTATCATCATCTATTAATGTGCACTCTGTTATGACGAGAGACCTGATTTCTTTGCCTGGGAATCAAGATGTCGTATCTGGGCCTCCTCGATCTCAGGAAAGGCTCGGTTCACTATATCAGCAGCTTCCGCAACTGAGGGTACGGCACGACAGGAATGACTGTGTAAGCGGCTCTTTGTGTCCACCTTTTTTAGAGTAATCGCTAATTCGGACACGGTAGTTTGTACATCTTCAGGCTTGGGAATGGGCCATAGCTTGTGACGCGAAAGTGACTGGATGGTTACTCCAAGCATCGTGATGTCACAATCTTGATGGCAATTTAGCTGATCCCGAGAAAGTGACCGATTAGAACAAACGGGGGTCGTTCCTTCTATCAGCTTCGATATGGCATTCTTGAAAGGAGTTAGCATCATATCGATAGCCTTCAGTCGAGTCTTTGTGACAAGACCTGCCATAGCAACGTATTAGCATGAATTAAAAACTTAGATTAGAAAGAGTAAAGACTGCTCACTCAGTAGACCCGGAGGCTCGTGTATACCGAAACAGAAGGGACCTAGTACACCTAATTTCGGATTATAGTTACAATGGGCGACCAAGATTTTAGCGGCTTCCACAAGCATGTCTTCATCTCCAAGCTCCCAAGCGATCCATGCTTGGTACCGGAGATCCATGAAGTCTGCTAGACATGCCGGGGGAGTGATGTGTAAAGGCATTGAATTCATCCAGTTCCGAGCCCAGGGTCGGAGGAATCGAGTGAGGTCGTACTTATCAGTCAACACTGTGAGTTGGTACAAAGTTCTCAGGCCTATAGGGTCAGCAGCTGTCGGGATGTGCTCAAACTGAGAGTGAATAATTCTCAGCAGCATCTTCATTGGTTCGGGCTGATCTCCCGGGAGCTCGACACGCCATTCTTCGGCCTTTGAACTCTCGGGGCGTTTAGATTCTGCAAATTTACCGTAGAGTAGTGTCTTCCAGAAGGCCGAGGCTCGTGAAAGACTCCTTGAACACACTACAAATGTAACAATCTGGTCTTGCATCCCGGCTATCTTGAGTTCAGGAATCTTCCCAACAATAAGGCTGAGATCACCGTCCGGATCAATGGCAACTCTGGTCGGAGGTGTAGGGGAAGTAGGTGGGTTCAGCGGGGCTGTATGAGAGTTGTTGGCGGCCATGTTCTCGGAGTAAAGAGCTCATCTAGGAGAGGAGTCAATGAAGTCTAGTGGCAGATGGCAGTTCTCAAAGTAAGCTTGAAATGTAGAGCCGCTGCGTACTGTCCGATAATATGGTGGCTGGTTATACGCCCCACGACCTGTCACTATACAGTTCAGGGCCACGCTCGTGTCGTTTTGAAGAAGGCAAAGTATAACTGATCATCTTTATAGGAAAGGTGCAAACAGGGTGGTGAAATAGGAACTGTAGATCAAGGTTGATTTCACCTACCTACCACCTGTAAATTTTATGAATCCTTTTCCGCAGGGCTTTGTTTGGACTCTGGAGTGAATGTGCAAATAAGATGAAATAGTCTCCATGGCAGTAGGACATCTACATATCCCTAGAAGTTGCGCTTGTTGGCTACTTAAAGGAAGAAGTAATGTGTTGAAGGTAGGTATGCTGTGTGTACAGAGTACATAATGTACATGTAGGTTAGGTAGTTGGGTGTACCTACCGGAAGGTCGGATACGGACAGTCCAGATTATTGTATCCACACTGTACCAGATGCCTACCGGTAGGGTAGGTACTTTGCTACCGCCACCCCGCCACCCCGCCATCAATAATAATATGTAAACTCAAATAGAAAAAAAAGTCACACTTTTTTGGACTTTCACAAGCTACCTCACCCAGAACAGCGCGAAATAGGGCACACAGATGGCGTCGCAGAACAGGGCTGACGATTCTGTCGAAGCCCTCAAGGTTCTCGTGCAAACAACCACAGCCCTCATATCCCAGCTTGAGGCATTCCTTCATTCAATAGCCGTCAATAAGCCATCCGACACTAATGCCCCGCCATCGTCATCCTCGTCGTCCTTGTCGGCCACAGAAGCCCTCGATCCCTTGGCTCTGGCCCACGATTCTGCCACCCTGATTAGGGCACACACCACTAAGCTGTCTCTCCTGATAATAAATGAACCGTTTACGCCCTCCGCTATCATCAAGGTCCTCCGCGAGCTGGTTGCCGGTGCAATTCCCGGCATCGCTACCGCCGTTCAGATCTGTGACGCCGACAAGTATACTGTGGTCGCACGCCAGGACCTTGCGTGGCGCTGTTATCGCGTGCTCAAGGAGCTCAAAAGTCTCGTCGAGGCAATACCTCTGAACGGGAAGGTTCTCGCCGATGCACAGAAAAATGGTGGCCAGAAGGGCAAGGGAAGCATCGCTGCCACCGGTGTCATCTGGGCCGCTTGCGACGATGTCATTTTCCTGAAGAAGCTGGGGATTGCGGGGTTGCTGGTCAAGAAGGTGGAGGAATACAGGGATACGCTAAAGGATGTTCTAGAAGAGCTGAAGGAATGGAGCGAGGAGGTGGACGAGGATGATGATGACGGCGAAGAGCAAGATGAGGTTGAGGGCGTTACGAACCAGCTGCAGAATGCGCATATCTCCACACAGGAGATGCTCGATGATCTCATGAATCCCCAGCACATACCCCGGGACGATCCCGACAAGATCCGGGAGCGGCTAGACTCTTGCTTAAAGCGACTACGGCTGACGACCCTGCTCTACTCAGCCATCGTCAAACGGCGACTGAAAGCTCTTCCGCCACTCCCCACCACTACAGAGACACCAGTCGCGCAGCGGCTTGATGAAGTCTTACCTTTGCTAAAGAGGTTACCGCACCGTTTTGGCGAGGTCGCAGGCTCCTTCTACGAGCTCGACCCCGGTGCCATAGACAGGGCCATGGACTCCTGCTTTTTCGATGCCTTTGCGGCATCGGAAATGCTAATGAAGCCGTGGGAAGGCCAGAAAGATGAATTCACCGAATGGGCCGAGAAGTTCCAGGCCGGCATCAAGAAGCCAGACTAAGCCATGCTGTTATCAACTACCTATCAAAGCAGCCAAGACGCAAATACACACTAGGTATTCGTCAAGATGAACTAGCGTAGGTAACTCTTCAACCCTTCAACAACAAATTGTCCCGTCCCAGAGTCTGCCCAGAAGCTCCCCATTCTGTCCATACGCTCTACTAGCCTTACGCCTTACAATTGGATTGCAACCGCATTGAAGTTCACCTGCTCATCTGTCAGTCCTGTGCGACTAGATCTTCCTCGTAAATAGTACTTACATGACCCGAGGACGGGCAGGCGTTGGAAATCTGTGGACCGGTCGTGGACTTCCCGTTCATCGTGATGGTAACAGCGCCCGTATTTCCATTGAACGGAACTTGGTAGAACGAGGCCTTGCCAAAGGAGTCTGTCGCGCTCACCGTCTGGCTCGAGCCACCAATGCTAACCGTGATGGTGGCGGCCGAGTTAGACAGGCCAATGATGGAAATGACATCGTCCGTCCCATCCGCTGCTGAAGCGCTTCCTCCTTGGCCCCAGACGGTACCTATATATAATATCAGCTTGCGCAATTGATTACCACGGCATCAAAATTCATTGTAATAGCCACGTACCTCCGTTGTCGCACACGGATTTCGGAGTGGTCCGGTACCAAGCAGTGGCGCCTTCGGAGGGTACTGCCACGTTAGCGTTACCGGCCTTGTAGGCGCTAATGAAGTAAGGCAGAACGAAGCGGAACGCCGTATGGTCGAACCCATTGACGTAGACGCCAGCTCCCTCGACGATTTGCGCCTGGACGGGATTGTTCAGATAACTAGACTCGCCGTAGTCGTTCCAAGTTATGATCTCGATATACTCGGGCAGGATGTCGAGAACCTCCTTCCAGCGGTCGTACCACAACGAGTCGCTCGTCGAGTACCAGTTCTTACTGTACTGCGGGAGGTCCGTGTAGAAGTACGGCGAAACGCCCATCATGTACGGTTTCCCCTGTAGAACAGATTTATACGCGACGTCGTTCCCAGTATTCATCGTCTTCTGATTAGCTTCGGGCCACGCGCCCCAGTTGAACGCGCCATCGATCTGCGAAAGCTTGCCGCCGACCCCCTGCGCGCCCAACGACGACCAGTCCGGAATCAGGAAGATGCCGCCGGTCTGCGAGCGCACCGAGGCCCAGTTGTCGGCCCAGTTGGGGCCCTCGAACGTCGAGACCAGCGGCAGGCCGTTCACCTTCAGCTGCGCGCCGTCGTTCTTGTGAGCGTTGACGAGCCCCACGACCTGGTCCACGGTCCAGGCCGGGTTCGACATGTCGAACGAGATGAACAGCTTGAAGTTGTTCTTGCCGGCCGCCGTGTCGTACGCCAGCTGCAGCTGCGTCTCCGTCCAGCTGTCGCTCGGCCCGATGTTCAGCGCGAACCCGTCGATCCCCGCGCTCTGCGCGTCGGAGATGTCTTGCGCCCATTGCAAGGCGGCCTGGTTGTCCGTCAGGCCCACCATGTAGTGTGCGAAGACCTGGCGGCTGGAGGATTGGCGGGGTTGGGCCACCATGCTCGATGCGAGGCTCGTGAAGAGGAGGGCGGTGAGGGTCACCAGGGTTGGAAGGCGGAGGCGGTTAGAGAGATACATCTTTGCAACACTCACGATTTGCATAAGGGGGAGAATACAGAGGAGTGAAGAGATGGAGATCAAGTGATAGGAAACGTTTGCGTCACGCTCGCCCTTTTATACACAATCAGTCTACGGCCAGGCAGGGCCAAGATGTGATGTAGATGGGCTCGAACACGAGGATCTGAATCAGGCGAGACGAAGTGAGGCGGGAAGGCGAAGGCGAAGGCGAGACTAGGTCAGGAGAGGTCGCTGATGAGGCGAGGTGAGGTGAGACAAGGCACTATTACTACAAGCAGACCTGACTATCCACGGCTCCCAGAAGAATCCTTCCTCTGGGCGAAAACCGGACTATTGATTTATATATACGGTCAACTACCTAATGCACAAAAGTAACTACCCACCTACCTAACCCGGACAGGTGTTACGTAGCAGCTGGATACACGTAGGCACGAGAAACAAGCTCCAGCTCCCCGGAGCTAAGCTTTTGCATCTTTTAAGTCTAAATCCTGCTTCTCCGAGGTGACATCGTGGGTGAGGCTGAGACCCTGTCGGCGTGCGGCACGGTGCCGAACCGCCCAATGAGATCCCGCGCCGCAGGCGAGATTTGTTTCAACGAGTACCTACATAGGTAGGTAGGCAGGTAGGTTACGTATGTTACATACTGCAAGGTGAGATGGCCGCCGATGGCCGTTAGGATGCGAGGCCAGGTAGGTTACCCGAGGGTGCATATGTACCTGCTGGGTTGTATCCCATCAATCAATCTAGATCTGCATCGTAGAGCATGGAGCTTATTGTTGTCCGCACGGCGCTGACGGATTCATCAGATGGAATGAACGACGGCGTGAAGGGTGCGGAGTGAAACGGGGCGGCGGTGGCACTACCTTAGATTGATCGATTGATAGTTTGCGCCTCCACCACGCTCCTACAAAACGCCAATTATGATGCGCTATTATTATAAGTCCTCCTTTGGGTTAGGTAGGTAGATGGAAAGGCAGACTTCATCAGTCCAGCTGGTGCAATGTACCATGTCTTTGCTGAAATAGGTCTCGGCATAAGCTGGAGAGAGCTCACCGGTGGCAGTTGCATGCGAAGGGCAAAGCAGGTGTCTGCGAATGCGCTCGTGGTATGATTATGCCAATATTTGTTATGGCGCTTTGCGTATGACATGAGCTCAAGGTTCCAACGTCTTGATCGGGAGAAGGAGAGGGGCAATATGAGCTGTCTATTAATCAAGTCCAGTCTTGCGTTCTGAATCCTTTCGAGTCGGTTTGGGTCATTTGATTTCGTTCATTAACTCGTTCATCCATTCGTTCAGCCACCGTTCTATTTTTCGCGGTCTCAGTTCGTGATATCTCGGCTAAGGTCTGGCGTAAAAGATACTGTATGCACAATAATAAGGTTGCAGCTAAGAGCTGAAGCTACCTACATACATGATTATGCAGGTAACTCTGTAGATTAAGGGGTTGGCATTAGCGCCAAATCTATTTATACCGACGTGGCTTACTTAATTCGGTTGTCCATCACCCGACGGGAGTTGCCGCTCGCGGACTACTGATAGTTATCGGGCTGTATGGTGACGAGGAGGCGTTTGGGTGATGAGACGGCGATTAGCTAAGCTCCTAGGCTGACCAACAACAGCATACCTGTTATGTAAGTGATAACTACTTCGAATCGCCTCTTTCTACTTGGAGGTGCTTCAATACATTTGCTTACAATATGAGAGACTCTGGCAGTCTGACTATCTATAAAGCTAGATCTTTTGCGGGGAAGCATATATGTATGAAAGCTTCTCCATGTGAAAATCGCTGTTCACGATAACTTCTATTCAAAAGAATATCCCGAGAGGTATGCGAAGTAGCACACTAAGAATATTGAACAAGTTTGGTTATCATATATATAAGGTAAATGAGCTCTGTTTATGAACAGTATTATGGACGACGCATCTCTACTACCAGCTAGGTCAGCATATATCCCGCGATGATACCTTTTAATAATGCTCTTGGTCCAAGCCTCTGATGAGTCCTAAAATGTATATGAAGGCCGTGGATACTCTGAGGTATCCTGTAGATTACAGCAGAGAATTTATTCATCATCGACGATGCAGATTTAGTCTGACCGTGCGTGAGTCTTAGCTCTGTCAACGTTGATGCAATGTCATGACTCAGCTACCTACACTTACAAACCTATTACGAGTGCCTCTGTTCGTGATACTGTCAACCTGTTCCCATCATCTATATCAGTAAGGGCATAAAAGGCACAGACAGATGTAATGAAGTACACGAACTGTAGAAATTCCCATTCATTCTCTCTGGAGTGGCATTTTATCGTTTGGGTGGCCGTTGCTCATATATTTCCAGGACCTTTGTCGCACAACGACGCCGTAACTTCTGCACATCAATTACACCTTATAGGCGACAAATCCGTATGGAGGAACGCCCCTAGCGATGAAGTGGCAAGGCAATAATAATGAAGATACTTGAACGCACCCCGGAAGGACTAAAATGACGATTAGGTATAGTATTATGAGGGGGTTGGCTTGCGAATAGTAAGTCGAATCCTGGGTAAGATATACGAGAAACGTGACTTCATTTAGGAAGTGAATTAATATCATTATAGAATCCTGTCAATATGATAGTTTATATTGTATGTTTATATACCGAACCTCGACTAACCCCAATTCTTAACACCAGACATATACAACAATACGGACGAAAGTCACAACAGCACGACTTAAGTTCTAGACCTTTGAACAGCAAAATGTCTATTCCAAGACTAGATGCATCTCCGTCAGAGGTGACTATCTGCCTAGCTTCTCGGTTGTAGAATGCCCCGGGTAAGTCATTCAAGACGAAGGCCTCGGCGACAACACTCCTGATTCCCGCACCAATGGCGGGTATCAAGGCCATATTTGATGTTAACCTGTCAATTTTACCCAGCCAATGCTTAGTTACCTAAGTAAGTGTCTACCATACTTTGAGGTCAGCTAATGATGTTTCCGGGCTAGTTCATACACAGCGAAGTACGAGAAAGCTTATTAGGATTAGTGCATTGATTTTTGATATTAGTCGGTATAAGATTTAGCGAACAGGAGGTTGAAGGTGATCCCTCGGTTGGCTTATAGTAAGAGGTTCTAATACAACTATAATTGAAGTAATACTTCTACATGTTTCCATGTAAGCATTACAGGCTTAATTTGTGCCAGCTAAACATTCTTCGTAAAGGTGACGATGGGGCTAAGAGTAAAGGATTATATTTCAACCAGTTCCAATTCACTACTCTTTTTCAGCTTAGATGCGTAGTTCTATGTATAAATCTTGATGTGGCTGAGAATTCACCCATGGCCTTGTGGCTTGAACATAGATCGAATTTCGATATGAAACCGGCCTGTCTAACGGACTTCAATGTAACCTTTATAACTACTTATATAGGTAGTAATATCTGTTGGCGAGCCGGCTAGTCCTCTCCACTTCAAATCCTCTCATTTCAACTTAAAGCGGCACAGTCATCAACTTCAAACAGATGAGAGCATTGACACATTTATCGATCTATTTCATCTGATTCTACGTGTGTACTCAATCTAGTGCCTGACTAATAAACCTCCTTAAACTTGGCTGATTTCGTACATCGAATCCGCGCGAACAGTGATCCTGAATTTACCTTGTTCGGTTCGTTCCGGCACAATGTGTTACGCTCAAGACTTTCTAGCCTATTGATGAGTCTCGTGTTGATTTCTGTCAATGGGGGGGGATCCCCTTAACAGAGTCCGTGAGTTCTCGCTTCAATTGGATATGCATTCAAGAGATCCGCTGGGTGCAACCTTTCATGCTTGCAAAAGCTTCCGTCTTTCTCGATTTGTTCAGTACGCCGGCAATCATGTAACTGTCGCTTTCGATGGCACGTTAGCACCATGCTTCCTCCATAACCAATTAGGTCATTTTCCACCAATCATTAGGATACTTCGGTCTGTGCCACCCCGGCAGTCCGGGCCTCCTCCCTCTCGGCATCGTCCCTGAACGGAGGCTGAAGTGGGCCTGGTCGATGGCGATGCAGTGTCCAGTTCATGCACATCTTTGTTTAGATATAAGGTTGATGCTCTCTCACATGGCGATCAGCCTCTTCTGGCTTTCTTCTGCAGGTACTGCTCGCTCAGTTCCAACCCTTGTCATTCGTTCTGGTTAGCTAGTTACCAGTTTAGCAGCTGTCACCATGCTGCTCCACGTTCTTTTCTTGTCTGCTTTTGCCTTCGCATCTTCGGTGCTTGCTGCGTTCGGCTTCACCCAGTCAGGCAGCGACTACGTCGTTGACGCAGGCTCAAGCAACGCCCTGGTCTTCACCGTCAATGGCAAGAGTTGTGATATCACCTCTCTCAAGTTCCGCGGCACAGAGCTTCAGGACGCCCAGGGCTCTCATTTGTCGTCTGGTCTCGGGTCTGCAACCGTGAAAGCCGAGTCAGTCAAAGGCAGTAAGTTGTTATAAACTATTCACAAGGAAACTTTCTAACTGGCTCTCTTTGGCGATTAGGTGCCAATTATGTGAAGGTGACCTGCACCACCTCAACCCTTACTCATTACATGGTCGTGAAAGAGGGAGAAGCCAATATCTACCTCGCTACTTATATCAAGGAGGAGCCCTCGGTCGGCGAACTGCGCTTTATCGCCCGCCTTAAGTCAGCCGAGCTACCGGATGAGTATCCTTACGGCACTGTATCGACCACTGCGGGCAGCTCATCGACTGTCGAAGGCTCGGACGTCTTCGTTGTGAATGGTCAGACCCGGTCCAAGTTCTACTCGAGCACTCGATTCATCGATAAGGATGCGCAATGTGTATACGGCGGCACCGACCAGAAACATGTGTGTGTATTCGCACCACATCCAGAAAGCAGTTCAGGAGGTCCTTTCTTCCGCGACATCGAGTCTAATAATGTGGGAGACGCCACTAACTTGTACTGGTACATGAATAGCAATCATGTCCAGACTGAGGCCTACCGCACCAACGTGTTGCATGGCCCGTACATCCTCGCGTTCACTCGATCGGGTGTCTCTAAGATCTCGGATTTCGACACATCTTTCTTCTCGGAACTAAGCGTCACGGGCTATGTCCCAACTTCTGATCGTGGCTATGTTTCTGGAACAGCCTCCGGAGTTGATAGCAAGTTCCAGACTGTAGTGCATTGGTTCAACGATGCCGCACAATACTGGGCTATAGCGTCGGGTGGAAAATTCACATCTCCCGCCATGAAGCCAGGCACCTACACCCAAATTCTCTACCAGGGCGAGTACAAGGTTGCCACTGCGACAGGCGTCTCCGTCACCAAGGGCAAAACGACCACGAAAGATATTGCTAGTACGGAAGCGAAACGCACCTCGATCTGGAAGATCGGCGATTACGACGGCCAGCCAACCGGCTTCCTCAACGCCGACAAGTTCTTGCGCATGCACCCCAGCGATTCGCGCATGACCGCTTGGAAGCCAGTGACGTTCACTGTTGGTACTTCTAAAGACGCCGACTTCCCCATGGCTCTGTTCCAGACCGTCAACAACCCGGTCACCATCAAGTTCAACCTCGACTCGGACCCCGGCGAGACTACCCTCCGCATTGCCACCACTCTGTCATTCAACGCCGGTCGCCCACAGGCCAAGATCAACTCGTTCCAGGGGGCGGCGCCTGCTTCGCCCACTAAGATCGATAGTCGTGGTGTAACAAGAGGGGCCTACCGAGGCCACGGCGAGGTCTACGATGTCACCATTCCCAAAGGTACCCTTAAGGCTGGCGAAAACACTCTCACGATTACTTCAATTTCCGGCGGCAGCGGGGATACTTTCTTGAACCCGAACTTCGTAAGTGCTCTTCCATCTAACCTCCATAACTCTATGTATACATTGTTGCGCAGAGGCTAATAAAATGACTACAGATCTTTGATGCTGTTGAGTTGTTCCATTAGGTGTGCTCCTGCGTTGACGGCTGCCCCTATTTTCGGACTATAATATAATTGTATTATTACGGCTTAAGGCTCATTGGTATCATGATTAGTATAAATGATCATGGCGTCTATGAAGCTAAAGAATTTCAGTCGTGAAAAGAGTCGCGCTCTGTTTTCACATGACACGTACTTGTGTATATATTTATGTCGTTGAACGTAAATAGCTGAATGATAAATTGGGCACTAGTGATGATCAACCATTGTTTGATCAAAAAGGCATATCGATACCAAGATGTGATGCATAAGCTTAAACAAAAAAATTCATCGCGACGACTCGTATCAAAAGTCGTACTTTGGTATTTTCCAGTAAAGCGAAGGCTATAGATGGGATGCCCACCTTGCTTTAGTAAATAGACGGAGCTCTCAGTAGATATAATAGAGAATATTAGTACAGTAACGAATCAAGTCAATCAGTAGTGACTAATAGCACAGTAGCAGAGTAGTCCAAGTAATGCCCAAGACTCAAAATTTTGTTCCAATATGTGATTACTTATAGATTTAACTAGGTGAACAGGCAGTTAACGTGAGGCTTAGCAAGACCCTACCAATCAACTTATCAGTAAGTAGTAGACTATGAATGATGCATGAATAAAAACATCTTGTGTAGCATATAACAATAGTCTATTGATTAATATTCCCAACACTTCATATGATCAGAACTAGTTCACGGTCAGTCAAACTAGGGGTAAACACTAATAATCTCAAACTAGGGGTAAACACTAATAATCGCAGATAAAAACGGAAAATGACAATCCCATGGTTAAACTTGTATGTGTATATAGGAGACAACTACTTATGTTTAAGGTTTATAATAGGCTACAATGCGATATACCTTACAAAGCATGGTATTATTAGCTTGTAAGAGTTTTGCCCCAGAGACAATTGCAATGGAAGACTTTTAAAAATCTACTACGTACAACCGTAGCGAAGACTTTCTATCTTAACTTTGGTGTAGATTCTGTAGGTTTTGTAAATGTCTATCTCTTAGTTTCCATCGCCCTCCATGACATATGACCATGCGAGGGCGCACAAAGAAATTCCTACCAAGTACAGCCACCACACAAGTCCAATCACCCCTTCTTCTACACCCACAGCAAATATGTACCCTCCAACCGCCGGTCCAACCGCACGAGCAAGGCTCGCTAGCATGTTTCCAGCACCATGAATGGTGCCTAGAATGGTCTTCGAAGGAGCCGCCTCCGTCAAGAGGATGACAGTGCTTGGAATCGCCATGGTCCGCGCCGTAATCTGTGCGCATACGACCAAACCTAGAACAATCCATCGAGCTGCATGGTCTCCTGCAAGCAACGATAGGTACGGCGCGGCTACATAGGTAATCGGGAAAAGGAACAACGCAATACGTAGTACGCCTCGCGTACCGATCCGCGCCTGAAGCCGCGGGTAGATAAAAAGCTGCAGTAAGATGCCGCCGATACCAAAGACCGAAAGCCATATCCCGATTGTCGCAGATTGAAGGCCAAGGCCGCCGGTGAAGGCAAAGAAGGTTGCCTCGCTGTTGTCGGCTGGGGGACTACTGAGGTAGACGGGGAAGATGTGCATGAATGCTGAGTTATGAAGCGGAAGGAAACCAAAAGATACTAGGGCGCAGATTACTTTGCGCGTCCAGATTCCACGGAACGGAACTCTTCGGCGAGCAATATTGATATCTGAGAATGGTTTCTCTTTTTCTGCCTGAGCTTCTTCCGGGTAGTCACTTTCGTCACTGCTAGCGATCCTCTCATAGTCAGGCCGTTGCTGTTTTCTTGGCCGAAGTTGTCTGTACAATCGGTAGATCCCCCTTCCAGCCCAGAGACCAAGATCCGCATGGAACTCTTTGCCCGGAACCGTTTCTCTGAGCCACAGCACAGCTAAGATCAGAGCGAAATTCAATATGCCGGCATTTAGGAGTGCAGGCAATGCATATGGATACTCAAGAGTCCACTTTACTCCAGCTGGATTTCCGCTGATGTTAAAGATACCATCTGGTCCGTAGAACCATGCCAGATTGATTGCCGGTTCAGCAAGACAGCCGCCGAGCGCCAGGCTTGCTACCATGCCGAAATTGAATACCAGCGGCAGCAGAAGAAATGCCTTGGTCTGGTATTTTCGCTCTCTAACGATCTCCGCAGTCACAGTTCTCATGATCCCAACGTTACCGTTAGCAAGACCAGCTAGTATCCTCCAGAATAAAAGCATGCCAAATGACTTCGAGAATCCAAACCCGATATTTGCCACCACAGAGATTAAAAGGCCCCCAATGATCGAGAGCCTCCTTCCATGTTTGTCTGATAGCCGACCCCACGGTAAGCTAACGACGAACTGTGCTAGCGGGAACGCCGCAACTAAGAGGCCTGAGTACTCGGAGATGCGAGCTGCAGATGCGTCGGGCGTGTCTCCCTCCGATGATGGTAGTACTGACCGCACTAAATAGAAGATGTATGGCAGGAGGCAGACGTTGGAAAGTGGTTCGGACAATCGGCAGAGTGCAAGAATAAAGAGTTGGTCTTTGTTTGGCAGATCCCGCCAGCGAATTTGTTTCGCCAGAGTTCCAGCAGCATCTTGGGCCTCACAGTCTTCTAGCGATACCGTTGAAAACGTCCTCGCTCGAGGATCTGCATCTAATACATCGCGTAGGCATTATGTTAGTCGTTGCCTCGTTGATTTGCTTGACGATAAGGAAGGAAGTCTCTCTCAAGAATATGACATATTCCATGGTGGGAGTTACTTACCGTTCCCTGAGCACAACGAAGTCCCGGCCTCTTTATTCCTCTCTGAACTCATAATCTAACAGAAAGACTTCGGTGGCGCAAAAATGCAACGGGGATAGGGTTTGCAATGGATGAAGGTGGCCTGCTTCCTGTTACAAGTATAATTCTCTTCCTCGGACCGATTGCTTTTCTGTTTCCCGAGTGTGTTATCGGTTCACAAGGACTTGGTGGCACCTAGACACCTACAAACGCTACTCAAATTCAATAATACTCACTTTGTATGGGGCCACCACTTCTCCGGTTCCTCTTTATACGGAAACTCGCTCCCTTGGGGTCTCCTAGGGGTAGATGTCATCATTCTAGGTAATCTGGCCGCTCTTGAAGTGCCAGTGGCCTCAACTAGGCAAGGCAATATAATTGTCCAGATGCGGAAGTCAATAATTGATCCCATGCTCCGAATTCTTTTGGAATGGCAATTAATTAATGCTTGGGGAGTTGGGGTGCATGAAGTCCCGACCTATCTCCCTTTAACCGTACTTTTCCGGTGCAATCATTCTCGGGCTCTTAATGTTACGACACCCACATACCTATTACTCGATGGCATATTCTTGACCAGGAACTTTTAGTGCCAGCTATTATGAACTTATAGCAGCTCATTTGATTTCAGCATTGACCGAAAAATGGAACGGCGGTTCACTGCAGGGTGGCAAGCTCGTGCGGGGGAGCGGCATAGAGACACTTCGTTACCCCAGCAGTGTTTCCAAGACAGTGTAAGACGAGTACAAATCAGTACTTCTTTTTAACAGAATCTTCAATTTAAGTGCCATTCATGTATTGGAAGTTTTCAGGTGAGAACGTGGGAGCAATCGTTCACCTTGTTTTGGTACTTGGTCATATCCCGATCTCACTTCCGAGCCATAATGTAAAGGGAATCATGCAAGAATGAGGACAACGATTCGTGCTAGTTCCCGATATCAACATTCTTCAAAGTTTATATGTTTTGTTTGTCTGCATACGGCCAGTTTCACTCTCTATCCCAGCGCATAGATTTTACCGCCCCTGGCGTTCTTGCATTAGCCGCGTTAAGATGGTGTTGATTACCAAAGCAGACCTTCGACTTCATCTCTTATGTATCTTCTTCGCAGTTGGGTCATTTGTGTGGGGGTAAGTCTTATTTTCATTAGTTGGCTATTGCTTCTATAGCTTTGGGACCTTAAGCTTGGTGGGAACCCCTTTTAAAGTTGGCCGTTTTCTACCTGGGAATTATCGTCACGGCACGATGTTTACATCAACGCCTTTTTCCAGAGATGTATAATGTTTAAGTTCCACTTGCTTACACCTTCTACTCATAAATAGATATAATGTTGGTATCCTCTCATCTGTGCTGGTTCACCCTGGCTTCGTTGAGGCAATGGGACACCCCACACCTTCGCAAAAGGGGTTAATCACGGCTATTTACTACTTAGGAACGTGGTTGAGCTATATCTTCATCTCTCACCCCGCGTGCGACTCGCTTGGACGTCGCTATGCAGCTCTGGTGGGTATCTCTATCGTTGCGGTTGGTAGCGCGTTCGAATGTGGCGGTACGGGTTCCGGAGCCGTTACTATGATGATAATCGGTCGTATTATCTCGGGCATTGGCGTGGGGATGCTCTCGACCTCAGTTCCTCTATATCAAAGGTTTGCTTTCTTGTATGGTGGACCGAGGGAGCCTTATGTTAACGCGCTGCTTTAGTGAGGTTGCCCCCGCTGATAAACGTGGTAAATATGTCGTGTTGAATCATGTGGGTTTTGTGGCTGGCCTGGCATCCGGTTTTTGGTCTGTCAGACTCATCAAAACATCATAGAATAATATACTGACATACATATTCAGGGTCGGATACGGTGTGACCTTTTGGAACGCCACGGAACACGACATTTATGTCTCGTGGCGATTCTCACTAGCAGTCATACTCATACCCTGTTTCATTTTCGGCGTTGGCCTCCCGTTCATTCCCGAGACGTAAGTACGGTTGTGTTCATTCAAATCACCAACACTTCTAACCATGAAACAGTCCGCGATGGCTCATTGAGCATGGTCATAATGGCAAGGCTCAAGAGTCCTTACATTGGCTTCGAGAGGGAAGCTTTACCAATGAGCAAGTCGACGTCGAGCTAATCCGCATCCGGGAGGATGCCGAGGAACATAAGGGAGCTAGAACAAAGTGGTTGTCACTATTCAACGATCGAGATCTCTTCAACCGGCTGTGGCGGGCTTCTCTCCTCCAGTTCATGGCTCAAATGTGCGGTGCCACGGCAATGAAGTATTATCTACCGACTCTTTTCGAGAAGTTAGGTCTACCTACCCGCGTCACCTTGATGGCTGGTGGTATCGAGTCGACGCTGAAGATTGGCATGACGGTGATCGAAATGATATTAATTGATCGTCTCGGCCGAAGAATCACACTCATTGCAGGCTGCTTCGCCATGGGATTCAGCATGTTAGTAAGTTATTGAACTCGCTGTTCCTGACTCATGAGCTAACGCTTGATCCAAGATCAATGGATTGCTGGGCCAGGTGTACCCAGACAACACTAACAGCGCTGCCGATATAGTATGCGTTGTGTTCATATTTATCTATGCCTTAGGTTACAGTATGGGATTCGGGCCCGCGGCATGGGTATACGGCTCGGAGGTACTATCCCAACACAGCATATTGACCCAAACCAAAGACTGATATAACGATAGATCTTTCCAACTTCTGTTCGTGCACGTGGTCTTAACTTTTCTGCCTCTGGTGGAGCTATCGGCTCTATTATTGTTGCGCAAGTCTGGCCGGTTGGCATTGACACAATTGGCTCCAACATATATTTCTTCTTTATGGCCGTTAACTTCGTCTGCATTCCAGTACGTGATAGGTCCTTGAGGGAATGAATGAATAACTGCTAACGGCCAAATAGATCATCATCTTATTCTATCCTGAAACAAAGGGCCGACCTTTGGAAGATATGGATCTGCTGTTTAACAGAAGATTTCTCGGAGGAGCGCAAGTAGATATTGATGAACACACCGAACCTGTTTTAGCCAAAAGTGTTGGCCGTTCGACACACCGGTGAGGGTCTAACGACTAAGATTATAAAAGACCACCTAGACAGGACCGCCAGTCTCTTTGTGGCAGACTTTTCTCGTTTATATTCATATTGAGTCCATTCACTAGCTTATTAATATTGCCATATGAAGACATTCTTTACCAGACTAGCGTGTAAGCTCGTAACATTTTTGAAGCTGGTATGGGTATGGACATTATACCTCCGTTCAGAATGTCTATATATATATATTATTTTTATCTCCGATAACAAGGATAGCATTGATCTGAATTATAATGGCCCCCGTAACACTGATATCCTTCTCTGGGTCATATCTCCGAAGTGTGTCGAGTGGTGCGTATTTCTCGCAGAGATAAAGCATGTCATTGTACGCTCTGTATTCATTAGACCCGTTTAGAATGTCGACTCTGGTGTAAAGGGGGATCCTTACATCATTCTCAATTGGCTTCCAGGGTGACCCGCTGACTCGCATATTGCTGCCCTAATCGCATAGAGCCTGTTGCGATCGTCCCACTCCTCTTCTGGCTCCGAAGGCGGAATATCTTGTTTATAACACATTTGGTAGATGGGCGACGTAAAGTGAGTCGCCCAGCTACATCGCCAGCCACTAAACTCCATCTCATTATGCGCATCAAGGCACCCTGGATCAAATATGGCGATCTTCCCGGTTTCTAGGTCGGTCGCCACATTCCCTTCCCATATATCACCGTGAACTAGTGTCGGAGCTATTGAGCGGCCATTGTATTCCAGGGCTCCCAAGAGTCTAGGGAGGACACGGTCAATGAGCTGCTTACAGGCGGCATCGTAATCTGACCAAGGCTCATTCGCTATACTGTCGATCTTGATAACATCATTGAGCAAGTGCGTAAAAGACTTAGCCCAGCTCTTTTCCCAGATTACAGTGCGATCCATGGAGCCACGACCGGTGATGACGGGGTACCCGAACATGCCGTTCGGGGACGTTCCGTTTCGGTGAAGTCTCGCTATGGATGCAGCTAGCTCGGTAGGATCTGGAGGGTTTCGCAGATCCATATCATGGAAGTTCATGAGGTAAAAGTAAACGTGCGTGCCAGCATCGTCATAATAATCACCTTTGCCAACCGGAGCCGGTCCAAAGCCTGGTGACACATCTTCGATGGTCGATGCGGAATGGCTGTAATTATGAGAATTAGCACTGTTTCGTGTAAGGGATTGGGCAATTATTTGGGTTGTCAAGGTATCTCTTACGAGACGTCAGAGTAAGAAGAACCTGATACCGAAAAAGAAAGTATTAGAAGGCTCAAGATGCTACACACTGTTCTCCCCACATCAGTGTTTCTGCAAGTTGTCCAGTCACGCACTTCGCAAAGGTTAGTGTAATTCAAAGCCTATGACTTTCAACACATGATTCAGATTTCACCTTCAAAAAATAATTCGTTAGGTCCCCATCCGGCAGATTGACGCAGACCTTCGCAGTCTTAGTCCAGGCAGATAGGCCCCAATGTTCAGCTGAAATGACAACGGTGCCTCTCGGCATAACTGAAATCCGTGTCAATGACTGTCATACGTAGCACCCGACGTGTCTGATATGAAATGACCATAATACCCTCAACGACAGCAATATGAATGTCGAAATTTCCCTTGATTCCTTCAACCCATATTGATGTGTTCGCCATGACGATTCTGAGCTTCTGAGCTGCACTGAAGCCCTATCGCAAGAGAGGAAGATGGGGCGAACCAGCCTCAAGAAATCACAGGGGCAGATTATAAGCACAAGCCTACCTGGAGCTAAGAGGTCGTTTGTAATTCCACCAGAGGCTACAACTACCTTCATGCACGAAAGGACAATATTTACAGTTTTTTTGGCAGATAATAAGCTGTCCGCCAAGTCTTCTATATAGGGCTCTTGGTCGTAAGTTTTTGTGTTATAATAGTCCGATACCTCCTAACCAATAATATCAAGTGGGGTTTTAGTTTTGAGGCGTTTTGTGGTTGTGATACAAATATCCACCACTCTTTCCATCACGTCCGGAAAACCTAGCGACCCTGCTGCATAAACATTGGGTCGATTACCTCAGATAGCTGGCATGGCGAATGACGCAGAAACTGGAATGCAGTATGCATACTGCATCGCGAACGATGGGTGCACCTTGGCCTACCAGACCTCATTGCCGGTCGGACCGGCTCCGAGCACTTCGGACATCCGCCGAAAAACCTGCATTCTCCTACTCCATGGCTTCAGTGGATCCAGCGCCTACTTCAAGCGCAATTTCGACGCCCTCAGCGCAAGCCACTGGGTCGTCGCGCCCGATATGCGAGGCCACGGCAACTCGGGCCGCACGCGCGGCGGGTACCATGTCGCACGGCTCGCCGCCGATCTACGGGATCTTGTCGCGCACCTCAAGGCTTCAGCATCCTATTTCGGTACCGGGCTGAAGATCGTGCCGGTGGGCTGCTCCATCGGCGCTGCCGTCCTCTGGACATATGTTGAACTCTTCCGGTGCACGGATTTCAGTGGCTTCGTGTTCGTGGACCAGGCTCCGTTGCAGGACCGCTCGCGGTTCGGCAGCTGGAATGCGTCGAAGTCCCACTTAGGCTGCTATGACGAGGCGACTATGCTCGCGGCGCAGCAGGCGTGGATTAATGATTCTTCTGAGGCGCACCGCGACTTGGTGAGGGGGTGTCTGGGATACCGACAGGCGCCAGAACCGGAGGATGATAATTCAGAGGAGCGGAAGCGGCAGGATGAGGATTTCTTTGTTCGTATCAGTGCCCAGTGCGACCAGACATGGTTGGCACGACTACTGAGTGACCACACGAGGTATGACCACCGTGAAGCGATAGATGAGATTACGGTGCCGACCGTCGTAATGGCCGGCCGGAGAACTGGATGCTTCCCCCTTGACGGGATGGCAGAGACGGTAAGGCGGGTTGAGCAACATCACCCGGGCTTAGCGAGAATGTCAGTATTTGATTCTGGACACTGGCTTTTCTATGAGGAGCCACAGAGGTTCAATAAGGAGGTTATAGAGTTTGTGAATCAGTGTATGACATGATTGAGGACATGTCACAGTGTCAGGTTTCTTTGTTAGCTTCATATATATCAAGGTTATTCGAAGAACAACCCTTTAGTTAGATCTTCGTGCAACAGCTGTGTTGTTTTGCTACCTCATACGCTCATCTTGTGACAGGCAGAAGTGTCTTGGCCCTGTGGTTGCTGGCTGCTGGCACTGCTGCTAGTCATAGATATCACAGTTACCTCGTCTTTTTGTATTTTGTTCTTGTCGCTGCTGCTACGGTTTCCGTCGTGTGCAGTGACAGTGCTGGGGTTACCACTTCTTAGATTATGCAACTCAATCCTTCCCTCGTCCAGCATACATTCCTCGCTCTCGCATAAGGTAACTTCGGGGATCGGATTGGGGGTACGAGGGCCACGGCCACGCCAGCTCTGGTCATTTCCTTGACCCCATGTTCTAATGCTTTTAGGAACTTTAGTCGATAGTCTGTCACTTAATGTAAGTATGGACCTAACGAGTGGACCGAGAATAGGAGTAAGTGTAGAGTTGATAAATGGGAAGACCATGGGGAGATTTGTCATAATAACGGCCACGAAGGTCTCTCGAACGGCCCAAGATCCAGCTAACTGGGCACCGTTGACAGGGTTCTGAACAACAGAGAATTAGCACAGGAGTTCGCGCGATTAGGTAAGCAGCCTGCGGGCTTACTGTGACGATCAATGCAGCACGTATGACAGCGCATACAGTTATGAAAATGCCTCCACTGAAAAGGACGATTAGCCAGGACTTCTTGAGAGGCCTTAGAGACGACTGCCAGAGCATAGGCACGGGAATCGAGATCAGATACAGGTCCGTAATGATATTCATACTACCATACACCCATACGACCCTATTTGAAATAGCCGGCTGGCACTTATCTTTCAAGGCAGAACGGTCAGTATATATAATAGATAGAAGTTATTGAAAGGCGAAAAAGATACTACATACTTCCAGGTTCTGGGTAGATTTGCCAGTATTTGTGGAAAGGTCGACAGGTCAGGAAGAGGGTCAATGTAGCGGCAAGGAAGCTAGCCATGATCAACCCGAAGCCAATATAAATACGTATGATATAGCTCTGATATAAGCCAGACTGTTGATGCTAAGTTACCGACGCAATCCTATCAAGGTTACCATTATAATTACCGTGAGCCGTATATAGAACAAAAGCAACGAGGCTTTCAGCGACCACAACAAAGACAAATAAGTTGGCCATCCAGCGAGCAGGATCTTGGAGCCGACAACCCTAGATAAGTAAATTATGTCAGAAAAGTAGCCTGGGAACTTAGATGCGTTGACTGACCGTGACTTGTACTCGGTGCTTCCCGGATCTAAATTCAGTCGCTGCTCATCTGTCATGCCGTTATTCGCCAACCCCTTTATTACGACCACAGCCCAGTAAGCGAGACTCGTTTCGATGGCATAGAATATCTGCCATTAATCCACTCCAACGTTAGATGTGAACGCGTACATCCTCTAATACCTCCAACTTGGAAGGAGATTGATCTTACCATCCCGATCCAGGCAAGGTAATCATCTGCTTGAAGGCCCTTGAACCCGAATTGCTTGACACGAGCAATTGTCCTTACTATGGTGAAGGATAGCCCAATTGAAAGGAGCGTCCAGGCTTCGACTACAAAGTGTTGCCGCGCAGCTGCTGCATCCGCGTCCATCTGTATGTTTGACATCTTGACTGATGATGAAAGCAACAGGGACTATTCAGATAACAGATGAGTGTAATAAGGCTTAACTCACATGGTACGCACGCGAATGCCCAGCTTGAAGGAAAACATTGACACATAAGTATAGCCCGATTAAGGTTTTCGATATCGTCATCGATAAATGATATGCGTTGATTAAGTTTATGGTCAAATCTATAAGCCAGTGCACAACTTACGAACCGGACACTCCCTATAAACTAGCGCAATCTATCTACCCACCCTATAGAGAAGCTAACAAAGCGAACAATGAACAGGTGTTGCTTGAAGGGTCAAGATATACCTATGGGGGAGCTAGCAACTGTAATAGTTGCAAATGAGTGAATAACGAGATTCAAGATAGTAAGTCAATTGATTTTTACGTTAGCAGTCAACTAGTCAAAGCCTCTAGCTTATAGCTGGATAACTCAAAGAGGCTTGCAATACTAAAGGAATGCATTGATCAAAACGAATAATACGGTGATACATTGATATAGCTAATTATGTGTGTGTGTGTGTGTGTGTGTGTGTGAGTGAAGTTGACTAGATAACCGACTTCTGAGCCGAAAGATCTGAAATCTAAGGTGACATCTACATGTAATAGCTAAGAATCCTGCGCACAGACCACCTAAAGCAACGCATCATGTAATCCTACCACAACAGCAGCCGATCTGGAACGACAAGTACGGCAAATAGAAAGTTCAGAGTATTGAGGTGGGCGATCTTCTGATTAATCATGTTAAGAGTGAACGTATAGTTAGGCCCAAAACCCTTTTTATGGGTGTAGGGTGCCGATTAATACATAGTATCAACTCCATCACTCATCACTCAACCCTTACTCGGCCCTTTAGAGCTCCCTACCCCTATTCCTAACGCTCCCCAACATCAACCACACCGCCGGACCCAGCACATCATTAAACCATCAACTTGGAAAAATCCGCAGAGGTGATAGTAATAAAAGTCACATTGATATCAATCATAACCTTAGCTAGTAGTACGCTGGTATCTCCCTATATGTAGCACCTGCAACGCCTCTAACACCATCCCAATGCCGAGTTTGCTTGCCGAGCTAGCCTAGCTAGCCTTGCCATGTCTTGCCTTGCCTTGCCTTGGCTGTGAATTGTATATGCGATATGAACATCAATGAATGAGCATAATCTCATACTTCTCTTCTTTTCATCATCTCTTGCTTGCTTGCAAGACAAAAACGAGACGAGACAGACATTCCTCTGTTCTGCTCCGTTTCCCAAGCTTTGCTCCCTTGCCCTTTCTTTTTTGGGCTCTCTAAGTTCATGCTGATCCACTGCCCCTTTTCTCACTCGGGGGCAAAGCGAGCGACTCACTCGAGCCCCATTAAAACCTCGTCCCCAACCCCCCACCTCCCCTCCTCCCTCCGCTGTCCCTGGATCTCCAGCTCGAGCGCCGGCGTCAGCGCACCCTCACTCCCGTCCCCGCCGGACCGCAAGCTCCCCGCCTCGCTAGGGCGTCTGCTCCGGCCAGTGCCCGCGCCCGCGCTCGACCTGTATCCCCCAACCCCGCTTCCGCCGCTGCCGCCCGTAGTCCGTCTCCGCAGGCTGGGCTGTTTGCCTCCACCTTTGCCGTTGCCGGAGCTATACCGGGCCGACTTCGACGAGGTCGAGAGCATGGAGACCGCGTCGTCTTCCTCTGCGCGCCAGCTTTCGTCCCTCGCGGCGTCGGCGTGCGGTGTCGATGTCTCGGGGTTGGAGGTGGAGAGGGTGTCGGTGGTGCTCTCCGCACCACGCACCGGCGTCGAGGGCGCGGGCCGGGGTCGCGCGGGTAGTGCCGGCGGCTCGGGGGAGGAGGAAGAGGAAGACGGTGTAGAGCTGTCCGCGGCTTCCACGAGCTCGGCGTCGCGGTACCATTTCCGCCTGCGCGTCCAGCGGCCCCAGCCATCGGCGCCGCGGCGGCCGTTCTGCCACTATACATGTGACCAATTGTCAGTATCCGACATCAACGTCGCACTGTGCGTCTTTAGAAACGCAAGCAAGCAAACAAACAAACATACCTTGTTATCATAGAATACCCACCCCATCCGTCCCGCCTCCGTATCATACTCGGCCTCCTCGTCCAGGTCCGGGACCCCGTCGACGCGCCACCGGCTGCCGCGCACCCACCTCCACCGGGCGGGCCCGTCCTCGACCTCGGGCAGCTCGAACTCGTCCTTGGGCGGGACGGCGTTGTTGTGCTCGTCGGTCCAGGCGGACCGCTCGTACGCGAACAGGCTGTTCGTCCAGCCGAGGCCGAGCCACCGCCGCTGGTTCTCGTACAGGATGAACGTGAACCGCACGCCCGCGTCGCCCGCCTCCGCCGCGCCCGCTCCCGCGCGGGTGCTCCGCTTCAGCGCCGCCGTCAGGGCCGAGGCGGACGACGAGGCCGTCGGTTTCTTGCCCGTCTCGCCCGCCTTCTTCCCATTCGCCTGCTTAGGCGCAGCGGGGTCGCCGTTCGCCTTCTCGGCCGCCTCCCCCGGCGTCTTCGCGGCCGGTTCCTCGAACCGCAGTCCCGTGACCAGGCGCGCGAACCGGCGGATGCTGGCGCTGCGCCACAGCAGGGTGCGCGAGACGCGGCAGACGCGCGAGTGCCAGGTCAGCACGAGCGTGCCGAAGACCAGCACGACGCGCTTGGCGGTGATGATGCGCAGCGGGGGCAGCGTCAGCACGACCCAGACGGGCGTGATGGCCAGGATGCGCACGAACAGGGTGGTGAGCGCCGGCCGCGTGGTCGCGCTCGTCGCCGTGCGCTGCGTCGACAGGAAGTCCGTCATCTCGAGCAGCGGCTCCAGCAGCACGTTGCAGCGCGTCGTGAACACCTTGAGCGTGTCGACGATCTCGTCCAGCGTCTTCTGGTGCCTCGTGCTCGTGCCCTCGCTCGCGTTCCCGGACCCCCCGCCGCCCCCACCGCCACTGCCAGTGCTGCCACCGGGGGCCGTCGTCTTGCCGTCCTTGTTCTTGCCGGCGCCAGCGACGCTCGGGTGCTCGGCCCAGCCGCTGCTAGATAGCGGGCTGTAGCGGCGCGCGTACATGCCGGCGATGAGGCCCATGACTACCACTATGGGCCCCGCAAACCGTACCCCAGCATCGCCATACTGGACGGCGGCCCAGAATACGACCAGCACAAGGAAGCTCTCCCAGGGGTCGCCCGTGGACCAGGTCAGCAGGCCGACGAGCTTGTTCAGCGGTAGTATGAAGGGGTGGCTGTAGGCGAGGGCACGGGTGATCTGGGGCGGCGTGGCGAGCAGTAGGGGCGACTTCTGGTGGACGAGGATGGTAGAGCGACGCTTGGCGGCCGAAGCAGTGGTAGAGAGGTTTGCGGGCGAGAAGGAGGCGTAGGTGGGAGGATTCGGGTCGCTCGGAGGAAGGGTATAGGGGCCGAGGCCGTCGACGTCGCCGCGGTGGGTGGATTTCGGGGTCGACATGTGTGTCAGCCAAGGGGTTTCCTTGAAGGGAGGCAGAGTTAGTCAGTCAGGTGGTGAGATCATTTTCAAGTATACTTATAAGATGACATGCCAGGACATGGACAGGAGGATATGGACATGACAACAACTACAATATCGTACATATGTTTCTGCATGATTGGTAGGTGGGCAGACATATAATAAGTGGTGCTAAGATGGGCAGAAGGTAGGGATACCAAGTGACACCTTGAGCAATGAAAGTGAATAAATAAAAATACAGAAAATAATCTATAACAACATATACGACAAAAAGGAACGGACTTACAAGAGCAGCCATCAAGGACTGAGATATGAGGTTTTAGGTTGAGATCATGGCGCGCAACGCGCTGTTGATGCTTGTTGGTCGGTGCAATCCGTCCTGTCTGCTCCCACGGTTCCAAGGTTGTTAATACGCTTTTTGGCTGCTGAGCCTCAGCACATGCACATCGATCAACTGCCCGCCCTTAATAAAACGTGGCTCTTATCACGACGTCATTGATAGGTAGGGGCCGCTTCGCCGTTGCTTTCCGCCAGTTGCCGCTATTAAGAACAGTATGTATATAGAATAAATATTGCCTAAATGGCATGTATTCTTGTGATGAATATGTATAAGTATGGACAGTCGCTCAGACAAAATGACGAATATTAAGACAAGATGAAAGAAACAAAAGATTATCGATGCATTTGAATCATGTAAGATGAGGACATGGAACAAGCTGAGCTGTCCAACACAAGCGCATACATATGGATGGATGTACCTATTAATCTTCCCAGATAATTCCCCATAACCAGGTCATGTTTTACCTATCTAGGCAGTATACCCCACTATTCCACCACTATTCTAGCTCCATCCGGCAAGCTCTAGTGCGGGGGAGCGTCACCTCGGCCTTTTCACATGCAACTCTTTTCATTAGTATGTAAGATACCAAAAACTCAAACACGTATTAAGACAACAACTAGTTTCCGCATGATTATTTCTCATTTCTCATTGATAAACTACACGGATAGCCAGGTGGGAATATAGGAATTCGGAAATTTAAATATCATCGGTCCCCATGATCCTTAAGATACCTCAAGTTCTCACCATACATAGTGCCAACCTCTAGTTACTTAGGCTGTCAGCTCACAACCCACAGCCAATAACCCAAAAGCAGACTCTCACTCCATACATATATATAAGTAACCTCGAAGAAATCACATAAAACACACCGATATACAAGTGATCTTATGGAACTCACATAGAACAAATGTATAACAAAACGTAGAAATATTCTCTATTGCATTATTCATACACCTGTCTTTCTGTCTACCTTACATAGGCGGTACTCCATATAAATCCGACACAATGGGCAAAAGCCCGTCCTTACGCGTGGTATCTATCAATAGCCTTCCGGCGTCCAGCTAACTCCTGGGTATCCCTCGCTCTCAAAGACCAAACCATCGCGTATCGCATCTCATCGGATCGAAGTAAGCCCCTGTAGAACTCCACACTCCTTCTCACAAGTGCTGCTGCTAGCATCCCATATAAACGCAGCGCAGCGCAGTACAGTCCAGTCCAGTCTAATCGGGACTCAACCAGCGTTTTTCCTCGAGCAGTAAAACAAATCATCCATAACCCTCCCCCCATGGCGAACACCAAGACTCAACTCATCTCAAATCCGTCATCGCCTAAAACGGCTCAGTCGAGATCCACACATCGAATCTCCTGCTTAACCCGCCTCATCCAGCGGATAAACCCCCTCGCCTGCGCCCGTCCCCCCAGCAGCGTGTTCCTCCTATTCTTCTCGAAGTAGAGCTGCATATCCGGACCCGCCCCGTCCATGAATATCAGCGTTACGCCGTTCGGGCCCGCGGTGCCCGGGATGTCTCGCTTCCGCGCGTACCCCTCCACGGTCGTCGGGTCGATGGTGATGGCCACGGGGGCTCCGTGCCGGGTGTTCACGGTCCGGTTATCGGGGCCGTAGTAGAGGTTGATGAATTCCAATTCCTCTCCGTCTTCCTCTGTAGCCGCTGCCGTCGGCGTCCATTCCGTGGTTCCGCGGCGGTAGAGCGTCAGCTCGAAGGCGACCTCGGAGGGAGATTCGTGGCACACGGGCGGAATGATCGCTGGGGATGCTGATGGTGTAGGAGTTGGCGCGGGCAGGGTGATCGTGTGGGATGCCGATGGTGTAGGGGTTGGCACGCGCGGGGAAGGCGCTGTAATTGTGGGTGGTTGCTTGTCCGCCGTTCTCACTCCAAGATTAACTCTGTTGGCGGCCGGAGTAGGCTGTCTTAGCTCGGACCGTCTGTCATCTTTACCGCAGTCTTCCTTCTCCCCGCGAGTGGGTTCATCTGCTCCAGTGGAAGTATTCTCTTTACTGACCGCTTTTGAAACAGGCGCATAAGGTGTTGTGGGGTGATCCGGTCTTAACGGAGGTAGACTTGCGGCTCGGTCTTCGGCAGACGGGCGGGCAGTGATGGTGCTTGTGGGTGAGGCGGAGACCATAGATTGTGCTCTAGGTCCAGAATCCCTGCTCGGAGTAAATGCTCGGTCTTTCGATGTGGTCCCAGAGAGGCTCTGTCTCGAAGAATCTCCAGTCATCTCGAGCATCTCCTTGGTTGAGTCAGGTAAGGTAGGTCGACCAGACTGAATATTGGCTTGAGTGTCTGTCACTGATAAGTAGGTGATTGATGAAGATGTGGCCTGTTTGGAAAGCTGGCGTGCCGAATTCATACCTGAAAAAATAGACGTATTGACATTCTCGTTATACATGACAGGAGTCGAATTCGCTGCCTTTGCGTCGTCATCTTTGGTACTTCTCAAGCCGTAGAACGCCCAAGGGCGACTTCTGGAGCCATCGGGCTTTAGCTTAGACGATAATGGCTCGTCCCAATCGTCCACTTCAGAATCTGCATTACCCTCTAGTTCGGATCCTTCATAATCCTCATCCCCTGGAATTTCGCCTGCCTTCTCTATCCATTCCTGCAACATCTCGTCCGTCGGGAAAGTCGACTCGGCATCTGACTCAGCATCTGACTCCTGTTCGGAATCTGGGTCTAGCTCGCCAGGGTTGGCATGGCTGTTGGTATCTCTAGGGATTGAAAGACGCTCCCCCGCAGGTGATCTGTCACTCGAGTTGGTAGGGGAAGCACGCGGTACTTGTCCTTCGGGAGCAGATTGCCCTAAAGTATTGTCAGTCAGGAGTATCTGAATCTAGATAATCCTTCCACTCACCAGCACCATTTCTGACCCGGGCTGCCTCGCGGTCTTCCCAAGTCAAAAACCCCTCCCTTCTGGCAATCCAATTTCGCGCCACATTAGAGGGATGGTCATCCTCCTTGTGAGTGTCTACGCTATAGAGGGGAAATTTGCTCAGATCTCGCGCCGACATCCATCCTGCACTCTGGCTTTCATCGAAGAACATCACAGGAAATTTTCTGGCCCCGACTTTTGAGCCTCCATCCTCGTATCCAGGTGCCCAAGCCACTATCTTATTAGATCTATATACATAACATCTTGGCGGGTCCGAACTTTTGTGGAGTAGTCTGGTGCTAACAAGATCGCCCTTGAGGCCACCTTCTTCCTGGTCATCCCAGCCGAGAATCATGACGGGGTAGACCAGCTTGGTTTCACGCCAGTAGCCGTAATAAATATGGAACGTCTTGGGGTGAGTGATTCCCGATTTGGATAATTGCCTTTCGCTGTTCGGTCGCTCTTGTTCCGGTGCGGCGAGTGTTGTCGTCTCATTCTGAGCCCGTGTGGGAGTATCGGTCTTGCGTAATGATAAAGTTCCACCTCGGTCTTGTGCCCTCATTACCTCTTTTGCTTTTCCTTTGGGTGATCGTCGTTCTGGCATAGCTGTCTTCCGGGCTGGTATAGGGTGATAGGCCCTGGAAGATAGTGAAGGCTTTCCCGATTCTGAATCTTTCCCATCCTGCTTCTCCCCTTTAGGACGAGTCGGGAGTTTGTCTTGCTTCTTTGGGTACGTTAAAAGTGCTGCTCGATTGTTCATGTTTGCAAGTTCTCGAGTGCAATTTAAGACACGATGACCAAGCATCTCGACAGCCCTGTTCCAGTTCCTATCTGGCACGCCATGGACTTTGGCATTGAGATGCTTCGCTGCTCCCTGGATAGGTCGATCTGAAAATCGAATATCATGCTGCTCGCACTTGAGTATGTACCATTTGTCGCTACGAGGGGGCCATTCTACAATAGTGTCGATATGTGTTGCCTTTCCATTCTGGTAAACCTCATCGAAGGTGACGGTTTTCTCTAGCATGTGAGGATTCTCGGTCGGAGGCGTTGCCATGGGGGTTCGCAAATGGTTTACAGCTGTATCGATGCGAAGTCTTTTGGAGTCCGACTCTTCAGCACTGGGGATCTTCCGCTTGTTTGATTGGACTCGCGTCATCAGCCGTATCCAGCCGTCATCTTCTTCATGGCGTACTGTGCTTGGCGAAGACTTTGTGGGCTTCAACAACTGGTCCGAATCTTGAAGCCTGGGGCCGTCCCGGGCCAAGTTGCTATTGTCGTTAGGACCGTGGGACCTAGGCGTATCGGCCGGGGGAGACGATACGGTCACCTGTTGTCCATTAATACGTTCATGTTGCGTACGTTCTTCCCGGTGGGCCTTTAGAAGTCTCTGAATACGTTCGTGGTGAGAATTCTCCAATTCATGGAGCTTCCACTTGAGCCCATCAGCCATAGACCTGCATAGGTTTTCATACGTGTCAGCAGGCAAGCCAGTGGCCTTCAGTTTTTGGAGGCTAAGCTCATGTTCTTCACGGGCCGCTTTCTTCTCATCGTCGCCGAGTTTTATAAGAGACGATAGCTCGTCATGTTTCCTTATCATAGAGATGTCCTGCTTGTCCTGGGCTGAATGATCCATCTTGTACTGGCATGTGATGCGATTAAAGCACTATAGCAGTAAAGGCAGCAGAATTAACTGGCTAATAAGTTAGTCGGCTATTGCATGAAGGACTTAGAAATTTCTCTTGAACTCCATATTGGCGCAAGCAAGTGTTCGTGGACTGAGGCAGACGGGGGTGCTAGAGAGTAGAGGGGATAGCAGAGGGCAGGCGTGTTCATGATAAATAAAGTGGAAGCAAGAGCAACGATGATAGGTCCTGTATATCAAAGGTATAAAACATGAAGGTAAGTGGTACATGTATGAAGTAAAACTGTGTGAGACCACTTACTGCTTCAAGAAACAGAGAAAGAAAGATCTCTGTCGTGCTCACGAAGGGGGACAAGCTAAATCGACTACACCAGCTGCACGAAAACCCGCGATCAGATACTAGAAGTCCTCAATAGAAGATTTTGAAATGACGATCAGGACCATAGGCAAAGGTGAGTATCGGTGAAAAGAGACTTGATCCAAGCCTCAAACGCCCCGGTAACGATGCAGAGCGAGACTGAGTAGCTGTCAGGATGACGAGATGGGACGATAAGCTTGTGCGGCTTGGATTGAGGGTGATATCATGATCAAGGGCCACTACTACTAGGGATGTCTCTGTCCAGATAGGATCAATTGCAACAGAGAGATAAACACCGAGTCGATGTTTAGGTTCATTAGAAAAATTGATGAAGGTTACAGAAAACGGGGTGAAATTGAGCCGGGTTTTTGCTCGCTATTATTTTTGTTAGTGCATGTTGTTGGCCCTTGCGACTCTCTTCCAGGTTGCCCATCTGCCTACCAAGTACAGACGGTCAGGCACGATACGGTATGTTATGCAAATATGTACATACCGTTACGTATGTACATACCTACCGAAGCTTCAGGGTGTCACTTCAATTGTTCGGGAGGTCAGATTCAACTCTAAAAGATGATATATAAACCACCACTTCCTAGGAGTCCTTACATACCTGATATACTACCTAAATAGTAGGTAGTGTCGCATTCCCACATATTCGTACATACATACATACATACATACATACATACATACATACCTACTTAGTGCATACTTAGCTGTACTACCATTACGGAGTTAAAAGGTCTCTTTTTTTATGCAAAAGCTGAAGCTGCTACTGTCAGTACGGATTACAGTTTACATATTAGTCATTAAAGCCGATCTTTAGCCTAACTAGTCTCACTCACCCAGTCACCCACCAGCTGTCACTGTGAGGATGCCTCAGCTGGAGGTCTGTGCAACTAACATTTATTACTCGTCATTCTCTGATTTTTCTTCTTCTATTTTTCCCCTTGTCATTCTTATGATAGCTTACAAACATTTTATAGGCTGAAGCTTTTCCTCTTAACGCTCTGATCCCTCATCTTCGTCCTCATCCCAGATGGTACATAATTCTCGAAGCTTCAGATGATCTTGTGTGGAGAAAGAGAACGAAAGAGAAGGACACAGAGAGACAGTCAGAGGGTGTGTATCAGGATGGGAATGTCGCAAAGAGCATCGCCGCTACTGCATCGCCAGCAATACATGTAGCGTCTAACTAGGTATGTATAGACTCTACAATACAGAGTCATTGGAGTTCCTGCGTCCCCCTACGAGAGATCCTGAGAATGATTCTCTACCAGACTGACTACCTACGGATCACCATCTCCGAACTGGGCCCCTATTCTATACTCATGCATTCGTTTGTCGTGTTGTTGGAGATGGTTGTAACTCTTGTCGAGTTAAATCCCACGCCCTCCCTCCTTTTCGCTTGATGCATGTGTTGGCTTGCAGCTTGTTCTAGAACCCCAGAGCAAATACGTATTGCCATCCACCAATCCCACGCGAGCTTACATGTGCTGTCGGCAAGGGGCTCATGCGAGTCTTATTCAATCTTGTTTTCATCCAACAGTGACTCATTCCCAAGATCAGTGTGCGTTCGATCGTTCCGTCGTGGCTTGGACCGTGTTTTGTCTGATTGGTGATGAAGCTTAATAGTAGCATATACTCCAGAAACATACTATTGCTATCCATTAGTAGTCAGCCATGTTCCATTAAGCTTGCATGTTATTATCAATCATGTGATGAATTACTAATTTTACGTCCGTATGGCCAACCAATTACTTCTAGTGTGAGTGCACCAACTTGAGCTGCAAATAATTTAACTCCCCCCCCCCCCCTCTCCTCTTGGGCAAGCGACCTGTACATTAGATATGGGATGATCTTGAGAAAAAAAGTGACAACCCACTTACCAGAAACGAGACGACTATTAAGGGCTCACAGGACCTCGTATCACACAGCTCTCTAGCGATCACCTCCAAATCACCTCGGAACGATAACATCGGACCGATACGCTAAGCGAGGTGGATTCATCCTCCGGGGACTGGAGGCAATGTTCCCCATCTAGAAACGGAAGGCCGCCGGCTCGTACGACGTGATGTCCCCGTAACCGAGCCCGACCGCGCACGTGGCGAAGCTCCAACTTTAGGTAGGCTGCGCTCTTCAACCGCGACTCATATAGAGTTATCCCGGCTGCTGAGGTGGGCTTTGGCCGTGTTGGGCGTGCCGGCTTTTCTAAGTGGTTGAGATGCCATTTGGAGGATGACCAAACCGCAATCATGCCAAATCAAAAAATAGTATTTTCAAGGTCGCGAACCTATCACTGATATTACCACGGTGGAACCGGAGCAGTGTCTCGGCGGCTACGGAGTCCTACAACACCGTTATCCATAGGACAAACGCTTCTCTCTCATTGTGATGCACTTTAATATAGGTAGGGAGGCACATGAACAAGACGCTGATATGACCGGACGTACCTGCACTGTTCCCAGGCTCTCTACAAATAGATCTCAAGCCAGCGGCTGCGCACTTCCTTCGCCGGATACAGTGAGCATGGAATTAAATGACGGCTGGCTCCTTCTGTTGGTGTGCTAGCTAGCCAGCAAGTTAGCCATTGCCTGCAGCTATCGCTTCCTTATTAGGCCCAGTACCCTTCGTCAAGGCGCAGTCGGAGTGTTAAAACCGAGTGCAAAAGTTGGGCGTCGCGACGTCAAGGCTGACTTATGCTACCTGCAAAAATGCTTAAGATACAGTAAATTTACACTCCGATTTCGCTATGATAATACCGGTATCTAATAGCCCGAATACTTAATTTTGATGTTCCTGGATGTGTCATGAATGGGGTGTTACTGTCTTGAACCATGGCTAGAAGAACCACCTTACGCATCTGGAATCGAGGACTTCCACTTTGGAATATTTTCTGTTGAAAGGCGATGAATATTACGCCTCCTATAAGCCCTTGTTAAATTATCTCAAAGCCTCATCCGGACTGATGAACAATGAACCAATCTATTCGACTTCCAATCACTCGTATAACACAACACTCCCACCTCCGGAGTTTCCACCAGTATGCCCACATGCATAGCACGAAAGAAAGACCCTATCAACTCACAAGATACATCAAACACCGCTAAGCCTCTGGCGGCTAACCAACTCATGCCACCTAGGTACCTAGCACACCCTCTCGACATTTAAAGGGAAAAATAAAATGGTTAAGTGTCATGATAGGCGTAGTTGTTAGTTGCCCCTGCTAGCATGGAGCTCGGGTAAATAGCCGTTCTGAATGCTCTGTCTGTGTTTTAAATAGGATCTCCTCACACAGTGGGAGATCACTTAGACAGTTACATACAACACTCAATTTACTAGTTGCGATCACAGTACCACTCGAATAACAACTACACACACAATAACTGTGATATTAAGCCATATAGCTCTCAATTCATTGCAATATCGGTCACCCTTGACAGACCATTCATTCGTTGTCCTACCATACCATGCCATGTGATGCTACGATGCTATGCCATACCGCGTGACATGCCATACATCTGCCTATCTGTAACATGCCTCGATGATGATCTCAAACAAGCCCTGTCTGTCTGTCTGTTTGTCTGTCTGTTTGTCTGTCTGTCTGTTCCGATATCAACGCCGGCTCTCCTGAAATAGCAAAGTGTAAAGCCCATTAAAAGCAAAGATCCCCCCCTCAATCAGAGCTCGAGAGCCCGTTCCTATCCTCCCTTCCCTACTTCTCAGTGACGGGACAAGCAAATGTTGCAATGTGAACCGCAATCCTCTATCCGCAATGCATACCAACCGACCACAACCATGGCATCGCCCCTCTCACCCGCTCATCCTGTACGCATATTCCACTCCCCCTTTCTTTCAGAGGCCACCAGTATCCTCTTCACCAGAAGGAGCACCATCCTATGTAATGCTGACACAGATTCTCGAGCTTCGTGGCTTCGATGATCAGTTTGTTAACCTGAGACACGACCTCGAGCTCCTCGGCGGGCTTGAAGTCCCGGCCCGTGAGTTTCTGGTTGACGCGGTCGAGCACCTCGACCGCGCGCGCGTTCTGCATCTCCGCCGCCTCCGCGCCCACGCCTACGCCTTCCGCCTGCCCGCCTAGGCCCAAGCCCATCATGCCCGCGGCGATCGCCGCTGCGCTCGAATTGGTCCGTGCCCTCGCTCTAGGAAGGGGAGGGGCGATAACGCCGCCGGCTCCGGGGGGAACAATGGGGTGCGTCGGGTCGCCCATGGCCTGCTGCGCAGCCAGGTATTCGGAGGGCGGGTGTTCGGCCTCAAGGATCGAAGGGCGGCGACCGCCGGCCCGCTGCGCGTCTGCGCCGAGCGCCGCCTCGCGCTCCGAGCGGAAGTTGGGGCCGACTGGCGACGCAGCATTAGTGAGACGCCAGGTCAGCAGGGGATCGTGGATAAACTGTATCAATCAACTCATGTTAGCAATGAACTATCTGAATTTCAAGGATAAATGTAGATGGCAAAAACTTACGGCTTCGAGCACCGCCATCACGCTCTCCTTGTTCTCCCTGAGCACACGCATGACATGCTCGCACGTGATGCGGAAGCTCCCCTCGATGTTGCTAACCTCCATGGCGTACGTCAACATTCTCGTCAAGCGGAAAGGCACACGCTCCGGGTATTTGTCTCTCTTCATGGCGACTTCGAAGCAGTCGCCGAAATCAATGTGGATGATCTTGCCGGTGATGCGGTCGAGCATCAGGTTGCTCGGATGTCTATCGCCCAAGCCCAGAATGTATCCTACCATGCTCATGACGCCCAGGCTGCGCGTGTAGTTGGTACGCCTCTCGAGCCAGGCCTCAGAACTCTTGCTCTTCAGCCATAGTACACGGTAGAGATCCTGTCCTGTCGTGTTGTCGAGAGCATAGCCAAAGACCTCAACCTTCTGCATGAGCGTAAGATTATCGTAGTCCGGAGCCATCTGCAGCATGATGCGGTGTTCAATGTTGAGAAGGATCTTGCGGCTCTCGCGGTACTCGCGAATGAGAACGTGCAAGGTATCACTGTTAGGGACCCAGCCAAGCAGACCCGAATTCTGGCTAAGAGGGATGGCTGGATATCGTTGGATGCCAAGATGACGCTTGTAGCATTCGGAGTCGTTCGCGAGGAGGGTGTTACACAGGCCGAACAATTGCATGACACGCTCATCCTGTCGGATATCCTCGTGGCCCTTCAACAGGAACGCATACGAGATACCATCGCTTCCGTTCGTGTTCAACTTCCTAGGCCTTTGCTTGGAGTTGATCACACTAAAGGTCGTCTCGAACGAAAGAATGCGCACAATAGGTGCACCGCTGCGGTATGTGCCGGGTACAGCGAGATCCAAATCTTTCGCAGCTAGTAACTTCGGAGAGCAGTACGCCAGCTCAAGTGAGGTCACCTGCGGAAGCTGTCTTCCTATCCGTCGGAACACGTTATAGTACAGGTCCCATGCCTGGTTCAGGTCACTGACGTCGTGAGTAGTTTGGTATTGGCGACACCATTCCCGTGCTTCTGTGAGATCCCGACCGAAAGTTTGCGCAAAGCTAATCTCGCGCAGTGTCTCGGGTCCGCGCTCGAGCTGATCATGCAATGGTTCGAGAGTGGCGAACATGCCCTCGATATTATGGTCTCCGAAGTAGAGTCGAGAAGCCTCCTCGAGACCCTCGTGCCACTGCTCATGCCAGAGCACTGCGACGCGAATGAGCTCGTGACTGACAATGTCGGCTTGCTCGACAAGCTTGGCACTGTGAGCACGCATGCTGTCCATGATCAGTGCCGCCGATTTCGATCTTCTAGTGCTCTGGGCCGATTTCATCGCGACAGTGAGCGGGTAGACCAAGGCCTGAGGGTGGTTACGCCCTACATCAGCCAGAAGGTTGTGGATGGACTGTCGCACTCGCGTGTTAGGCTGGTTGATACGTGCTATAAGCTGAGGAATGACCTCAAGCCAGGTATCAACGCTAACAGTTCCGAAGCCTTGAGTGACTGCCGTGTTGACTTCACTACTGCCACCATGAGCGAACCACAACGTAAGGAGACGCAACGTGTCCTGAAGGGAACTTCCAGACGATAGAGCGATGGACTTGAAGAAGCCTTGAACCGCAGGCACGACGTAATTCACCACAATCGACGGGTCTGTCCTCGGGGCGCTCCTATCGGCCGGAGACGTTATAGCCTGCACGATTTCAAAGTTCGCCAAAGCCCACGCATGCCAGGCCTTATACCATTTCGGATTGTATTGAGTGGCCTTTGAATAGGAGGTTAGAATGTCCTCGACATTGTGGTGTTGCCAGCCATTCTTGTTCAAGGCGACCTGCCATTCTCCCTGTCTGAGGAAGCATTTCGCAAGAAGCACTGTTTGATCGAGGATGACTTTCTGGGTTCTGGAGCTAGGGGCGCCTCCGTCCATGGAGTTCTGGAAGCCATAGTCGTTCATTGGGTCTACGCCGTTGGGTGCATTGTGCAGCGAAGCCCTGGCCATCTCCAGACTCTGGGCAGAATCGGCAGTGAACTTCCGCAAACAAAATAGTGTCTTCTCGGAATGGGACGTCTGCCGCAAGTTTGGTTGCTGACCATACTCCCAGTAGAATTTGAGAACGGCATAGACAACCTGCGGTGGTATTCTAGTCAGAGCAGCCTGCTGCGCCTGTCCGTTCTGGGACCAATAGGGTATGATCGTCTCGAGAGGACTCTCAGTGCCGATGAGCTGCTTAAGAGATTTCTCTGCCAGACCCATCCTTCCGGATTTCCGGCACAAGTTGGCAAATTTGATCCACATGTGCATATTCTCAGCGGGCGTGATGACAAGACCACGAAGGCGGAGCATGCGTTGCCAAACTTCGACGTTTCTCTGGCAGCCCTTGAGACGAGTCTCCCATGTGCGACGCATGGTAGACTTCTTCTTTTCGTCAGCCTGCTTGTAGACGATGAGTTCCTCGAGTTCCGCGAGCATCTGCACACGGACTACGACCTGGTATGCACGGTTATACGACTCGCTCACCAGCGCACTAAGCTCGGTGTCGAGGCCTTCCCGTGTCGACTGGATACAGGCGGCAGCTTCTCGGAATTGGTTACGATGGAGCGCCAATATCGCTCCAAAGAAAGACCGGTCCGGAGAATTTCGCTTCATCGATTGCAAGTAGTTGTCCATAGAGTCCCACTTGCCCAAACCCCAAGCAGCGGCGGTCGCTAGAGGAGCAATACGTCTCTGGACTTCCGGTGCTGAGTTTGCCCATGTACCACCGGCTATACTAGCAAGGGCATCCCACTCGCCAAGAGCATGCAAGCAGCGCATCTTACCCATGACGATATCGATCGGTATAGGGTGTTCTTTGGGGTATTCCGACTCCCTCCGGTTATAGAACGTTAGGGCCTCCTCCCAGCGTTCCAACTTCTCAAACCATGTTTCTCTGAGCTGGATTCCATCTTTGTAGAGTTGTGCCTTGCGCAATATGCCGATGGCCGCATCGTACTGCTGGAGCTGGTTGTTTATAACAATAAGGGCTTCGACCGCCGGCCCGCTTTGATCTTGCAGAAACTCGAGCTCTTTGTAGTGGAGAGCCTTTGCGTATGCATGACAACGGGCCGCCTCCCTGCCAAGGACCCTGATGTCGATAGGCAAGGCCTTGTCATCGTGCTCCATGAATTCGGCCAGGTTGAGAAGAAGACCAAGCAAGTCCGGAGGGACATTCTCGGATCGGATGGCATTCTCTATATTCTGAATAAGCTCGTCTTGGAACTGCTCGTAAAGTTCGCTCCAGCAGGAGACGAAGGCCGAGTTAAACAACTCTCGAGCAAGAGGAAGATAGACACTAGCTAAGATGGCGCAGGCGCGTAGCGCATGGTTGGGAGACTCCGTCAGAAGGGTAGTGCTGAAGCGTCGCAGCCACTCCTGCCAATCCTCTTTTGTCGACTTGCCTTTCGTATCCCAGGCGGCCTTCAGATGTATCGCATTCATCTCGAGTTTCTTGCTGCCAAGCTCAGCGAAAGACGGCTCATCGGGTTGATCGATAAACCGCGTCTCGGAACTCAAATCTTGCGGCAGGACCTCTCCCTTCTGGAGCTTGCTTACCAGGAGGTCGTAGTTCTGATGCTGGATCTGGTGGGTCTGCAATACCTTGCTTACAGTGCCCATGAAGTGCAAGTAGTCCTTACCAAGCTGGTGAATAAGAGCGCACAAAGTGTCAAGCGCCGCCACTCGCAAGGATGACTCTCCACTAGCAAGGACCCTAGCGAGCGGGTGGATGATCTTGGCGGCGAAGTCATTGAGGTTGACCTGGCGGGAGATCTTGCCGATGGTCTCGATGGCCGACTTTCTTAGGAACGTCGGCTGGCCTTGCTTCTCAAACGTCCGAACGATGACGGGGATGATGAGGTGCATATACTCTTCAGCACTAGAGCCAAAGACCAGGAAGGCATGCAGCACCTTCTCAGAGGGGACCCTCTTAGTCGTCGCGTCCTTGTCCAAGATGCCGAGCATCATGGGCAACAGGCTCGCCAGGTAGATCTTGAACTCCCCTTCCAGGGATCTCGAGATGGCTTCGACCAACGACAGTATTGTCGACTGCAGCGATGGTGCCATATCCCAATGGTCATGGAGCACTTCTACAATCTCCGGTAGGTACGTTCTGATGTGTTGTCGTACAATATTGACCAGCGTAGCCAGCTGGTTGAAGTATGACTCCAGGCGGTTGGCTGGCGAATTCTTGATGACTAGTAAGAACGCCGGGATGATACGGTCCAAGAACGAGACACACTCGAGTCCTAACGTGCGGAAGATATTCATAATAGCCTCAATAACGCCGGCGTGGTGCTGGATTAGAGAGGGATCCTTCAGAATGTTTAGGAGGGCATTAATCACGACAGTCGGGTAGTACTCTTTGTTAGAGGGGGTGAGGCCTGTCATCATTAGCGATATATCGGTCGTTCGGTTGTTCTCGACGCGCCGTTTGGCGTCGGGCGTGCGCTCCTCGACTTGCTGTTTAGCAATCTCGTCAGTACAGTGTTCACATTTTGCGCATTGCATGCATTTAGTCTGCTCCTCAAGTTTCTTCTTTTCCTTTCTCTTCTGTAGCAGCTTGACAGCATTGAAACCGGGGGTCTTGACGAGACTCTTGTCACTCGAGTAGTACGGCTCAACTTTGGACTTGTCCGAGTCGATCTGAGAGCTCCCAGTCGGCTTGACAGGGTGTCCCGAGCCGTAACCCTGGTGCCAAGAGTACTCGTCGTGGGAGTTCTGTACCTGATGTCTGTATGGATCTAGTGCACCCAATATTCCCATCAACTTAATCGTCTCCTGTCGGAGGGGCCCGCGCTGGGGTTCAGCACGAATGATGTTCTGGAGGAGTTCAAGGAGCTGGGGGTATTCGAGATAGGGGTCGATGACGTAGCCCGAATTGCTCGCAAGCTGGCCCAGAGTATGTAGGGCCGCTTCTCGCTTCACCACGGAAGCCTGATCTTTCAACGCGTCTATGATGATGGGCATGAGTCTGTCCTTATAGGGGAGCATGTCTTCTCCGCCAACTGTCGCAAGTTCACCAATCGCCTTGAGGATAGTAGCCGCAACGGCATGGTTCGGGTCATTTGCCTTGGGGAGAAGAACGGAGATCATGGGTTCGACGTAGGGCTTGATCAGTCCCTGGGCGTTCTGTACTAGGTGGCTTAGTAGCTTCGCGCTCTCCTCCTTGTTGCGTGCAACATCGGAGAACTCAAGTTCAGTAAGCATCTGTATTAGTGTCTTCCGTAGTGATGGAATCACGTAGGCTGGGTTATACCGTGCCAGGCGTCCGATGATCGACATTGCTACTTCCCTGATTCCGAATATCTCATCGTTGAGCGCGAAGAAGAGCGTGCGAATATTCTCGGCCTTGGCGAGGTGGGGATCGAAGCGCTCATCAAGAGCCGCGAGAACCGTCCGCCGTATGTTCGGTTCCGGATCAGAAACGCCTACAGTTAGTAATTTCTCAATCACGTCGCCCACCACCTGTAGGGCGTGATAACTTGTCTGGTTCACAATCGGGTCTCGTACGTAGAGTTGGCAGCAGGTCAAAGCGGCTGCCTCACGGATCTCAGGATCATCATCTTCAACGTACTTGATGGCGACGTCGCGGACGAATTCATTCAGGATGTGACCTTGCTCAATGTTAGCTTAAACATAATCTTCATAATGTGATATTCTCAACTGAAAAGAAGACGACAAAAAAAAGGGGGGGTGGGTTCCGTTATTTACCTGAGAAGTCGAAGCTCCCTAATGTGTTTAGAGCCAGCTTAACCTCGGCCTTCCGATGCTCGTAAGCCTGCGGGTCTTTGGCGTCCTTTGGAATGATAGGTACCGCAGAGAGGGTATTTGGCGTGGGAGCGCCCAGGGGCTTGAACGGCTCTCCACACAGGACCGTGCTCAGCATGTTCAACAGTCTCTCCTGGATGGTGGCCTTGACGGGGGGTATGTAGAATGCCATATCAACCAATGCCTGCGTGAGCTTCGGGGTGAGGTCGCAGGCGAAGATGGGGTCTAGCAGCGCCTCCATATACTTGCTGAGGGTCTGACCAACGGCAACAGCCAACCTACTGATGCAGTCGAAGACGGGATCAACAGAACCCCGTTTCCGGGACTGGATGCTGAGCCCCTCGCGGACGTAGATAAGTACGCCATCTAGGTAGGGCGCGATGGCGCTCTTGACCGAGTTGGCGATATTTCCAATGGCCAGAAAGGCGTCGTTTCGCTCCTTGTCCTTCTTGAGCATGCCCGAAAGGTAGACCATGAATCTATGAAGATAGGTGTGCGCGAAATCGGCGGGGGAGTAATTGGCCAGGTCGGGAATCAGCAGGACCACGGTCTTGCGAATCGTCACGTCGCGGTGGTCCTTATGGCGGAATACGATCTCGCAGGCCTCCTGATAATGATCCTGCATGTACATGCCGCCCTGCTCCAGGAGCTCCTTCAGCACCAGCAGCGACGCATGAATGTATTCAACGGTACTGATCTTCAGGCCGAGGATCATCTCGGTGTACATCTTGGTCATCCAAGCCTGCTTCATCTCCTGGTCTCGCTCGCGAATGATGCGGAAACAGGCGCTGACGGTCTCCCCTGACGTGGCGCGGATGAGCTGGCGAGGGTCCCGAAGGCCAAACCAGATCAGGTCGAAGATGAGCCCTACATAAGGGTACATCAAGGTGGGCGCAGACCGGGCCAGTTCGCGAAGGATCAGCACAGCACTATATCGCTTCTCTTCGACCCTGTCGGTCTGAAGCCACTCGAGCGCGGTCTTAACTTCGGACTCGACGAGCTCAGATATCATCGACCCGCCCGGTCGGCAAAGCTTCCCGAGAGCTATGGCTGCTGGCTGCATAGGCACAATGTCCTTACCTCTCAGGATGGTTTTGAGGTTTGCGGTGAACCGAGTGTACTTGGCGGTGACGTCGACGCCTTCGAAATCGACGAGGGCGTCGAGGGCGTAGACGCCGCCCAGGCGTTCGGACGAGTCGTTGCCGTGAAGCATCAAGCTGGTCATTTTGGCGTTTACGGCATTGTAGAACTGATTGAACTGGTCGGATTGGAAATCTGCAGATATAGAGTAATAGTGTGAGCCGCAGGTGTAGTCAGGTCACATTAGATATGGAACTGATGTTGGATGCGCACCTCTGTAACAGACAGTTACCAGATCCCTCAGCTCGGCTGCTGCTCGCTTCCGTATTTCATCGCCAGCCCTGTTTGGAGATGGGGAAGGTTAGCAGAGAAGGTCGGAAGAGAATATCAGACGAAGAAGATCAGAAGAGAAGGTCCGAAGAGAAGGGAAAGACAGGAAAGGAAGGAAGGTAGGTATATATTTGAGGCGTTGAGGATTGAAGATTGAAGCCGCGGGGTCGCGATTGCATACCTCGACTTCAGGTCTCTGGTAATAGAGTCCAGGGCCTCGAGGGCCAGCTGGTATTGTTGCGCCATGGTGGGCAACGACGGTACGTAGTTTTGTTATATCTCGTTGTCACCCTCAGCTGCGTTGGTGACAGCTTCAGGAGCCGGCTACAGACACATGAAGGGTGTTGTATGGAAGTGGTTGCGACACACGGAGGTCACGAACGGGATCGAGGCAATGGCGCACTGAGGGGGGGGGGGAAGAAAAAAGCTGGTATATGTCAGATAGACAACGCCCGGTGGTAGAGGCGGTCAGGATGTTGCTTGTCGTTCGGTACGCCTCAAACAAGTCATTTGTGCGAGGGACAAGCGGAGGCCGGGAGCTGTTGTAAGTAGCAGGCGACAGAGGTGAATATGAAGCAAGCAGGACGCGGTCAACAATTAACCAAGTCCCCGACTCCATACAATATTGAACTATCTCTACTAAGGCAGGTACGTACCATGCCTATCTAGCCTAGCTGCCTAGGTAGGTACATAGGTACATACCTTGGAAGGAAGTCACAATGGGCTCACAGTGTCACGTACCGTATCTGGTGGCTGAGCAGACCAGATGACATTCTAAGTTTACCTAGGTATTCGGGAGTGACACCGTGTGAGAGTGAATCTACTGTGCAGTAGGCAGCTTTATCTTATCAATTTACAGTACAATGCTTTCACTACATGTAACAATAGGTAACCTAACACATGCATCCGCCACTGTCCCTTCCATCAATGTTCAGCCTACTAATAAGAGGTATCGCAAGTACATTTTGGCAGATGTACCTAATTCAGCCACTCTGGGATACTCAGTCGACAGCACCATCAAGGCTACTTGTATACATACATACTTCATGCCTATATTGATATAATACACATTTATCACTCCACTATACTGAGAAATACAGATCTATGTAGAAGTCTCATGAAAACTATAAAATCAATATAATTGGACTTACATTGGTGAGTACAAGCGTAAGACAGTTGTACTTGAAGGTATTCTCTGCATGGTACCCACAAACTACAATGGATCTTAGCCCCAGTGGCCCTACAGTACATGTACATGTAAGGACTTCAAGCTTAATCAGATAACTGTATCAATCAGTGGCGCATTCAATTCTTACCTTCTATCTCATCCCATCTCATCCCACTTACAACAACCCAGCCAACCTAGAACGACACAACATTTCAATCTCAAAGTCCTTATCACTCTATTTTCCTCTCCCCATAACCACAACAAATACCGGTGCTCTCCATTTCGATTCCAGCAAACCCCAATCTTCAACCCCCCCAACTCAATCCCACATCTGCCACCATGGGCAACGACGGCGGCTCGATCCCGAAGCGGCGCGAGCTCGTCAAAGAAGCCGCCCGCGCCCCCAACACCTCCGAGCTGAAAACCACGGCCCTGGAATCGCTCTCACACGCCTGGGAGACCTGCCCGCTCTCCTCCCAGCTCCTCGACCCGACGAACACCGTCTCCGACAGCCGCGGGCGCCTGTACAACTACGAGGCCGTCCTGCAGAGCCTCGTGCCCTCCTCCACCACCGACCCCAGCCCCACCGCCGAGGCGCAGGAGGCCGCCTTCCGCAGCACGGGGATCAAGTCCCTCCGCGACGTCGTGAAGCTGCGCTTCGCGCTGCGCCGCGACGAGAAGGGGCGCGCGTTCCGCTCGTGCCCCGTCAGCCTGAAGGAGCTGGGCGCCGCGACCAAGAGCGTGTACCTCGTGCCCTGCGGCCACGTGTTCGCGGAGGCCGCCATGCGCGAGATGCCCGAGGCCGAGACGCAGTGCCCGGAGTGCAGCGGGGCGTTCGCCCCGCGCGACGTCGTGCCCATCCTGCCGACGGACGAGGCCGAGGTCGAGAGGCTGGCGAGGCGGGTCGAGGAGCTGAGGGCGCTGGGGCTGAGCCATAGTCTGAAGAAGGAGAAGGTGTCGGGGGGCAGGAAGAAGCGGAAGGCTGAGGGCGCTGCCGGGGAGAAGGACAGCAATGAGATGAATACGAAGGGGGGAGGAGAGGCGTCGAAAGAGAAGGATGATGTGGGTAGGACAGAGAAGAAGAAGAAGAAGGATAAGGACAGGAACGGTATCTCCAGTCGGATAAACAATTCGATGACTGCGTCTCTTACCGCGAAGGTGCTAGCGGAGCAGGAGGAGAGGAACAAGCGGAGGAAGATGGTGGATGGGTACAAGAGAAGCGAGGCAGTGAGGTGATGAAGCGAGACAATGCATACATATATGCATCTTAAGATGACTGGTATGAGCAGCATTAACTCTCGAGATCTTGAGAGCTCACATGTCAAACTTGTATAACCATAAGACCAGAGCACAAAATATACCAGATTCGATTGGATGGCAATGTTCATATAACATTACATATAACATTGCATTGATGTCTTCCTATATTGTTCATATGTAAATCCTCTAACTACCAAATTCTCATCAAAGAAACCCGATCTCTACTCCCCCTGGGTAATTTTCAACACCATGTTACATTGTAAACAGGTAGCCCCCTCCCCAATTGATCACCTCCCATCACAACTCATCCTTCACATGCTGCCCCGGCTCGACCGCCTCCTCGCACACGGCCGGCGTACCGACCTCCATCTTGTAGACGCACTTCTCGAGCTCGCTGATGCGCCAGAGCTCCTCGGTCTCGGCGCAGGCGAGCCAGACGTCGGTCTTGCGGTTGGGGCCGTTCCAGCAGCCCTGGCCGTTCTCGTACCGCAGCACCATGCGCGGGCCGCGGCCCAGCCCCTTGCCGTCGTGGCGCTCCTCCTCGTCGGCCTCGTCCCAGTCGATGCGCTCGAAGCGGCCCATTCCCGTGCTGCCGCCGCCCTTCTTGCTCTTCTGGCTCGTCCGCTCCATCCAGCACAGCTCGTACTCGTACTCGCCCGCCTCCGTCGAGATGCACTTGCCCGCCAGGTACCGGAAGATGTCGTCCGCGCCGTAGTCCTTCTCCAGGTCGCGCCGCTGCTCGTCCAGCGCCCGCTGCTTGCCGCCCAGCTCGTTGGCCGCCGCGTCGTGCGCCTCCCGCGCCGCCTTGACCAGCCGCGACTCGCCCTTGGCGCCCGAGTCCGCCAGCATGCCGTTCTCGATCAGCCACACGCGCAGGGCGTTGAGCTTGGCGTGCAGGAAGTCGCGCAGCGGGCCCGGCAGGTAGGCCTCGAAGCTGTACAGGATGTCGGTGTCGGTGGCCTCGTCCTCCTCGAACTCCTTCCAGTTGATGCCCGAGGTCTCGCTGTCCTCCTTGGTGACCTCGAGGATCTCGGCCTCGCTCGTCTGCTCCTGGGACTCGCCGGCCTTCTTCGCGGTGTAGTCTTCCCACCCCCGGACGGCCTTCTTGACGCCCTCGTCGTTGAAGTTCGGGTTGTATTCCTCCTTGAAGGCGGCCAGGATGCCTTCCAGCTCGGCCACCTTCTCCTGCAGATGGTTGCGCTCGCCCATCACCTTGCTCAAGACGCCCCTCAGCTCGTTGACCCGTGCCTTGGCCAAGCCCGCCAGCACGCCTACCTTGCCCGGGCCCTCGCTCTTGACGACCTTGAAGCGCTCCTGACGCTCGACCTCGTCGAGCTTCACCTTCAGCTCGTCCCGCTTGGCCTCGAGCTCCTTGATCTCGCCATTGAGGGTGTCGATCTTGGCCTCGACCCGGCGGCGGAGCTCCCTAGACTCCTTGGCCATGGTCCGGCGCTTCTTGTTAGCACGTTCGAGATTATCCTTGCGTTCCTGCTCGACACGGCGCCATTCCTTGCCTATCTCGGCACACTTGTTCGGGCATTTCACCCCTCCTACGTTGCCGTACTCCTCGCTGCCATCGCAGCACAGATCGTAATCGCACACGCCATCGTTCACGTACATGAAGGGGACGTATGAACCGATGTGGCCCTTGTTCTCGCACCAGAAGCCGGGCAGGGCATTGGTAGTGTTTGTCGTACCAGAGAGGGAGGCCGGCAGGGGTTGCGAGGGAGATAGGTAGTCGAGCAGGGCACAAGCCGCAGTGCCGGGCTCGTCGGTGCCGTCGGGACAGTCGCACGAGTTGTCGTTGACTTGGGACGGGGAGATGGTGATATGGGGGTGGCCGATGCAGGCAAACTTGTCCTTGATTTCGTAGAATTTGACAACTATAGACGGGCCAATTGGTTAGTATCCCTATCTATCTACGTAAGAGCCATGATTGAAATCGAGATTTCGTCCATCTTCGCCTTCAGCGGTGGGGCATCATGAATGGGATGAGGCAGAGAGGGCATGGCATACATTCAGGACCAACACCGCGGAGTGTTGAAGCAGCTGTAACAATCCCGTTCTGGGCTATGATGCCTGCTAGCACCAAAGCCGGAGACCGCCGCATTTTCACGAGTGTGGGAGGGGATGCTGTTTGCTCATGGAAATCCGATGTGGTTTGGACTTTGGACGGTTGAAAGTTGAAAGTTGACAAAAAGTGCCAAAAGTGCCACAAGTTAACACGAAACATCAATGACCAGCTACTGCCGCTGCAGGGTAAGCTGGCTGGCTCACCGCAGGGGTCCCCTGTAAGCTACCTGGCTACCTATCGTAGCCCCCTGTCGAGCCTCAGCCACAGCTGCCACAGCTGCCACAGCTGCCAGTCAGCCGCAGAAAGGTGAAAGGGACATCATCTTCCGAACACCATTTCGGCATTACATAAATGTACTCTTCACCAACTCATACATTTGACATCATTATCTTATGGAAACATTTCATAGATGTTTACGTATTTCGACTGCGAAGAGCTTCATAATCTAACCCTCTCATATGAAATACTATTTTAGTATTTTTCATGCGAAAGTGCCTCGTTTTGCTCAGCTCACTTACTCCCATCCTTCTTACTAGGTGTCCCCGAACACCTTGATGTCGATGTCCAATTCTTATATCCTTGCAGTAAGACTCAACTATACGCTAGACAGTACTATTATACATCACTCCTGGCTAGGCAGAGTAATACATGTAAATAAGACCGACTCGACTGTAGCTTCCAAATGGCTGTATGTATCGACTCAAGCCATGTCTCAGCAAAGCATGCTCAGGGTCAACTACTGAAAGCCCAGTACGTCACTCAATAAACACCTACAAAGAGTTGGGGGAACAACTTGCAAGAGATCATGCTATTTGACCCCGTTTACTAATCCTCCTTTTGATCAGCCAGTCACTCATGTCAACATCTCGTAGAACTCAGGATAATCATAAGTGTCAAAACACAAGATATATCATGACAAGTAGATATATTGTCGTTGAACTACATTTCAAGTCTCGGATTTTTTCTTTGTCTCACTCTTGCTCTCGGGCGCCCCCTTCTTCGGCTCGTTCTTGGACCCGGCCTCGTTCTCGTAGTCGCCTCCCTGCTTCTCGTACTCCTTTGCAAGTTTCGATGCCTGACCACACATATTATGAATCAACGATACGTCCACGGCAAGCGTAGTCGCGATCACATACCTTCCAGGCCGACCACTGTCCCTGGCCGCCGCCCGATTTATTGGGCTCTTGCTTGACATCTGAAACGTAGGTATCCTCGATCAACACCAGCACCATTCCCGAAGGAATTCCTCGCCTGATATTGGGTTCTGCTCACCTTCTTTGATCTGCTCGCGGAGCTCAGGGTCCGTCGGCTTTCCTTTCGACGAAGGCATCTTACGGGTTATGATCAGGGGGTTGATGTAAATTCGCTTAGGTCTGAGAATGGTGCGAGATAGGTTCGAAATAGTTGAATTCATGACTTTTCAACTCTATGGAAGGCTGCGTGGCCTTATATATTTCAACTGATATGCACAAGTGTATTGTAATACAAAGAGACAGTGATCTATGACGCCTAGCATTGTCGCTAAACATGTGCACGCATGTCTACGAGTATGAGGTATGTATGACCCGGGGATTAGGGTAAGCTTAAACAATGACAGGGAGACTACAGTTTAGCGGCGGGAGAAGCCGCAGCTATTACATCACCACTTAATGGACAGGCTTAATTAGTCACCCCTTCCCTCCTCCAGAAAACGAGTCAGTGCATATGGGTGTGGTTGTCGGATGAAAGCGAATAGCTATATACGAGTCAATCAATAGTGTCCAATCCGTGAAGCGAGTTGTGATATAAAGGGCATCTGACTAGATATGCGAGGAGTGATGCTAAAAAATCCGCTTTCATCTACTTTATCTCAGAATCATCTGGCGTCTTTAGGGTGTATGGGTGCCTGGCTACGAGTATCTCAGTTGATGAATGAGCATATAAAGAGTGATTATGGCACCATAACATCAATTATCTCTACATACCAATATCGTTTCCAGACTAAGTATATCCAACAATACAGCACACGACAGGTTCCAATATGATACCTGGAGGGGACTAGATCTTACAATACCAACAGCCATTCGAATGATTAAGAAGCCATAATCTTAGTTTCATACTATAGCGGGGCTCCTAAACGGATTATATTGATAGTACTGCACTAACTTGGTGCTTTCATCTCGTGATATTCCATATGCTGTGTATCGCGGTCGCAAGGACAGCACTCCGCAGTTGGAACGTCCGAACAAAGGCAAACGCATGTGAATGCAATGTTTAATTTTATGCTTCACACAAATGGCATATTTCGCGATGACTCACCTGAAGTCCGTTACTCTGTTGGTGTTGGTAGATACATCTCCATTGACCAAACAACCTGCTCGGGATAGATGCCTCTTTGTTCGACTACCATCTACCAACATTTAGCATCAGAGTACAAATCAGGATAATAAGCGAGAATCCATTTCGATTTGACATCTCTTGTCCACCTACGAAAAAATTACTAACGCGGTGCCTACAAGCCTAATGATGGAGCCTGAGCAACACCCATCAGACAATGAGTCTCTTCCATGCCCGTCCAACGGCTGGGGTCTCAAAATAAACCACCATCCAACTGACGACGGTGGGATCTATCAGCTAATACCGCCGAGCCAGCTAGATGACTCAATACAAGGCCGCGTCGCGTGCGACATCGTGCTAGTGTTGGACATGTCCAGCAGCATGAACAAGCCAGCTTCAACACAAATGAATGCGGCAGTCGGGCAGCCAGGCTCAGAGGGCCTCGGTTTGTCGATCCTTGATTTCACCAAGCACGCTATACGAACTATTGCCGAGGGCCTAGATGAGAAAGATAGACTAGGTATCGTCACATTTAGCGACGAGGCAAAAGCAAGTTTCCTACCTCTCATACAGTATATATGTATTTCTGCTGACAATACTGAATCACGAGCAGGTCGTTCAGCCGCTATTGCCAATGACAGGGCAGAATAAGGGCAGGACCCGGAATAATATCAGCAACTTGAGGGCTTCCGGTAAGACTAATCTCTGGCATGGCATCCAGCAAGGGATCAAGCTTTTCGAAGGCCAGGAGACCCTTAGAGGCTTGCCCGCCATTATGGTCCTGGCTTCTGGACAACCTAATCATATGTAGGTATTCTTGAATTGCCACTCAAGGCAACGAGCATAGTTGATGTAGTCCACAGGTGTCCTGAAATTGGATTTGTTCAAGCGATACGCGGCATGTACCTGGCAGCGCCGCTTCATACATTTAGCATCGGCTGCGACGTAGAACCTGAGCTGCTGTATAACATCTCTGAGGCTGGCGGAGGCAACTTTGTTTTCGTCCCCAACGCGAGCATGATTGTAGGAATACCAGTGCCCGCTAACATACGAGCGACTGACAAATGGACAGGGGTCTATATTGATCCACGCCGTTGCGCATCTGCAGTCGACATTCGCTGTAGACTGCACACTTGAAATATTAACTCCCAAGATACATGATATGGTGATAATGGGCGGCGAAATTCTTGATTCAGAGTGGATCATAGAAAAATACCACACCAAGACAACCGTCGATGTGGGAAACCTCCAATGCGGCCAGTCTCGAACCCTATATTACCATGCCTACAATAACCAAGGCTCCACTATGTCCACGCTCAATGAATCAGATGGTTTTTATATTAATGTAAGTGTCTCCTGTGAGGTTATATCTGGGAAGGAATACCCCAAAGACATACTATACCACCCACTACCGGACGCCCTCCTTTCACTTTCAAGCTCCGAAGTCGCCTATCACCAGAGTCGCTTTATGATATACAAGTTACTTTCGGCGCCTTTCCGCGCCAAAGAAAACATGTACCGAGATGGAGAGTATGCTCCTGGTTCAAGCTCAGACAAGTTATTCGAGCATAACTATTCTGCCGAACAGTTCCAGAGACACTGCTTCCAACTTCTGCGTAAAATACCAGCCTACGACTATAATGATCCACACAACAGATCTCTAGTGGAGGACCTAGAGGACAGCTGGCCCCCTGGGCAGATCTTGTTGTCGCGTAATGACGAGGAAGAGTGGCGGCGATGGGGCTCCCACTATTCCCTAAGCCTCCGGAATGCCTACGAGAAGCAGCTGTAAGTTCCCCGAGTCTAGCCCTACGTATCCAGGGCCCCCCCTTTACGTATGGGCGTCGCAAATATGGCTAACATGGACAAACTCAAACTAGGTGCCTTTCCCCCCAAGGCATCGGGCCCCAGCTCTTCAACCAAAACCCCCTTTTCCTCGAATGTAGAGCAAGGCTCAGCAACATCTTTAACAACAGCCCGCCTCCAACGTCCTCTCCAACGTCCCCTCCAACGTCCCCTCCAAAGCCTTCTCCGACGTCTTCTCCAACGTCCTCCCACAGCTGCCCCGCCATACCAAAGCACGCCACTATGGCACGCATGGGCGACCTCAACGCGGGCTATTGCAGCGCCGCCAGCCCGGTCCTCCTCGCCAGCGAGCACTCGGTCCCCATGTACCAAATCCGGAGGGGCCACATCGTGCAGACGCCGTTGGGCCCGCGGTCCGTGGTCGCCGTGCTGAAGACCATGATGCGCAGGCGGATCCCCCTGTGCGACATCGGCAGCGGCGCCGCCGTGGGCCCGTGGCAGCCCATCAAGGTTTCCGAGGACGCCGCATGGCGTTCCCCGGCGCAGGTGGCGAGAGCGCGGAGGTGGGGCGGCCCCGGGGCCGCGTACTCGCTGCTCTTGCAGCCTCACCCGACGGCCGAGGCGCATGCGGTGCGCGTTGGAGCGGTGTGGGCCGCTACGCTTGGCCATGGGGTGAGCGGCGGGGGCGCAGATGTGCGCGCGCATCCGTTCTTGGGCAATTACGAGCGGGTTTGGAAGGAGATGCAACGGCTTGGGGTTAGCAAGGGCGGAATGGTGGTCTCTAGGGGGCTGAGGAGGAGGGAGGGGGATGGCCTGGTTTGTGGGTTTAAAGGGTACCCACGGTTCGGGAGTAGAGCGAGAATCTGTGCTCTTGCAAGATTGAGGCGATCGCGTAGCAGACGATTACCTAGGTAGTTGTGTGATGATGCAACATCCTGATGGAGAGATGCTTAACTTATCTGGGATACGGTTACTTATCGTATATCTATACACCCCATTCTATTCAAGGATACGTGAGGGAGGAGTGTTTCCCCCCTCAATTCCTTTTCTTCTTTCCATTATCGTCAATAGCACTTTGAATTAAGTTTCAGGAGTTTCTATTGCATCACATATCCTTTCTCTTAGCGCCGTACGGTCATTCCCCTCTAATTTCACCACGTATGGATACTGAAATAAATGGTACTCATGAATTCATGACTGAGCTGATAACCTTTCGTTACTTATGGTCCTCAAGATCCAGCATTGGTGAGCTCGATGAAAGTGGTGCTCCTCGATCAATATCCTTCAGGGCAGAAAATGTAGGGGCTTTCTACTAAAAGACTGGAGCGCCTCATAATACGAGGCTATTATTCCGGTCAATTGCCTAACTTGGCATATTGCTAGCTTTTCATTGGTAGATTGATGATGAATGAGGCTGTATGCTGTGCCACATTCCGTGGAGAAGTCCCAGTCATTGACCCGCCAGCACTGAACCGAACCCCATTGTGGCCCTGAAGTGTGGAACATATTCTCCTCCTGCTTAAATTGTACCATCGTTTTTAACAGAAGAAACTTTACCGAAAGGAACATTGTAGGACGCGTCTGCTCGAAGACAGTCATACATTCAACCAAGTCGTTTACAAAGAGGCTGACTGTTCCTTGCATACTCTGCTTAGATGCTGAGGTCGCCGCTTATCATTGCCCACAAGTATATATCACCAGTAAATGAGCTTGCCATACCAGATTGAACGATAAAGCTGCTGCCTTATGACACTAAGTGCCTACCCTTGATGCTCTAACAGCTTTTTATTTTATTGTTTTATTATATGTTTTGGCGGCGGCAGCGTGTAGCCAATAATCGTACTAAGTCCGATATTCTCTATTGTCAACGGGTAAAAGTGCCGTTGCTAATTCTAGGCATGAATAGGTAATTCCATGCAGGGGTATAGAAGAGAAGAAGATCGCCTCGGTAAAGCTGAGGTATGTACCCTAGAATCACTGCCGTATACCACATAAAGCTCATGAGATATCAAGCTACTGATCTCAATATTCTGTTATCCTTCTGGGATGTGAGTGTTATGGCCTAGGCTATGTGGACTGTATTCTGAAACGAGCCATCAAATTCAAAGTAACTTGAGTAGATCGTGTAAGGCGTATCGTACTTTGGCGGTAACTGCATTTGCCTGGTACATATAACTAATTACTATGAGAGAGACATGTATGCTAGAAAGACGGAATTCGTTCCCTAGGTTAGTAGTATTGTTAGATCAGCTTCTTCAACATGTGAAAAATGGAAGTGTAATATACTAGGCAGTAAAATGTATAGTCGCTAGATGAGCCAAGGCAACCGGAAGCGAATATTAGCATATCATAGCTATTCTCGATGTTGAGTTGTACCTACACATCGAAAGCCACATATACAAACGTTCTGGTAAGATGTCAAAAGAGCCTAGGACTATGCTGATCCGGTTAGCACGATGGTCAGCACGATCAACATGCTAGAACTGGTGGCCGCACAGTTAAAATGGACAATCATATCGAATGTTCCTTCCCGTCAATTATATCTACCGGGTATCAGCTTGGTAGGAATGCCCTTCCATGTAGACTTTTCTTATAGTTAACAAAAGATGCTTGCCGGCAATTTGACTTCACAGGCTGATGCAGGGCTTTTGGTCTACTGTGTGAATCCTAGGCTTTGTTGATGCCTACTGATGAGGAAGAACACTAAAAAGGTCGTTACAATTATCGTCGGTATGTACCATCGATTATATTAGTAGCCAATATACCACTGGCAACCAAGCTATTGCCAACGAAGGAAGAAAAGCTGCCCTATACGGACATCTATAACAACTCCTGGACACTAGAATCTCAATCGGGCTCAAGCTCGTTCCCGAAGGACATCAAATGAGGGGACGCTATAACTAATAGACGTAATGGTTATCAATTGCTGCGACGTTGCCGCCTCCTATCTTACACATTGATATGGGATAGGTTGATTTGTGCGGTAGAGTTCAGCCGTTCGCTCCCACATATGAATACATGAAGACACCAGCCTCGCAGCAATGAGGAGGCCCAGTTAAACACAAGCGCCGATGCTTTCCATAACCTATTCACAACCCCAACGCAAGGCGCCACATTAAGCTAGGCATAATAGCGCCAACTCCGAGAAAAACAGACCACCGTGGTTGCATGGAATTCACAGGGCCGAATCGAACCTAGCACAGCCAACGTATCTCGAGAACTAGTCTAACCTCGATACCTGCTTGCCTGCCTGCCTGCCTATACATCCGTACGGGAAATCAGCCATGCGGCTCGAAAAGAAGAACCTATAGCCAGTTTAGAAGTCTGCAGTAACTTTGGTAGGGAGGGGTGGTGCCACATCTTACATGTGTTTGCGTAGAGTCGACTGAAATACATTCAGTGGCAACTGGGACATTCCCTATGCTTGCACCAGGTGCAGTCGTCGCTGATGACAAAGACGCCGCCACATTTGCAGCAGTGTGTTGGATACATAGTAGCGATTTACACGTAGAGTATGGGGGCGGATGTATGTAAGTTGAACAGATCTTGTTGATAGGTTAGCGTCTGTTATATATGTATGTAGAACTTGGAATCTTTGAGATGATCGTAATAAAAGTGATGTTCAGTTTGTAAGAATGAAGTTGTCTATCAATCTACGCATTCCCCCTCCCGACTCGGGGCGTCTGTCTGATATACTACACGCGGGTGCCACTAGGGTAGCCATCTTGAAAGCTACTTGCACCAGACTAAAAACATCGCAAACCCTATTCCGGACCAGTCCTAGGGCTCGTCCATCCCAAAAGGGCCGCACGCAGAGGAGAGCTTACCCCGCGTGGAGCCCGCGAGACGAATCACGGGCGCGGACGGCACAGCGGCGGCTGAGGTTTGGGGGGGCCACTTGGGGGAAGATCAACTGGCGCGCCCGTGGTTCGGATCGCTGACCACCCCACGCCCGTCGTCATCGCGGCGGCCTGACTGGTGCGATTGCAGTTTCGTTTAGGCCATTCCAACACCTAAGCGCATATCCGCGCCTCGAGAGAGGTCAGAACCGCGACTGGGGACCGCCGCGACCGGGAAGCCCACTGGACTGACTGACGGTGGCGACGACTATCGCCGCCACGGACGTCCATCGTGACCTGCGGGCGAAACCGGGCTTGTTGAAAATCATCTTATTACCTAGTGTCTACTGAGGGGAGCAGAGCGGGATTCTCTCTAATGCCGAGGACAATTGATGACTTTGCTAGTTAGTTGATCAGTCGGCAAACGTACGACGGACAGACCATTCGGAGAAGCAACACTATAGTGAAGGGGCACACGGCAATGTAAAGCCCGCGGACTGACAATCTAGAACTATTATAGGACGTTGTGATACGCTATGCAGCTAGTCAGAAGCTCTACGACTACTTCGGTCTCAACTCTCGAACTATTCAAGCCATCTCCATCCCATGCCGTGGGCGCAATTTCCACGTTTTTCGCCTAGTTGAGGCAGGTAGGTTTCTTATTCCGTGATATATGATCTTGGATCCCAGACGCACGATATGTGTGTCTCGAAGGTGGTCGCTTGATTAAGTTCATGGCTGAGATGAGGTTACCGTCTTGGGCAGCACGACGCGGCCGATCTTCTGCACGATACCCCGCGTCTTGCATGCTGGCGCTGCAGTCCTTGCCAGCTGCGGTAAGTAGCATCATGCTGCTTGCTTCTGGATACTACTGTATGCAGTACAAAGTAGAGTATATATTAGGCTTGATCGATAGATCAATACTACGCAGTACTACGACTCGATTCGGCAAAATGTGTTGACACCGCGTGCTGAATTCCAAAGGGTTGGTTGTCCTGTGTATGATTGCACTATGTGATCCTCATCAATATGGGATTTGATGGCGGAATCGTAGCATGAGCGTCTCGTCGTGTTGTGTATATGATTGTATTTTTAGATTATAAAGGAAAACCAAGAGAGGCATGTGTTAGATAAAGTGCCTCGGTATCGATGGAATCCTGACGGTACATAACCTGTCAATACAAGGAAATTGAAGGAGGTGGCTTTCAAATCCATGGCTCAGTCGCTTGTACGTACTACTCGAGAGCAAGACCCTGGAATAACAACAGACTTTAGCCGGACAGGCGTTGCCCACGTGGATGATATAAGCTTACTTCGATATCTGACCTTGTTAATCCGGAATTGCGTAGATCGGTGCCTTTGATTTATAATCTATACATATACTAACTAACATACGAAGGCATGTCGTCCTACATCGTCATCTTATTCGTTCTACCCTGCTGAAGTGCTTTCTGAGTTATGCTGCGACGCAGACAAAAATTCCAGCCACTGTTTGCGTACCACAAGAACTGGTTTCTTTTCCATTAGAACCAACGTACTCGGAAAATTAATCTACTAACACCAAACTTGTCCGAGCAGCCCGAGACTCAAGTTGTTTGTTTTGTATGACTGTTGAGACAATCTAGATGAGGTTTAGGGCTGTTAGTGCCTCCCAGTCGGCCGGTCTAAGGGTCGGTGCCGTAGGTAGCGTGTCGCAAGATCATGCTCCGGCTCGAAATCCAATCTCCGCAATGTGCAGGGGAGAGGGGCGTGTTGCATGGAAGAGCAGGCAGATTAGATAGATTTCGTTAGCGGGAAGATCTCCAGCCGCGGAACGAGACGTGAGATGGGAAGCTCTATTGATGCATACGTACGTAAATAATGCACATAAGCGGACGATGGGTAGGTAGTTATGTATGTTGGATGTTTAAAACGGCCAGTGGCTTAATGCTTGCAGACGTTGCTGTTGGACTTTGCATGTGCCTGGCAGTGTATGCGGATTACGTGCCTTACTGCTGCGTTCCGGCGGCTGACTGTTTGTGCAGCACCAACATGCAGGACAGGCAAGCCTAGGTGGTGTTCGACATCCCTTCGCTCGTGTGAAGAGAAAATCATATGTACATTTTGGACACCTGCGGGTGCTGTTGTAGATATTGATATTCGGTATCAATTCTAGGGCGGCTCTTTTCTAAGTCGACTCTTCTACGTCGTAATAGCATTAGAGAAGTTGACAACACAGTTTCAATGCCCAGCCATGTTACAAAAGAGCCAGAAACCTTAAAAGGAGGTAAGACCTGTGGCCTGTGATAACCCGGGAGGTCTAGCAGGAAAAACGAGACAGTGCAACGGCCGCTTCGGTTGTCTGAGAAGTGAACATATGGTATGGAGCGTTGAGTCAGATTTGTCATGTATATTTATTATGGGCATGTTTACATCCGTATTGATGACGTTGCTATGATACTTTGTGATTTTTGTTAATTGTACATAGTTGATATATGCCAAGGATATTTCAGATATTTCAATATTCAGTCGAAATGAGATGGAGAATCGCACTTTCGGGACTGCCGCGGCCAAGGAGCCTGTATCCACGTAGCTGGATCTCGACAACCCAGTTCGCTGGGTACTCAACATCGAGATCGCAGCATTCTTGGTTCTAATGAAATAGCTAATAATACGGGGAAAGGTAAGACGCCTGCTGAGACCTCCGACGCCTATCAGTTGGCGGGAGAGAGAGCATGATGTACGATTATAAGCTAGAGAGATCATCGCCAGATAGCTGTTTGGTAGGATTGCTATTATTGGCTTCATAGTAATTATTGGGCTTCGAATGTTAGCTAGACTCTTTATTTCCCGACAGCGAATTTATTATTAGGGTTGAAAATCCTCCTCGGACACGGGTGAGCCTTTGAAGCAGAATGGGAGAAAAATTTTAATTGAAGCCCCGGTTTGTGTTTTCTGAACAAGTGCAACCTGAATAATAACAGCTGGCACCCAAGATCTAGCAAGCACAGAAAATCCACAAGGAGTGGATAAAGCACGGCGAAATAAGATGTGACCCGTACAAGATAGTTACTATGTATGTATTATTAAAAAGCACTGGCCGCCAGCAGACCAGGTCATCGGGGTTCCAAATGTGCCCTCGTATTGTATGTATCTTCACGCTCTCGTTGGGTGGAGGCTGACGGAATCATCGCAAGCCGCTCAAGTGTGTCTCGCTCTCTTACAGACAAGACAGCTCGATGCGGCCGTCGCAGTCTCACGTATCAGCCATACATATGCACTCACTTCCACACGACATGTGCTGTATGTATGGCGTTCGAAAGTGGTGGTCTTGACTGGACGGAAGAAAGACGTGGGAACTTGGAAAGAAGAAGAGCCAGACCCCCAGTGCCCAGAATTTGCCGATGCGAGGACGGAGTACCACCCATCACGTCAGGGGTAAGACCTGATAGGACAGGGACCGCTAGGGACGAACATGGTTAAGCGCCAGGAACAGGAGCACTATTGGCTCGCGGAAACAAGTGACCGGGTGCCGCAATAGTGGAGACTCTCGGACACGGGCGCATGGGTCACCGTGCATAATACCAGGGGACTACCTTACATGGTACTTAAGTAGTTGACGCTAGTTGAGTTAGTGAATGGCCTGCCCGCCGCCCGCGCCGCCCGCGCTGCCCACTACTGCGTCTAAGTCGTTAATGTTATGAAGCCGTTGTATACCTCTTGTAAGTCATACATTGTACATACTGCCGCACTGTGTGCCCTACGCCCAATACCTGTAAGTGAGACACACATACATACACATACATACACATACATCCATGTAGGTGTACTATGTATGCAGACAAGCCCCTGAATTTCAACCTGTGAGCTTGTGCCTCCCCCCGCGTCGTCTGAGATCGACCAACTTGCTACATGTATTTCAGCAAGCCTCAGTTCTTGCGCCGTCGCAGATGGTGAAGCTCGTGGACTTTTCTGTCTAGCCGTTGGGTGCCTGATCGCTAATGCCCAATTATTATGAGTTGGCTGCCACCTGTCAAGACGATCGCTGCGGGGATAGAAGACACTAATAAAAGGTTGTTGATGATCATGACAGTCTAGAATTTTAGCCTTCGCGGTCTTGCAATCGGTGTTCGTTCGTAAGTAAGCTGGAGAGAAAGGGGCTATTGCGATTCGATATCGTTCTAAACTTAGAGGGGAGGCAACTCGTCTGATCATATCACTGGAAGACGGCTGCAAAGGAAAGCAATTATACATTATAAGTATCAGGTGCACCGATGATCTGACTGACTGACTGACTGACTGACTGGCTGACGGACGGACGGACTGAGATGCTCATTGCGACCTCCTGCGTTTGCGACCAAACGCAAGGCGGGGGGAGGGGACGGGAGATGTGCCGTACCTGCATAAGACTCGTGGCCCATTAAGGTAACCGTTCTTGAGTTCCATCGACCTCTCTCTCCCCTGCGCACTTCACCTTCGCAAGGGGCGCAGTGCTGAGGAGCAAACGCATGCTTGCAAGGCAATTAACTCGTGAACGGCGTAAGGCGGCTGTTGGTTCAGCAGCTTTAATATCCTAGTGTAAGCTGCTGTCTCACGCAAAGTACAATGTAAGGGAGGCGATATTGTCAGATAGATCTTGCATGACTACCTGCTAGAGAGGACAACAGATGGAAAATGAAATCAATGGCTGCTGACGGCTCGCATATGTCAACGTGAGGATATATTATAAGGCGCTCACGCCACTGCAGTGCGACAACCTCAAACGCAGCCATCTAAATGGAAGATCAACCTGGTCGGTCAATCTAGTTCTAATTTCAATTCTACGTAAATATCATTACATCTTGCCCAGCGAGCTTGATCCGTGCCAGTACACGTAGACAATGTGGCCATCGCCAAACTGCGGGCTTTAATGGACTTTAAATGAAGACCAGAGTTTCTCTTGATAGACGCTATATGTACGGAGATTCTCCCAAGTAAGGGTATAATTGGATTTGGTTATCGACTTCCACAGTTCCACTTACTATTCTAGAAAGATTGAACCATGTCGGCCCACGCAAATTCGGACGACCACGCCGGATAGGCATTGACCCTCGTCGCTAACTTGTTAATCTAGTGCTATAATGTTATTGCAGATCTCTCGGTTCCTTTCTGTTAGTTTTCGTCTGAACTTGCGAATAAGAAATCGCACGGAAGGGAGGACAGATGACTGGCTGACACATGCATACGCCGTAGGGCGAACTAGAGGCTTATTAGTATCCTCAGCTCGTACGTGGCGGCGGCGTGAGCAGTCGAGACAAGAGAACTATTCGTTACCCAATATGTATGTATGGACGTATGTATTTCCACCATCTACCTAAGATCTACCATCGTTGGTCAAGGAGAACAACTGTACATATATACATACATACATACATACATACATACATACATACATACATACATACATACATACATACATACATACGTACATACGTAGGGAGAATAAATATCCACGCGACATTACCTCATATCCACGCTGTTATGGAGACCGCGAAAGCACTGACATGGCTTGACCCGACATCGACTACTATATACCTATTTCATCATGTGCTCAGTGTTCTTATCCGATAGACATCACCACGTGCAGGGAACCGAAAGTTGCCCAGGCGGCTGCCAGGCCTATCGTGCCAAGGAAGTCATATCATGTTGCTTTTTTCGGCTTGGCGACCTTTGATCCCATTTCAACCCCTGATACGTGTATTTCCGCCTTCGACTTTCGTTTTACAGCAGGGACAGGTCTGGAAGCAAATGAGGGGGTAGTGTAAATTATTACATAGTATTGCAATACATACATACTTATACATGGTCATATGAAGAGTCCACAATAGCATATCACAGACTTTATGGTAGTATTCAGCTTACGACTACCCCGACTAATCTGCACGATGACTCCAAAACGACATTTGCTCTCCAACTGCTGGCTCGTTCGCTTTTCTTGGTGAAGACTGTCTGTCTTGGTTGAGCCAGTCATTGAATACTGCACGAACATCTTCCAATCGTCACTTATATCCCTAATAGTATAATAGAGCTACATTCAAATCAGCCAGGATGGCTGTACATAGTATCTAGCCAAGTGCGCTGGGCAATGCTTCTTTCAACATGGGTACTAGGTAGGCAGTCAATCGGATTGGTGATAGTGATGTGATGGTGGTTTGAATTCTACATACGTCTGGTATACCTACATGTAGGTAGAGGCAGTATAGGTGGATATTTAGTACAGTACATACGTACTTCGGCGACTGATAAGCGCTGGAGGTACGTAAATGTACACTGGGCCAGCGGCTTTACCACTATTATTAGGGGCTACAGTACGTACCGAACAAGGTAGAGAGACTTGATGAGGGAGGGGAAAAGGAGAGATGCAGCCAATGAGAGAAATACAGTGTAAACCTTAGTAGCGCTACTGGCTGCCCCATGCACGGTCTATTTCTGCGCTCACACCCTATGCAGGGGGGCCCTCCTTCCTTTCACTCAGGTACTATGTACTTGGTATTATGGGTAGGTATTATATCCCGGCTTGTTCTCAAAAAAAGACAAGGGTTTTGACGGGGGTTTTGCGAGTAGGTATCTGAAGTACCTGCGGAGAGGCTCTTCCAACTTAGGTTTAGTCAAGGCAAAAACTACTTGACATGGGTATAATAATTTGGCCTCCAACCGCAGTAGAGAACGATCCTAGTCCCGGACCCTAGCCAAGCTCTTCAATTTCCACCCACTCGGTTTTCCCATTTTTGTTCTCGACTTTCCACTTTGACGGCGTGTTTCGACCCTTTGCCCCAAGCACCACAGAGACTAGTCAGTCAGTACGTGTGGAATAGGTTTTTTTCTTGTGAATTGGGAAGTCACTCTTTCTCTCCTTCGTAGCCTATCCAGTATTATTTTCTGCTTCGGCGCCTTCACACATTCACTCCGTCCCCCGGCCTATTGCCTTGCGCACGCCTCACCACAGTCACTCTTTTTACTTACATCGTCTCCCGTACCACCGTCGGAACGAACCGGAGCGAAACGACGAGCAAGCATTTCAATCGACGAGAAGACGCCGTCGACTACGATAGGAAACCAAGGTTGACGAGGGCAAGCAAGGGAAACGCTACATACAGAAAGGCACGCCCTAGTTGTGATTGTGATTGTGATGGTAATCGTGATTGTGTCTGGCATTCGACAATTACACAAGACTATTCAATCATTTCCCATTCCAACACCAGCTTCGCATCTCACAGAGCCAAGCACTCACGGCATCGGCTCACAGCATCTGTCTGTCACCAGCCTGTTCTTCCACAGGAACCATTGGTCTTCCTGTGCGACTTGGACGACAATCCCAACTCTCCGTTCCGGTCTCCTCTCACTCTCATTTGTTGCGAATTGAGACATCTCTCTTTGAATTCACCTTCGTTTCTCGTCTTGCCCTCTTTCCGGGAAGACGGAGAGCGTCACCTCGATTTAGCTGTGTGATCGTCGGCCGGCCCATCGAAATTCATGCTTCTTCCTGAACAGACCTGGCCCCCCGTCTGTCTGTGAAACGCTCCCGACACAGACAACTCAACTTCAGGTACATACCCCGTCCAATGATTTTCTAGAATGATCTTTGCACCTTTCCTTTTTCTCGGATTTGTTTCTGCGGTTTGTGAATTGCTGCCTAGGTGCATCTTGGCCAATTATCTTGCAGTTCACCTGCTTGATACCCCAAGTCCAAGCCCAGCCTATTGGTGCGGCCCCTTCTCTCTATCCCCCATATGATTGATATCTTAACTCGACGTAGAGCAGAGCAGAACAGAACAGAATAATTCTACTGACCACATGTCCTTCATTATAGACACGCTCTTTTTTTAGGCGCTTTCGCAAATTTCTGCCTGTTTCTGTGCAGCACCTTTCGTTTTATATTGCGCAAACCGGACCACACACGGCTTGCTAGGGAGACTCGATAATCACAGCTTCGAGTTTGACCACAGTCGATCGTTTGCGCCAGCTTCCTGTACTCTCCCTCATGGCATCCAGGACCTGAACAACCCTCACAAACTATTTACAGCACGATCACATTCGTTCATTGCGTTCCAGCGCCGTTGAATCGTAGGGGAGGACTATCTTACTAGCCACAGGAAATCGTTACCGGCAGAACTCATGATGAATCGGTTTAGGACGAAGAAGAAGGCCAAGAATGACGGCGATGCTCCCCGCGGTGGTGCTCCACGGCCTTCCCAGGATTCCGAGTCATCTATGCATTTTCGACCTTTTCGGAAGGGAAAGAAGGCCCCGGAGCCTGAGAAGGTAGATATCGATCTGTCATCGGCGCTACCATCTGACGATAACTTCCGCACAAGTCTATTGATGAATGGCCTTTCCGCACGCTTCTCTATGTTGAGAGAGCAAGATGATCCAAGCACCAAAATCGGCAAAGCGAGTGACGATAGTGTCCTCTACCCCAAGAGACAGTCAAAGATGGATTACAGTGCATTCAGGGGCCTGGGTGATATCGCCGAGGTGGAATCCATCAAGGCCGGGGCTCCCTTTGCTCGGGCGGGATCTTACATTTCCTCGGAAGACGCGGACTCGGTGATGAATGGCAGCGGTGTCATGGGGCGGGCCAAACCGACGGAGGGTAATAACCTATTTGGAGGGCGCCAGAAGATTTACAAGATCCCCGTCGGTGCCAGTTCTTCGAAAGCAGTCAATGGCGGTATGGGTGGCCGCGCATTGTATGATGACGATGTGGCAATGTCAGCTTTTCAGAAATGGAGGTTGGCAGAGAAGGGGCGGACGTTGTCTGAGGATGAGGAGGCGGCTGATGAGAAATGGAGCTCGGGTGACGTAGAGGCGTATGCACCTCGTCCAGAGTCCCCATTCCAGGGTGACTACAATCGAAAGCGAGAGACTTCGTCGACCACTTCCTCCGTGCCCTCCATGGCAAGAAACTCGACAGCCGCAACGTCGGTAACATCTTCACAACATGCTCCGTCTCTGAAAGACTGGCAACCGTCGGCAAGCTCTACAAACTCTATAGAACGAAATGTGACCCGGACTAGGCGGTTATACGAGAGCGGGCTTAACCAAGATTTTAGCGAGAAACAGTCAACGGTGCTAGCCCGTGTTGATACATTGGCACGACAGCGCAACTTGGGCAGCAGGACGCCCGACCTGGCCCCGAACACGCCATCGCCCACGGCTTCTGGATTTGCTGAACGATTTGGTGGCGAGCGAAGGATTCTGGCCAAGGGTAGTGCCCCGAACCTGCGATCGATTAGCCCTCCGACCACAGCCTCGTCAGTTGGAACCCCGGACCTGGGTGTTCGTGTTCCCAGTGCAGCAGAATCACGATCGAACTTTACCGGCACGCCACCTTTGAGCCCCCCAGTCAGCGAAGCGGACGAGAACTCGATCCTTGCCATTGGACCAAATGACCGAGGCAAGGCCACTGCTCTTGGAGTCTTCCAGAAGCCTGCCCAGCCGTACGACGAGTCGAAATACGCCCAGCGACAGCTGCAACTACAGCAGGGACGAGAAACACCTACACAGAAGTTTAATGATGAGTCACGCGCATCATCTCGAAATGACAGATCAAGGTCACCATCCTTGGCAGGCAGACAGGCGTCACAGCTTAAGCTCGAAACTGACACTGCATCATCCCGGGCGCCGGCACAGGGGGAAGCCCCTTCAGCCACCTTCTTAGCTGACGCCGACGATGACGAAGATTCTCCACCTGCGTCGCCTAAGCCCGGTGTCTCTCCACAAGTCGTGCTACGGCGCCCGTCAGATCAAGTACACCCAGCGTTCAGCAGCACGGCCATACCGACTCCTCCGTCCGGTGCTTTGAAGCCCGCTGATGAGCCGTCACCAGTCAAGGGGATGCTTGCATCTCCAAGTACCAAAGGCATCTCCCCTGCGGATTCGCCTACTCTCGGTCCGGCTCCAGGCGCTGGTCTCAACGGCATGGTGCGACAACACCTCCGGGGCAACAGTAACGCCTCGTCCATCTACAGTGCTGTTCCGCCAAACTCCGGCCGGTACTCCCGCTTTCCAGACGATGCCGATGATATACGAGGTCTTCCTGACTTTGGGACACTTTCAAATCCATGGGACTTGGACCTGGATGTCAATGAGCCTGTTCCAGATGCCCGCTCTCCCCGTATGGGTGCGTCCGAATCCCGCCCATCCACTTCGTCTGCCATTATGCCCGGGGAACATGAAGATGATGGTGAGTTTGCCAACCAGCTAGCAGATGGAGCTCGACGAGTACGTGAACGGCTTACTACGTATGTCGAATCAGACAGCCGATCTACATCTCCTCATTCACGAGGGGACCAGATGGACTCAACAGAACGACCCCTATCCTCGAGACAAAAAGCCCTCAGCAGTCTATGGCCAAAAGACGGCCTGGGACCACTAGGTGACCGAGGTCGGGATGCAAACCAGCCAAAAGCCTTGAAGATTCCTGGAATTAACTCCTCGAATAATTCGCGCACGGCAAGTCCTATTCGTGAGCCAAAGCAAGTTGAGAGTGCCCGGGAACAGATATCTCCCGAGGACGACGAGTTGGAGAACGGCAGCCAGGAACCCCATGCGGGCCTACGAGCATTCAGACAGGCGAGACGTGAATTGCAAAGAGTGAAGGAACTGGAGACACAGGCTAGGCATCACCCGCCGCAGCCGCAAAGCCCTGTCCCTGATACCCCTTCTCCGCGATCGACACCTTCCAAAGAACGGTCGTTAAGGCAACGCTCTTCCAGCAGAGACCGAAAACCACCTCCGGTATTCTACAATCGAGGGCCAAGCGAGGAGTCCAGGCAAGGAACCCAGGCATTCCGGTCACAAGTATCCTCAGGGGCTGACCGCGATAGAAGTGGCTCCGATTCTAGCAACAACGGACGCCAAGGCAGTCGACCACCACGCCTCGGAGACCGGCAAATTGGCCCGAATGGCCCATCGCAACGGCTTCCACAGCGGTCTCCTGGTCTACCAGGAACAGATATCAAACGCTCACCGATTATGCCTCCACAACCGTACCCTGGCGGCAAGATGAACCAATCGAATTTCGCGGCCAACAACAATCTACAGGTCCAGCCACCTCGTAGTCGCGAGGCTGGCCAGGCTTCACCTGTCTCTCCTCTGACCTCGTCTCCTGGCTTGCCTGCCTCGCCCCGCCCAGGAGGATCTCCAAACCATGGCTACGACAACGGAGGAGCAAACGTTCCCACCATAAACGACCCTGTGAGACGTAAGGTCAAGACCACAGATATCTCGGAGCCGACATTCGTCATGTCGACTTCTCGGGTCCCGACTGTAGCCCTCCCCCCGGAGGCTGCTCAGAACAGATCTCGTAGCAACAGTCGGTCGGCGCCACCGGTACCCCCGATCAACCCAAGAAGACGAACAGACTCGAGGACTCGAACGGTCTTCGAATCGATGGGGCGACGTAAAGCCAGTTTAGAAGGCGAGGCTAGCGCTAGTACGCCTAACCTCGCGGCTGGAAGCTCGACTGGGGGCTCAGACCGTACCGAAGATCTGCGAAGTACCTTCTCTGCTAGTGACGACGAAGACGAAGCGAAGCATGGCCGCAGACGACTACGTAAGGTGGCACCCGAGATCGCGAACATTCACTCGAAGATTCGTGGGAACAACTCCCCGGCTAACACTGGTTCTCCGGCATCGAGAATCATGCCTAAACGCCCTGGCGCCGGACTCCCAGGCGGTATGATCTGATCCGATCGGTGTCGGACTCTATGAGCATGACCAAAGTCTACTATTTTCCCATGCTGTTTTAATTCCAGACCTAAACGGCTGGCGCTTCAGCATTTTTCACCACACTCACGAGATTTGACGAGATACCTATTTCATACCCTCCTTTCTATTCCTGCGTCAGATTCCCGCCGGGGTCTGTTATTGTATATTTCGTGTGTAAATTTGTAACTTTCTCGACATGACAAATACATTTCCTATTCTATCTAAGTACACCGGGGTTCCATGTCATTGTCTGATCATCGGGCTGGTTCCGGAGTTGTGAAAGCACGCGGGGGGCGAAACTTAATTGGTTGGTTGGTTGACTGGCGATGGGGAAGGGTAACAAAAACAAAATATTTGATGGTTTTTTCTTCGCAACACGAACATACGCACGCACCTACGCAGTTTCGGCCCGGTATGGTCTAGTCCTAAGGCTAAGGTATTATTATTGTTTATTTTCGTCGTGATCGGCCAGGACATCCATCCTCTTTTCTCCTTAAGATGGATGAAGGCTGGCTTGGCTATCCAACGCAAACACCGTCGAAAGGGCTCCAAGGGCAAAGCAGACAATACATTGGGTTTTCTCAGACCGCAGGGCAACTCCCGTAGGCCTCGAGGCTGGGCCAGGCTAGTTTGGTGGATGGACGTATGGACAGACGTTTTGAGTGTCGGAAGTGTGCAGGCGGGAGGAGGTAGCATGTAGCGTTGCCCGTATGTAGCTGTAGCCTGAGGAGAAATACAGATACATAACTCCGGACCTGTTGGGTTCTGACTTTCCGTTGACATGTCTTGCGAGGTGCTTCGCTATTCCATCTCACTACTTTCATATTACAGCTTAGGGTTCGGTAGGTCGGTATCCTAACCAGCTGTTTGGTAGGCAGACGAAGGCTGGATCGGAGACCATAGGTGGATGGATTCTGGTGCTGTTTGGGGAGTATGGACGAGGTAGTTACTGACATACTTACGTACCGAAGGCAACTACGTATGTAGGTTTGTCAAAATGCAACATATTTACTCATTACGCTACGCTGCGCGTAAGATACTGCTCGCCTTTTATTTTCTTCTTGCCTCTCCCTTCTCTTTTCACTTCACCTTCGTTCCCCTCTCCGTACCAATGTCTGTCCGCAGTATTGCATAGTGCGTGAGTATGAGCTGATGTAGGAGGAGGTTCCCAATGCGATACTCTCAGATACACTGCCCCATAGTAACCGGTACCGCCGCTTCGTTCTCCGTGGTGCTGACAATGAATAAGAGGGCACATACGTCCAAAATGGGGATTGGCTGAGTTGTATCACTTATATGGTAGTTTCCTGACCTAAACATGATTATGCATAAGACTATGCGATCGCGAACTCCATATGCGAGAAAGATGGATATATATTGCGGATTAATCGGTAGTCTATACCTACATACAATCACCGAAGATATCCGGTGTTACTACAGCATGTGTATCTATGAGAAAAATCTATCTTTATATACAGTTATCAGGGTCATAATATCGGAGCACTGTCTCTACATCAGAGCGGTGCTGCCTGTATGCAGCTGGATACTTAGGGGCTATCCCGCAGAGCTTACGGATAAAACTATCAACATCTGCATTTTGCCAACGGAATGTTGCTGCTCCATGATATAGATAGATATATGGACATGTCATTACACGGATAGAGGTCGATAGACTCCTATTGCTAGACATAACTCTCTGCTTACTCTGCTGTGTAAATTACTTCACACTAAAGTCCGCGCATTTAGCTATCATATAATGGTAATCCAGAATGGGAGACCAGCTCTTTGCAAGAGGTATATGAAGTTCATGGGAACTAGGAGAGCAGAGAAATAAAATCCGTGCTCCAGTTGTCAGGGAGATGGGCTGTGCTGTAAGTGGAAGCACTTCGTCTGACCATTCTTTTCTATGCAGATGCTAGGAGCAGTAGCGTACTGTCACGACAACTTGTGAAAGAACGAGTTTCTCTATGTGGCGTATTACTTTATGGGTTCGTCTCTGGCGGGGCTAATAATAATGTTCAGAGAAAAGACTCAATTGTGTGAGTATTCCGGCTCTACAAGTGAGTTGCTTGACAAGCTTACGAGTAAGGCATACTTGGAAAGGGGAAAAGGGGCAATGGGGGTTAGGGGACAGCATCACAAAAGCGTCGAGGCTTAAATGCTTCGCATAGAAAAGTTAGATCAGGGTCTCACAACCCATCCGTCAGGTCATTACGAGTTGGCAAGCAGCAATAGGAGAAAGACCAGTGAAATCATCGCAGTTTTTTAAGCCTCCGAAGTAAGTGAAATAACCTAGGTAACAAGATGATGGCTAAAGGCAATCCGTTGCCATGTATCGTCTAAAACCTTCCTGACAGCCTCAGTCCATCATAAAAGACGACTGTTACCAGATCAGCCCAGTTCCGAATCAATCCTGCAATTTCCCTAGTGATTATTAATAGCTCGGTGAATCAAGCTACCATGTGAGTATCCCCGCTCCAATCCGGATTCCGGGAAAATTACTGAGAGTGATATGGTGATGGACTCGGGCCCGAGTGCAGCTTTCGCCTCTTCACTCCCATCATGTCTCCCTCTAATTGCGGCCTCTCTACCGATCGTTTGGAGACACGAGGAGGCGTCTTTGGATCCGGGCGGATGAACCCGGACTTCGCTGCCGCGACTGCTCTCGAGGCACCGGATACAAAATTGTTCAAGGTTTGCCATAGCTTGTTCACTCTGGGACGGAATTGCTGCTCATTAAAGTCGTTCATCTGGGACCAATCGACCGCCGTGCGCAGGTCCTGGAGGTTCTTGCCCCATTGCTTTAGCGTGCAGAGCCTGTTGATTAGGTCATCTACGCCCTGCTCGTCCAGAAGCTGAGCATCGTTGGATTGGTTCATGTGTGTCTCGAGGAGTTTGATTCGTTCAGCATACGATTGCTTGTTCTTCTCAAGATTGGCGAGGCGCCGTTCGTTCTTCTCGGCACTGATGTTGCTGGTCTTCGCGTGCTCGACGTACTGGCGTTCCTCTTTAATCATCTCGTCAAGGTAGGCGATCATGGCGTCGTTGTACGGCGCGATGCTATTTTTCTTCAAAAATAGACCGAACTTAATTGCTGCGTCTCGTATCTCCACCAACTCCTTTTCGGCCTCTTTGATCTGTGCCTTTAGGGATTTGATCATGGACTTCTTCAGCTTGATATCCGATACGTTATTATTGATGCTATTTTGTATGTCGGGATCCACGTCTTGCACCACATTCTCAACTTGAGAATAGCGAATATGCATGTGCTCTTGCCAGTGGTGCTTGCACGTGTCGCAATTATTTGTTCCGAGACCATCCCTTGTTTGGAATGCCGCGCAGTTCATGAGTTTGTGGTGGCCAACTGTATCTTCATCTACACCCTTTAATGAACAGCGATCGTGGCAGATGGATTTGTATATGGGTCGCTTGGTACCTCCAACGGTCTTCATTTCGACACAATCGTAATGCTTGCAGACGGTTCTTGGGTGGTCGAGCTGCTCAACCTGAATCTCGATCCTTTCAAAATGCAGTTGCTTCTTGAGGTCGTTTCCTTTACAGTTCGCCTTGCTCAACTCATCTACCTTGTCTTTATTGAGGGCAATGGTCCTCTGAATAGTGTCCGCAATTGATGCCATGGGTTGGGTTAGCTGAGATATGAGCTCCCGCGCTCGGTTAAGACTGATCGTGCTTCTGACCTGGTGTGGTTCGATGTTGAGAAAGTGTTCAAGAAGGCGTTTTGTCTCCTTTACCGACCGCTCCCAACTGCGATGGAAGTCCTCCATATGAGCCATCTCTTTGTTCAGCTGCTTTCTCGCGGCCAAGCAACGGAAACTCTCCGAGTCGAAACAGAAGACAGTCCTCCAGTTAAGCTTCAGACCCAGAGATTCGTGCTGCTGTAAAAGCCTTTCGAGCGGCTTGTATGCATCACCAGGCATATAATTCGACTGTCTAGTGTTTGTGAAACCCCAAACGATATTTCGTGCCGCATCTCTATGGAGCGAGGATAGTAATTCCTTGACACAAAATCGAAAGAGCAAAGTCAGGCGAGATGTGTTCGGCTTAAGTAGAATGATAATCCCGTCTAGCTTCGGGATCTTGTTCAAGGTCTGTAGGATGTTGGATAAATTTTGTGCGTCGGCTTGCACTCCGCGCACGTCTCCCACACCTGGCGTGTCAATTAACCGTACGAACATATTGCCAAAGCGAATTTTATATTCAGTAGATTTTTGAGTCGCCGAATCGCCACGGGAACCATCGTGCTCGCTGTCATTGGAGCCAACTTTGACGTCGCACTGAACGAAACTGCCCTCGGGAGACTTGTCGTCTATGTATTGCATTGAGAACGAACTAGGTATGAGGTATTCCATCTTCTCATGAGCAAGGGCATCGTCCAAGGTTCGGTAAAGCATGTAGTTGTAGAATGCATTGATCCAAGTCGACTTACCAACCCCCGTCTCGCCAAGTAGCAGAATGTTGACCTCCTTGTAAGAATGTAAGGTTTTGACATGCGCATCAAGCATCGATACTGGGTACTTGGAGAAGTCTCTGCCATGGTCTGGATCGTTGCATTGCCAACTAAAAGACTTCGCCGGTGCTCGGCCGCATTCGCAATATATGAAATTGTCGTAGTACTCCAGAGGGCCCCGACATCTGTAGCACGTCCAATCGCAAGCTGCGTTGTGGTTGCAGGATCTGCCTGGACAAGGGATTCTGACGAGTCGTGGATCCCTAGGCTGGTGACACCCGCTGCTATCAAGCTCCTTAGTGTTGTATACGGCGAAGCACTGATCAGCCAGGTCCATCTGCTCAAGCATGTCTGTTGTTACCTCCTCACTGCGTTGGTAGAATGAAATTCGTGGCTTCGTGAAATTTAGCTGTCTCGGACGACACTCGGCCGCCGCGACAATATAGTCTCCTGGGTTACGAGCCAGTAAATTTGTGAGGATCTCCCGACTTGCTTCCCAAGAAACTTTGTCCTTCCTCATTTCCTCCGTGAAGTACATGATGTAGATGTTGCTTCCAACTGATATGGCTCTCTGTGCACCGTCGTAGTCCACGTATTGGCCTCCATGGTCTGTGATAGATAATTTAAACTCACAGTTCTTTTTGGCTCTATTCAGGATGGATGACACGGCTTTTGGAGAAGCTTCGTTTGAATAGAACTTCTGAAGGAGCCTGTTGAGTTCGCTAGCAGGGCATAGAGACTGTCGGGTGAGGTGGAGGGTTTCACTGTATTCCTTTTGTAGAACTTGAAGCTTATCAAGACAGGATTCAAGGTGCTTGTCGAGCTTGGTATTGTTCTCATTGAATGCACCTGTGCCATGTGGTGCTCTCGACCGTGTATCATTTAGGTAATCTCTGACGTTTGTCTCAATGGTACGCCATTGATCAAAGAGCCGGATGAATTGTTGATAGACGCCTTGATGCACTTGATCTGGACCCGATGGTAGTGAAAGTTGTCTGCAGCCAATTGAAAGACGGGTTACAAATCGCAAGTAGTTGATGGGTACCAGATCGTAGGAGAAGATGATGTTTTCGCGAGGAAGGACTGTCGGAATTTCCTTGATGATCCCATCGACTTCTTGCATCCCGATATTTTGAAGATTGCGCCACATATCGATATCCGAGAAAATAGCGAGATTGAGATCATCGAGAGTATCATGCTGAAGTGTTTTCCCGTTGGCGCGATAGGAATATCCCTGAGTGGTTTGCACAGCCGGTGAACAGCCTCGTTGCAGGTGGGCGGCTAACTTGTCCAATTTCGACTTGAATTGTTTATTCGACTCGGAAGCGCCTGGGAGCGCTGTCATTCTGGCAGCTACAATAATTCTTGCACCGTATCTCATCCCTGTCACTACATGGGTAGCATTGCCATACCGGATCGCGTCCATAGACATGTTGCTTCGTTGTTCAAGCTCATCAAGATTTAGTGTGATTTGGTCTGTCGTCATTTCCAGGAACACAGCACCTTCTACGACATCCTTCTTCGGGCGTGTCGATTTAAAGTAGTATCCGGATCCAGATACCGGTACCATACCAGCCAAGAAACTGGCGGCTAGTTTGTTGCCGACTCCCAAAGCATGAAACTTGTCCTGGAGGGCATCATTGTAAGTGACTTGAATCTGACGGGATTCACTTTTGCACAGGGAGAACAGATGTGGAAGAGGCGGGTTTGCGACGAGACTCGCAGAGAGGAATGAGTCTCTAGTAGAATCGTAGAATGCTCCCAGATTAGCGACTTGACCGAGTGCCGGTCGTGACTGAATAGGCATGAAGGCCATGCTTAGGGTTCCTCTGGGGAAAGAAGGTAGAGGGACGAGAATGAAAGGAGTATCAAAATTTCGGTGCTAGTTTCCTGGAACTTGAAACTTATCAAGAAGGAGGGCTGCCATAAAGTATCGTGGGCTCGCAAGTATCCTTGTAAATGGTGACTAACTGTTTTTGAACATTCCGCTGTCAGGTTTATGGACGAGTTAGATTAGGCCTAGGATGAAGAAGATATGGGGGTGGTGTCAACAGGCGGGAACATTCTCGTTTACTTGGAATAGAAAAAGGAAGTCGCGTTGGAAAATGTTGCGCTGCGAAGGATCAGGGAGGAAAGGCTCGAAGTAGGTGATTGGGTGCATGATAGAGTGCTTGTAGCTACGGAAGTTGATCACACCAATAAGCTATAAGCGGCAGCTAGGGTAATGCCATTGGGTTTGGCGAGAACGGTATACTTATGTTCAATATCTAGTGTAGAAAGCCTAAGAAAGGTTTGATCTTTATTGCTGTGTGCTATGAGGTGAACATATGAGGTAGCAAGATAACACATTTGTTGCACGAGGAGCTGACTTGAAGGGTCTTCTCGGAGTAACCTTCATACATATAAAGAACAAAGAACTCAGACAACATGGGGACTTACCGGTTGATTACATAGCATATCTATCTGATATGTACAAGTGTGGAATTTTCTTAAAGAGTTACAAGTTAATTTTTCCCCCTGCAGCTCTGGGAGTGCCAGGTTTGGATATGGATGGTGTTTATTGAAGGGTCAAGGACTGGTACAGCACATGGCATTCCGTAGGCATCGTCTATATATAGAACACGTCACCCACCACTATAGATGTTGCGGATTGCTTATAAATAACGGGGCTTGGCCTACACATATAGTATTCCACTCATTTGTCACCAGTGAAAATAATTGCCTTTGGTTCGCACAATTTTACAGAGTCATTTATATTATAACATACTCCTAGTACTTCATGTACTATTCTACTACTTATCAATCGCCATCTATATTACCTTCTAGCTCTCAAAGCGCTATAAACTTAGTTACGTCTGTCAGAGTGTCCTATATTATGTAAGGCTCTGGCATATCACAACAGTAGATAGCTAAACCTGAAATCTAAGTCCCATTCACCCTATATTTCAACAGATGGGAACCTATTATAAGGAGAGTTAGCCAATGATATAAGGTTAAGATTGTAAAATAGTACTCCAGGATAACAAGGTAGATAGTCATGTGTGCCTCTCACAAAGGCTTATATTGGTTTCAGCTAATCACGTCCATGCATTTCAGAAGTCGGCATTATATGAAAAGTCATGTATTTGTTGGGTGATGCGTAAAATGATTTTCTACCGAGATTGCAAGAGTCTCGATGCTTCTTAAACGACCAAATCCCCTTCCTTATCGTGCAAAGCTGATGTGCCCTAAAACTCCCTATAAACAAATGGTGGTGGCGAAAGCAGGAGTTAGTCTTGGATACCAACAAACAGATCGTGGACAGCCTCGAGGCCCTGGATCGCCTTGTCGATGCTTTCTTTTTTCTTGTCAGAGCTATGCTCGCGTAGGCGTCTGGCGTGGTTGACTAAGTCGTCCGTCCCTGTGAGGAGGTATTCGAGGGTCTCGGAGGGTAGGTCCTCATCCTCCTCCTCCTCTTGCTGCTGCTCCTCGTCTTCCTCATGGTTGTCTACATTCGGCACAGTGGTGTGATTGTCAGGCACCGTGCCTGTCCCGGCATTTAAGGCACTGTTGGCGGCATCGGCTCTATTACCCGTAAAGACAAAGTACTTTTGCATAACTTTCTTAACGGCATCGTTAGCCACTTTTGCGCCAGATAAGTGGACGTTCTTATTTTTGTTCGCCAGGCTGTAGAAGGCTCTAAATTAGTATAGGGGATCGCGATTAAATGTAGGTTACCAACTTGAACTTACAAAGTAGCGCGGACCTTATCTTGGGCTTCCTTCTCTAAACTTTCCTGAATAGCCTCGGGAATTATATCCCAGTTGGTGTCCCGTCGCAACTTTTTGGGTACGGAGGCGACCGATCGGGTCCTTGCTGCAGACTGCATGTCTGATCGTCGTTTTTGCTCGCTAGCAATCCGGGGACGACGAGTGCGTTTGGGTCCTGATCGATCCATCTTGCGAACAATGGGGCAATAAGAACTTTGAAGAGATGGACGGAGAAGAAGGATATAGGAAGTATGAGGACTTCGTATTGATGATATCAAGGCAGGAATAAAAGAAGGGTGGGTAGCAGAGGCACGGAGATGAAATGAATGCTTGCTAGAGAATGACACAGGACGAATGGTGCTTGGGAATTAGGTAACTATTCTGGCTACTGGTGAAAAGAATTTCACAAGTAATGGTGGGAGGATTTTAAGTGTTGCTGTGTTCTGGGAGATGAGGGACTGCACACTGCAAGTGCTCGAAAAAGATGACTGAGTGGCTGGTTAAAAAACCCGTAGAATCTCCTCAAGTAGACAAGTACCTCTGAGGTGAATATCAATTCCGAGAGAGAAGGTGGGGGGGTCCTGCCAACTAGATCAGTATGGAAGGAAGGGTAAATTGTGTTCCAACCATGGCTGATATGCTGCCTATCATAGGATACGCCGACACGGGTTATCATAGGGTTTGCTGGCGTGACCTAAACCGGGAGCCCCGAAACGGTTGAGCCCGGGCCTCCGACTTCACATTGGATATCTGCTACCAATTGCTTGCCCCGCAGTCATTCACCCTGATATCATATTTTCGTTGCTAGAGGTGATTTCAGGAATGTGTCTTGTAATTAATAACTATCAAGTGAGCTGGTATAATAGGCCTATATTCATAAACGGGGAACGTGTTTGACTTCTTCAGCTCATGGGCGTCTATATCAACAGGCTCGAGGTCGGCCCATAATCACATACCAGATCCCCATTGATATTTGTTAGGATCCTTTGTTAGGATCATGTATATAGAGGCTGTTCGGAGAACAGCCTTTTAGTTAGTTCTTGGTGCAACAACTGCGTTATTTTGCTACCTGATACGTTCATCTCGTAACAATATTCTTCGTTTTTTCCGTGTCTCCTACCTTATATTCATTTTGATTTCTTTAGTGGTGACGATTCTTGATATTAGGAAAATTTGACTTAACGGAACCGCGATGTACAGGCACACTACCTCACATTTAGATCCTCTCTACTTTTTGCCCTTGTCATACACTTGCCGTTATACTCTTGTGTGGCTTTCACCTACTCTGTTCCTTTAATATCTGAAGGCCACGATGTTGTTACAAGTAATGTTTCCTTCTCTAAGCTATATATTGTGTTGCCCGCTGTAGTCTCTTTTGACTTGTAGAATTTCCGCTCAAAGTTGCTGGTTGCTTACATTGTTGAAATAGACGCAGGTTATGAGTATCACAGTAATTGTTATTAGGGAAGTATCATCACTATCGTCTAGAGGAGGGAAGCCTCCTATATAGAAGCCACAGCTTGTGGGGCGTTGCAGCCACCTGAATTAACAGCCACACATCCATGTAATTCAACATACTGTACGTTACAACCGTACCTGCTCACGGTTTGTTACCTGGTTCACTTCCCATACTACCTAGTATCTCCGTAGTTGCCATTATATCTTCCTTACTATCACATGTTTGGATGGTCCGTGCCGCTTGCACTAGATCAGATGAATTCCAATCTGCAGCTAGCTTAAAGCCACCGCCTCCATCTACTCCCTCACTCCCCAGTCCAAGCCAACACATAATAACAAAGGAAGCTTTGTAAGCTTGTTTTAACTAGTAGTCAACTATTTGATTGGGAGCTAAACTAGCCTAACTCGCCATGTGAATTTGAGTGAATACTGATTTATTGTAGATTAGGCACTCCCACCACTATTTAATTCCTCCCATACCAAATACCTCAGTGGCCTACAAGCCTTGGCAGTGCTGCTGTGATCGTTATTTTGGGGTGTATGGACATCTATTAGGAGAAAGAATCTAGGGGCGGAGGCAAGCATTGCAGTGGGATGGTCTCCACTGAGACTAAGAAGACATGACCCGGAGAGGCTGTCATAATTCTACTCTACGAAGCTACGCCTTCTATCAGCACTCGCAGCACAGCAGAGTTCGAAGTTCACTTACAGCGATATTAAACAGTAAGATTGGTGTTTGGTGCTGCTTAGAACTTTTGACTGCGCTAGCTCTTGACATTGCATAAGCCCGCATGTATTTACAAATCAATGGACTGTCCTCTACTCGATTAGTGACTACAACACCAAAAACTCTATCCTAATTTGGACCATTGCTTATACCATAATATCAGTCCTGCAATGCTGGGCAGCGCATTGCTATCAGCTGCCCGTGAAGAGCAAGAGGGTGCTGTAAAGAGGTTAGGCACTGGAGTTGAAGGAAAATTCGTTTTGAGAGAATATAGGTGGCTTATAGTTTGGATATTGGGTACCATTCAATGGGAGGCTGGAATCAGTACTCGCTATACGCCGCCATCGCATTACGATTTACATATAATCCAACTTCATGCTCTATCCCTGCGGTGTTCGGAACATCCGCATCTCACAGCATTGTCGGAGTCACACAAAAGAAGGGTGGATGCCGCGGTCAGACAAGTCGAGCGGTCGCCAATATCTTAATCAGCCATAGCATGCCGTCAAGAAGCGACGTCATACGTATCACTCCTGAGAGCGCCAAGTCCTTGATATTGAACCGCGTCACGTAATTTACATCTTCGGTTTACACATTACCGGGTGCCTTACTGGAGTGATTGACGACGAACACTTTTTCAAGGAAGCTCGTTTTCTCGGGGCAATATGGCGCGGCTAATCGTGAATATTCGGATCTTCTCTAGTAGGATATGATCGCCTCAGTGCCCAGGCTTGGAGACAGTCTCTACAGTCTCTTCTGCGGAGAACGGACCTATTATGTCATGGCATACCTGGGCAATGAAGATAATGGCGGATGTATATACAAAAAGGACCAACGCTTCATAGTGTCCTATACCTTCTCCTCTCGCGAGTCGCTGGTTTGCTCAGAGTTAGCCTGTGGTAGCTGGTATCTGAGCCCTTATTCTCTTCCCCGAAGATTCATGTAACCTACTCAATGAACTAACCTAGAGATGGCCTCATTCTCAATTCTGGGAGCCCTTGGGCTTCTGGTATCGACAGTGGTTGCGCAAAACTGCACAGCCATAGACCCCTCAGCACCACTAAATATAAGCAACGGCTACACGGCCCAAGTGATTCTGAACGGGCTGAATCTACCGCGTGATATCCTATTCGATACAGCTGGAAATCTTCTTATAGTTGAACAAGGTGGGGATGGTGTTAGGCACGTTGTTATAACTGAAAGCGCTGATGGGAATGTCTGTGTTGAGTCAAGTGCTCAGCTTATCCCGGACCATACAGTGAGATATATTCGAATTACATGTCGAGAATGCGTGCTCATCAAGTATTCATCCACAGCTGAACCATGGAATAGCATTTAGTCAGGATGGCAAGACGCTCTTCGTGTCGAGTATGGCAGAAGTCTACGCGTATCCCTACGATGCAGTAGCTGGAACCGTTGGTACGAAGAAGACTGTGATAGAGGGCATGCGAAGCGGAGGGCACACTACAAGGACGCTTCTGGCTCCTGTTACTGCACCGGACATTCTTATTGTGTCGCGTGGCTCTGATGGCAATATCGACAACACAACCGTGGAAGCGGCAGCAGCAAAGAGTATCATCAAGATTTTCAGCATAGCGGAATTATTAGCGTCCGAGAGCGCGATAGACTATGCGCAGGGCGGCGAGATCCTAGGATGGGGTCTGAGGAATTCAGTTGGTGTTGGCGAAGATCCTTCTACTGGTGGTATTGTACGCTGGACCACCTCTCATATTCGAATCTATGAGCCGCGACTGACATATTTACTAGTGGTCTGTCGAGAATTCAGCCGACGAGATCCACCGCAGCGACACCGATCTGCACAATAACAATCCTGCTGAGGAGATGAATTACCATGGCGTAATCAGGGATGCGAACAACACCATGAAAGGCCTCAACTACGGATACCCTGCCTGCTTTGCCGCATGGCAGACCACGGATATTCCAGCCAATAATGCGATAACCGTTGGCTCGCAGTTCGGCGGGCTACAGGGTACTCCGTTCCAGCAAGTAGCCGAGACCGCCGAGGTAACCGAGGTCGACGACTTCTGCCGGACGCAGCGCCAGGCACCACGCCTTGTATTCCCCGCGCATACTGCACCGCTCGACATCAAGTTCACGGAGGACGGAAGAACTGCGTATGTGGCTTTCCACGGAAGCTGGTGAGTACCTTATTTCTGCCTCAAAGCCACGGCCATGAGTTTTCTGGACCATTAACCTCTTAATGTCGCATAGGAACCGCGATCCGCCTGATGGATTTCGCCTTGGTAAGGTCGCTTTCACAGACGGCCAGCCAGTGGCTCAAATCGAGGACGCCGCGACCGCCGTAGAATACATCATTCAGAACACTGATCTTACCAAGTGCCCGGGTACCTGCTTTCGACCTGTTGGACTCGCGTTTGATAAGAAGGGGCGTCTCTTCATGACTAGCGATACTTCGGGAGAGCTTTTTGTTATCACCACGACCTGATCATGAGATACGCAGCTGGGAAGGGAGGATATCTCTTTGGTCTAGAAGGCTAGATGTTCCAGACTTAGATCCTATCCTTGCCGTATAGCAACTCGTGGGGAGTAGGACATGTTTATGGATTTTTTTTGTATCGTCCTTTTTCAATGGTCTTCACACTCGATGAAGATGCGCATATTGTAAGTTTAGCTATGTTTACGTGCAAACGGTACTTATTATATATCATGAAGTAGTGCGTCCACATGGCTTTCTCGTTAAATTGGAGCTGTATCGAAATATGTGCCTCGATCTTTGAGGCTGACAGTCCACCAGGATATGACGTGTTCAGCACCAACATTCTAAACCTAGACCTCCGTTCATCGTGACGGGAGGATGTGGTTACCTGAATGTTCCGTGATGCTATTGAGAGAACATTACGGCCATCTATATCCCCAGAACGGTGTCTTGGCAGCGTAAGATGGCTTCGCTGCTTTGATTCAGCCGTATGACATACCGTATAGGTAAGCTTTCCAACTGCGATGTTATACGGCTCTGTCGTCGTTGGTACAAGCGGCACGGATGCAAGGTCTGACAAGATCTGCTGATACCGAGGATCTGTGGATCTCTATTGAATGTACTGGGCACTTATGACGGCTGAACCCACGTTGCTGCGTTTGCGTGCCAGCCGTGCTTGGTGACTCTATTGTGGGATGCGTTTTTGCTTGCATGGCGACACTTCTGTAAGCCATGGCGAGCCTAAGCATCGCAGAGCTTTTATTATGTACAGTAGAGTTGTATAATTAGCTGTATTGAGTATCGTAGTGGTTTACAGCCAAGAGGGCTCAGCCTGTGAGCTTGGAGATAGTGCTTAGATGAGAGTAGTAGAGTTGCATGGGCGCACTACTATCATTGGGCTTTAGTGTTCCAATCAGCTGAGTAGATGATTTGAATCTCATGAATTTTATTTATCAGGTATCTAGACATTCGTTGACGGTGGCATGCAGTATCATAGCATCCTAGCTAATTAACTACCCTCGTGGCGAAATCGTAAGATCCTATCGTCGAAAGCCAGACCCTGCACTAGCGAGTGATGCAGTGGCACCTTTCGCTATCGTATAGACTCTTGAACTTGCTCGATGAGAGTTGGAGGGTCTAAGGGACAAAGACCAACCTGCCCTTACTCGCTAATGACTTGTCGTCCCAAGCCATTTCTATATCCTTCAGCGGCACCGCATACCCATCCAACAACTTCCAGCCTGCCATCTTCGGAACCAGGGTTTGCAATTCCTTCTGCAAAGCCGCTACGCTCCAAGCGCCAGGTCCCGAGCCCCGGACCGTGAGATCAAGAGACCGGAGCACTGAAGCCGGCAGCGCGGCAACTTGCTGCGCAACAGCGCCGATCTGGACGTATTGTACAGGCTTTTTCGTCTTTAACGACGATAGAAGATGCACCGCCGCATCGCCGTACACGTAGTCCAGGACGACATCGCACTCCACCCCGGAGAAATCTGTCTCGGACACGGGATCCCTCAGGACGATGCGCTCGTCAAGGCCCTCGACCTCTCCCAGAGACTTTGCGTTCCTTGCAATCCCGACGACCCTGCCGGCGCCCAACGCCTTCGCAGCATGCACGGCCAACCGCCCGCTCGCGCTCGTGGCACCCATTACCAGTGCCGTGAAATTAGCTGGCAGATCGCGAGTGCGCTGCGTAATCGCCATCCAGCTGCTCATGGCCGGGTTCACACTGGCGGCGAAGGCCACCGGATCGACGGTGTCTGGGAGTGCATAGACGGCAGCACGGTCGACGGTGAGGTATTCGACGAAGGTACCGCCACGAGGTAGGAACCCTAGGTAGTAGTATAGCCTACCTGTGGCGACGTCGGCACCAACACAGTCGATGCCGGGCGTGTGCGGGAGCTCGCGCGCCGAGTAGTGCGTCCCCGAGGCGCGCGAGCGGACGACTTGGTGCGCGCCGGCGGCCAAGACGCGGAGCTGAATCTGGGATTCTGAGGCCGGCGCCGGCGGTTCGTCTGCGGTGGTGTAGCGAGGACCCACGGACCAGTCCTGGACTTGCGCGATGTGCATCTTGCCTATTAGATACGGTACCGGGGGTGTGTTGATTTGCTGCAGCGAAGGAGAGCCCCCTTGCGTCCGCCACAGGAGCCCTGTCTCTTTTTATTCAGGTGTTTGCCCCCTATATTCTCGCGCTTCGCTTCATCATGATCGCTCGGCTCTCCGAGTCAGCCTATCGCCAATGTCTCATTTTAAGCCGGACTAGCTCCGGCCTGTCAGTAGGTGACACTGTTATGTGCATATCTGTCCGATCATCGGAGTTTCGGACACTTTATTCTCTTTCGAATAACAGCTCCCCAAGTGACGAGATGTTGTGCAATATTCATGAAGATGGAAGAAGCATAGCGAGGTAGAAACGCCTCAACTGTTTTCCAAAATGGCTGACTGGTCTGGATATGTTGCTGTGCCGCTTTGCTCTACTCGCAGGAATCTAGCCTCTAGGACTGACCGATGTGACAAGTACGCAGTACATAGCTAGGTAGCGTATTTGCAGGCTGGTAGGCTGGTAGGTTGCAAGGATGCAACGGCTTGTTACGTCGTCTTGTCTCGGCATCTGGTCGCTTTTCCGAGACCCGAGTTACAGTACCTAGTAAGTGTCATCTTCCATGCTGCCACGCAAGCAATCAATGCTGAGGTATATCTAATAGACTAGCATCGCTCATGAATAGAATATTTCAATCCGATAGATATTGATTCATTCGTTTCTGCTTAGATGATGCACTCTAGCCTTCCTATGCTTGGCCGATAGTTCGAACTGCCAAGATTCATCGTACATAGATCGTCAGTAATTGCGCGGCAGGGCAATGACAACGACGACGACAGCATGTAAATACCACACCGACGTCGACATGATTCTATATTTGGGCTGGCGTGGTTGATTACTTTGAAGGTTCGTGTACATTTGCCCTTCATTACTTCCTGCTCTTGGACTGGATAGGTATATCGCGTTGCTAGTTGTCTCCCATCGTAACACATTTGGTGCTGTTAGACCGTTTGTGGCTACGCACTCCGGAGAGGTAGTCCTTAGTGTGCTGGTCTATAAACTGATACCGTGAGATCCTAAAGCTTGAAGGAGCTTCTAACAACCTAATTAGCGAAGGAGGAAGTCGGTGTAAAACTCATAAGAAGTAGTTTTTACGTGACGCGGGGCGCGGGGGGGGGGGGGGGGGGGGGGGGGGGGGGGGGGGGGGGGGGGCGGGGAGGGGGGGGGGGGGGGGGGTGT